>SMJT01000058.1:530356-794924 GCA_004349715.1 Crucihimalaya himalaica | reverse complement strand
AAAACTAGTATTTATATCTAGGGTGGACGAACCGGGTCAACCCGGAACAAACCGGGTACTGACCCGGCAAAGTTGGGTTATGTGTGCGTCGGCAGCGGCCAGGTGTGCCCGGTTGGAGTGACCGGTGGTGAAGATCTGGCACACGACCCCGCTGGAATTGGCCGCTGGTAGGTGTTGGAGTCGATTGTTGCTCACGGGTCTGATGTTCCTCCGGGCAGACGTGGCCGGTTGAAGTGACCGCTGGTCAGGATCGGGCACACGCCCCAGGTGGAAGTGACCGCTGGAAGGTGTTGGCTATCTCCGAAGCTTCAGACGTCGAATCCAAACCGGCCAGAAGAGACCGGTTGGCATGGCCGCTGGTGAGGTTCCGAAAACTCTCCTTCTCTTCTTGGTTGCTTCTCTACTTAGTTGCTTAGTTGCTTAGTTGCTCACACTCCACAAAACCTACAAAAACAAACAAAATGCGATGCGAATGCATGGAAACAAACCTAAAGTCTCTAGATGCATGTCATGATGTAAAAATCCTAAAATCGATGCATAAATGCTAACTAAATGCGATAAGTGAAGTAAAAACTAAATAATATGACCTATAAAACTATGTAAAATATGCATCTATCAACGACGCAGATGGACATTCGCCATCCCACTCTTCCTTGCATCGTCCGTATTCTGAGCAGCACTCTCCTTTGCAAGATGGAGCCGAACAAGTTGAGGATATCGGAGCTGATCCTATTGTACAAGGCTGTTGGCGACCTCATCCTTGAGGATCGATACAAGTGGCCCGAGTTGAACCTCGCGGTCAACATGGGCGCCGTCTTTGCGCACCACCTGGTCTCTCAGAAGACCAAACCATTCTCTGGACGTAACTACTCCTCAGCGCGGAACACAGAGTCTGTTGGCAGCCTCCTCACTCCCATCTTCGAGCATTTTGGCATCTCCATTTCAGAGTGCTAGATTTTCACATCTCACTCTCTCATTGACGAGCAGCACATGCGTTGGCTGATGCCAACCCACCGTTGGTGTCTCCCTACAACCGACGGTGAGCTCTTTGTGCACCTGCCCAACCGTGCTCTGACCACCATTGCAGGCGATGTTTCCAAGCTGCGTTTCGATCCAGATACCAACTCACTTTTGGTTGCTCCGGCTACACGTGTACGTGCTCCGCCACGCCTCCCATCTACTCCGACTGCTACTGATGCCACACTCACAGCTGACTTTGCTGGAAGTCAGTCCCGTTGTTCACAGCGCCAGCAGACATCTACTCCTGCCCCTTCATTTCCTCCACCACCGGATCTACCGATGGAGACCACCTCATTTCAGCGGTACGTCGTGGAGAGCTTACAGAGCATTTGGGCAGCTGTTTCTCATTGCCGCTGCATGTCATCTACGGATGCCCACACCTCCATGCCCGGCCCTTCATCCTGCTACGCTGTGTCAGACACTAATGACTCTGATGACTAGACTCGGTTTCCTGGGTTTCACGATTTCCCTTTCCTTGTTCCTTTTCTTTGGTTTGTCTTTCATTTTGAACTTTTCGATATCATTGTCAGTACTTATTGAACTTGTGGCTATCTTATGATTCTGTTGCTTCTAACTTGTGCTCTAGTGATCTAACAGTACTTCATCTAACATTTGGCTCTCTGGACACGATTTTGGGCATCAGTCTCACGAAAAAAGGACCTTAGTATCGATCGATACAGTACTGGTATCGGTCGATACACAACAATCATCGGTCGACACTTGTTACATCGATTGATACCCAAAATAACCCACGATACCTTTGCAAAACCCTTCAGCCATTCTGTTCTTTTGCTTTCTTTTGCCTTCTCTGGGCTAGATAACACTGGGGACAGTGTTGTTTAAGTCTGGGGGGGGTAGTTACTGACATTGTGTTTGTTTTTCTTAGAGTTAGTCATTTTTGAGTCAAAATTTTGTTTTCTTGAGTTAAAACCTGTTGGAGATTATGAAATTTTGCTTGAATCCATTGCTCTGACTTTGTTTTTAAGTAACCTATGTTACAGAATTAGTTCTAAGATCGACTAATGAAAAATCTAAAGACTGACCAGTTGACTAGAAGACACTCATGTCTCTAGCAGATTTCTTCTAAATCCTGAGCCAAATTATGCACTTCATTCCTGATGTTGGTGTTTACAGAACTTGATTTATCATTCATATCTGACAAAGGAACCCATGCGATTAAAATTTTTGTTATACCTCTCCCTTGACACACGATGATACATAAAATGCATGAAAGATGAGATGATTTTCGCTGAGTAGAGGGCTTGGAACACTTCCTGTGATCCCATTGTTCTACTTGGATAAGGAATGATCACACAAAGGTTTGAAGCAAGGGGTACGAACATTTCCTGAGACCTCATTGTTCGCCTAAGACCTTTGATACTTTGAGAGAAGAGAAAAGGGGATTCAGTGGCAATTACCATCAATACTCGAGTCTCAAACCATAAATTGAATATGCAAAGCTTAATCCAAAATCAAGAGCATAAAAAGAGATAAGTCTGGGGGAGAGGAAAACAATACCAAAGTATAAAACTTGGGTGGTTCCTCGGTCATGATATCGCATGAGGAAGAATCTATAAGGTTTTTGAACATCAGCAACAATGATGAAACGGCAATGAAGAATTTAGTATATTGATGCTTTGAGATAATGTGTGAAGTCTGGGAAGCTGCGATTGTCTGCAAGAAGTACATGGTGGTTAGATCTGAAACTGATTAGGTGATATCTAGGAGATTGGAAAAGGGGTCATTACAATCTTTTAAGAACAGGTGAGTCTCCGTGTTTTTCAAACCTCTTTTTATGTTTGGTTTTCTGTTTGCTTGAGGGCAAGCAAAGACTAAGTCTGGGGGAGTTGATATATCATGGTTTTTACCCGTTTTTAACCATGATATAAGTCCTTTTATTGAGTCTTATAAGTGTTTTTAGAGTCTTTCAGAGTATTTTCAGGGATTAGACGCAATTGGAGTTAGTTTGGATTTATCGAAGCTTCTGTAGCGATTCGGAGCTGAAGCACTTCGGAGACTGAAAGCTCAGTATCGATCGACACCCATGCAGTGTCGATCGACACCCATGCAGTGTCGATCGACACCATCATCCGAAAGAAACACAACTGGAAATCCCAGTATCGATCGATACCATTTATGGTGTCGGTCGATACCGATAGTTGGAACGCACACTCTTCGGAAGACCCGAAAAAAACAAAAGATTTCCTTATTTTTGCAATGAGCTCCAAAGCGTGTTTTAGATATAAAATTAGGTTTTTTTCAACCTCTTGGAGGCAGACATTGATTCTTGGAGATAGGGTATTCTTGAAATTGAGTTTTGGGAGAAGAACCTTGAACCCTCTTTGTATTCTTACTCTATTTCACTTTATGATATCTATTTTATTCATGATGTTTGTTTTATTCACCATGTCTGAGTAGATTCCCTGTTAGGTTTAGGGTTATTCAAAGGTATTTGATGAATTGTTAAATTAGATAAATTGTTAGGAAAATCTATAGAGTTCTTCACCTAGACTTGAGATTAATGCTTATTCTAGCCTTGCGAAATAGAATCTGATATTAGGTTAATTAATTGACACGAAAGTGTGATTAGGTTCCTGAACTAGTGTTTGGTGAGCAAAAGACCTACTCGCAAAAAAATTTGGTTTAGGATTTTGTGAACAATTGAACTTGATCGTTAATGCTTGTTTGAATTCATAGAATTTGCAAAGAAATTTGGAATTCTAGGTTTAGACATAGATAGTCTTCGCAACGACAGTTGGTTTACTTTACATCTGTGTTTCTAGTTCAAGAGTGGTGCTTATTTCATTCCTGACATTTTATTTGATTGACAATTCTGATTTACCATAGAAGCTCCCTAAGCCTAGCGTTTTCCTCACTGATCTTACTACTTGATTTTAATTGTTTTGTTATTTTTGATTACATTTATTTCGCTTGGCTTAATTCACATTCTGGAATTTATTGAGTGACAATCTTGAGTCTTTGTAGTTTGACCCCTAGAATACTATAGCTACTGCTTAGCTACTTTAGGGTATTATATTTGAGCATATCACTAGAGTCTTTTCATGATTTAGGTACGTTTGGAGCTAAATTGGATCTATAGAAGTTTTCTGGAGCATTTCAGAGCTGAAGCAGTTCGGGAACTGATATGAAACCTCAGTATCGACTGACACCACAAAGTGTCAATCGACACCGACATTTGGAAGAAACGTCACTCGCCATTTCCCTATCGATCGATACCACTTATGGTATCGGTCGATACCGATATCCAAGAAAGAGAACACGCGATCTTCTGCAAGTTTGAAGTTGGCCCAGAAGATTTGCTTATTTTGCAATTACGCCCAAAAACGTGTTTTAGCATATAATTAGGTTTTTCAGCCACTTTAGAGAGAGAGAACTCATACTCGGAGATAGAGATGTTGTAGCAGAGTTTCGGAGAATATTTGGAACCCTCTTTGTATTCTTTACTCTATTTTCCTTTATGTTATCTATTTTATTCATGATGTTTGTTTAATTCACCATGTCTGAGTAGATTCCTTGTTAGGTTTAGGGTTATTGAAAGGTATTTGATGAAATTTTAGATTGAATTGAATTGTTAGGAAAATTCATAGAGTTCTTCATCTAGGTTTGTGATTACTGCTTATTCTAGCTTCGCGACCTATAATCTGTTATTAGGTTGATTAATTAGCACGAAAGTGTGATTAATTTCCTGAACTAGTGTTTGGTGAGCAAACGATCTATTCGCAAAGAAATTTGGTTTAGGATTTTGTGAACAATTGAACCTGATCATTAATGCTTGTTTGAATTCAAAGGATTTGCAAAGAAATTTGGAATTCTAGGTTTAGACATAGATAATCTTCGCAGCGACGGTTGGTTTATTTTACAGTTGTGTTTCAAGTTCAAGAACGGTGGTTATTATATTCCTGACATTCTATCTGACCTGCAATTCTGATTTACCTGCGAATTTCTCTAGGCTTAGCGCTTTTCTCCATTGATCTTACAATCCGTTTTAATCGTTTTGCTGTTTTCAATTACATTTATTTTACTTAGCTTTATTCATATTCTAAAATCTATTGAGTGATATCTTGAGTCTTTGTGGTTCGACCCTTAATATACTGCAGCTACTGCTTAGGTACTTTTAGGGTATTATATTTGAGCATATCACAATACACGTTCGATTCATAGATTTTCAATTTCTGTATCAAATTTTATTAGTTTAATTATTTTATTAACTAATGATCGATTCATTGGGTAAACAGGTAAAATTAATCTGAAAAAATTATGTTATGAAATTTCATACTTAAATTACGATATAATTCATTTTTATACCCGAACCGTAATAAAATTTAAATTTTATACTTGAATAATTGAACGTTAGCGGAAACCAACTTTGATGACTTAGGCGCTATTGTAAGTTTAAATGGCAATTGATTAGTTCAAAACGATGTCGTTTTGTCTGTGCTGCATACATAGACACGAAACAACGCCGTTTTGATTATGTAAAATATTTTAAAACTATTCGATTTATAAATATTTCTATAAATATTTACATAATCAAAATTTTGGGCAAGTGGTGCATCTTGAGCAAAATATTTTTACGTCCTTCTTCATGGCCAATAGAAATGGTCCACCAGAATTGCTAAGGTTTTGTCGACGCCAAAGTGGCCCATCAAGCCTCCTCCGTGAGCCTCTCTAAGCAACAATTCACGCAAGACCCTTGCAGGATGCACAACCTTTGGCTCCTGTAAAGAAAACAATCTTCTAAGTAGAATGCAACATAAGTNCGATTGATACCCAAAATAACCCACGATACCTTTGCAAAACCCTTCAGCCATTCTGTTCTTTTGCTTTCTTTTGCCTTCTCTGGGCTAGATAACACTGGGGACAGTGTTGTTTAAGTCTGGGGGGGGTAGTTACTGACATTGTGTTTGTTTTTCTTAGAGTTAGTCATTTTTGAGTCAAAATTTTGTTTTCTTGAGTTAAAACCTGTTGGAGATTATGAAATTTTGCTTGAATCCATTGCTCTGACTTTGTTTTTAAGTAACCTATGTTACAGAATTAGTTCTAAGATCGACTAATGAAAAATCTAAAGACTGACCAGTTGACTAGAAGACACTCATGTCTCTAGCAGATTTCTTCTAAATCCTGAGCCAAATTATGCACTTCATTCCTGATGTTGGTGTTTACAGAACTTGATTTATCATTCATATCTGACAAAGGAACCCATGCGATTAAAATTTTTGTTATACCTCTCCCTTGACACACGATGATACATAAAATGCATGAAAGATGAGATGATTTTCGCTGAGTAGAGGGCTTGGAACACTTCCTGTGATCCCATTGTTCTACTTGGATAAGGAATGATCACACAAAGGTTTGAAGCAAGGGGTACGAACATTTCCTGAGACCTCATTGTTCGCCTAAGACCTTTGATACTTTGAGAGGAGAGAACCGGGGATTCAGTGGCAATTACCATCAATACTCGAGTCTCAAACCATAAATTGAATATGCAAAGCTTAATCCAAAATCAAGAGCATAAAAAGAGATAAGTCTGGGGGAGAGGAAAACAATACCAAAGTATAAAACTTGGGTGGTTCCTCGGTCATGATATCGCATGAGGAAGAATCTATAAGGTTTTTGAACATCAGCAACAATGATGAAACGGCAATGAAGAATTTAGTATATTGATGCTTTGAGATAATGTGTGAAGTCTGGGAAGCTGCGATTGTCTGCAAGAAGTACATGGTGGTTAGATCTGAAACTGATTAGGTGATATCTAGGAGATTGGAAAAGGGGTCATTACAATCTTTTAAGAACAGGTGAGTCTCCGTGTTTTTCAAACCTCTTTTTATGTTTGGTTTTCTGTTTGCTTGAGGGCAAGCAAAGACTAAGTCTGGGGGAGTTGATATATCATGGTTTTTACCCGTTTTTAACCATGATATAAGTCCTTTTATTGAGTCTTATAAGTGTTTTTAGAGTCTTTCAGAGTATTTTCAGGGATTAGACGCAATTGGAGTTAGTTTGGATTTATCGAAGCTTCTGTAGCGATTCGGAGCTGAAGCACTTCGGAGACTGAAAGCTCAGTATCGATCGACACCCATGCAGTGTCGATCGACACCCATGCAGTGTCGATCGACACCATCATCCGAAAGAAACACAACTGGAAATCCCAGTATCGATCGATACCATTTATGGTGTCGGTCGATACCGATAGTTGGAACGCACACTCTTCGGAAGACCCGAAAAAAACAAAAGATTTCCTTATTTTTGCAATGAGCTCCAAAGCGTGTTTTAGATATAAAATTAGGTTTTTTTCAACCTCTTGGAGGCAGACATTGATTCTTGGAGATAGGGTATTCTTGAAATTGAGTTTTGGGAGAAGAACCTTGAACCCTCTTTGTATTCTTACTCTATTTCACTTTATGATATCTATTTTATTCATGATGTTTGTTTTATTCACCATGTCTGAGTAGATTCCCTGTTAGGTTTAGGGTTATTCAAAGGTATTTGATGAATTGTTAAATTAGATAAATTGTTAGGAAAATCTATAGAGTTCTTCACCTAGACTTGAGATTAATGCTTATTCTAGCCTTGCGAAATAGAATCTGATATTAGGTTAATTAATTGACACGAAAGTGTGATTAGGTTCCTGAACTAGTGTTTGGTGAGCAAAAGACCTACTCGCAAAAAAATTTGGTTTAGGATTTTGTGAACAATTGAACTTGAACGTTAATGCTTGTTTGAATTAATAGAATTTGCAAAGAAATTTGGAATTCTAGGTTTAGACATAGATAGACTTCGCAACGACAGTTGGTTTACTTTACATCTGTGTTTCTAGTTCAAGAGTGGTGCTTATTTCATTCCTGACATTTTATTTGATTGACAATTCTGATTTACCATAGAAGCTCCCTAAGCCTAGCGTTTTCCTCACTGATCTTACTACTTGATTTTAATTGTTTTGTTATTTTTGATTACATTTATTTCGCTTGGCTTAATTCACATTCTGGAATTTATTGAGTGACAATCTTGAGTCTTTGTAGTTTGACCCCTAGAATACTATAGCTACTGCTTAGCTACTTTAGGGTATTATATTTGAGCATATCACTAGAGTCTTTTCATGATTTAGGTACGTTTGGAGCTAAATTGGATCTATAGAAGTTTTCTGGAGCATTTCAGAGCTGAAGCAGTTCGGGAACTGATATGAAACCTCAGTATCGACTGACACCACAAAGTGTCAATCGACACCGACATTTGGAAGAAACGTCACTCGCCATTTCCCTATCGATCGATACCACTTATGGTATCGGTCGATACCGATATCCAAGAAAGAGAACACGCGATCTTCTGCAAGTTTGAAGTTGGCCCAGAAGATTTGCTTATTTTGCAATTACGCCCAAAAACGTGTTTTAGCATATAATTAGGTTTTTCAGCCACTTTAGAGAGAGAGAACTCATACTCGGAGATAGAGATGTTGTAGCAGAGTTTCGGAGAATATTTGGAACCCTCTTTGTATTCTTTACTCTATTTTCCTTTATGTTATCTATTTTATTCATGATGTTTGTTTAATTCACCATGTCTGAGTAGATTCCTTGTTAGGTTTAGGGTTATTGAAAGGTATTTGATGAAATTTTAGATTGAATTGAATTGTTAGGAAAATTCATAGAGTTCTTCATCTAGGTTTGTGATTACTGCTTATTCTAGCTTCGCGACCTATAATCTGTTATTAGGTTGATTAATTAGCACGAAAGTGTGATTAATTTCCTGAACTAGTGTTTGGTGAGCAAACGATCTATTCGCAAAGAAATTTGGTTTAGGATTTTGTGAACAATTGAACCTGATCATTAATGCTTGTTTGAATTCAAAGGATTTGCAAAGAAATTTGGAATTCTAGGTTTAGACATAGATAATCTTCGCAGCGACGGTTGGTTTATTTTACAGTTGTGTTTCAAGTTCAAGAACGGTGGTTATTATATTCCTGACATTCTATCTGACCTGCAATTCTGATTTACCTGCGAATTTCTCTAGGCTTAGCGCTTTTCTCCATTGATCTTACAATCCGTTTTAATCGTTTTGCTGTTTTCAATTACATTTATTTTACTTAGCTTTATTCATATTCTAAAATCTATTGAGTGATATCTTGAGTCTTTGTGGTTCGACCCTTAATATACTGCAGCTACTGCTTAGGTACTTTTAGGGTATTATATTTGAGCATATCACAATACACGTTCGATTCATAGATTTTCAATTTCTGTATCAAATTTTATTAGTTTAATTATTTTATTAACTAATGATCGATTCATTGGGTAAACAGGTAAAATTAATCTGAAAAAATTATGTTATGAAATTTCATACTTAAATTACGATATAATTCATTTTTATACCCGAACCGTAATAAAATTTAAATTTTATACTTGAATAATTGAACGTTAGCGGAAACCAACTTTGATGACTTAGGCGCTATTGTAAGTTTAAATGGCAATTGATTAGTTCAAAACGATGTCGTTTTGTCTGTGCTGCATACATAGACACGAAACAACGCCGTTTTGATTATGTAAAATATTTTAAAACTATTCGATTTATAAATATTTCTATAAATATTTACATAATCAAAATTTTGGGCAAGTGGTGCATCTTGAGCAAAATATTTTTACGTCCTTCTTCATGGCCAATAGAAATGGTCCACCAGAATTGCTAAGGTTTTGTCGACGCCAAAGTGGCCCATCAAGCCTCCTCCGTGAGCCTCTCTAAGCAACAATTCACGCAAGACCCTTGCAGGATGCACAACCTTTGGCTCCTGTAAAGAAAACAATCTTCTAAGTAGAATGCAACATAAGTTCCTTTACTATTTTCTTTGTAGCTTTCTAAGAAGTCGGGATCAGTCTTATATTGATCTTTGATATGCTCAAATCCTAGGACTTTGGCCTCCATAGTTGCGATCAGGGCATCCCTCCTTGAGAAGGCATCCGCAACGACGTTCTCTTTGCCCTTCTTGTATTTGATGATGTAAGGGAAGGTCTCCACAAACTCCAACCTTTTGGTGTGTCTTCTTTTGAGTGAGGTTTGGCCTTTTAAGTGCTTTAGGGTCTCGTGGTCCGTGTGAATAATGAACTCCTTTGACAATAGATAATGTTGCCATGTTTCCAGCGCACGCACAAAGGCGTATAGCTCCTTGTCGTAGGTGGGGTAGTTTAGTGAGGCTCTACTTAGTTTCTCACTAAAGAATGCGACTGGCCTCCCTTGTTGATGTAGCACGGCTCCTATTCCTAGACCTGAAGCATCACATTCAACCTTAAACATTATGTCAAAGTTAGGTAAGGCTAAAACGGGTGCTTGTGTCAAGCGGTCCTTCAAGGTGTTGAAGGCCTTCTCTTCCGACTCTCCCCATGAGAATGGCACATTCTTCTTGATGACAGCCATATGTGGGGCAGCTACAGTGCTGAAATCTCTAAAGAAACGGCGATAGAAGCTTGCCATTCCGTGGAAGCTCCGAACATGTCTAATGGTAGTAGGTGTTGGCCATTCCCGAATTGCCTTGATTTTCTCTTTGTCCACTTAAAACCCCTGCTCACTTACAACAAAGCCTAAAAAGACAAGTTTGTTAGTACAAAAGGAGCACTTCTTAAATTTGGCATATAGGCCTTCCTTTCGAAGCGTTTTTAAATAAGCTCTAACTGTCGGAGATGGTCGTTGAAGCATTTACTATAAACTAATATTTCATCGAAGTAAACTACTACAAATTTACCAATGTAAGAACAAAAAACCTGGTTCATTAGACGCATGAATGTGCTTGGAGCATTGGTTAATCCGAAGCGGCATCACGAGCCACTCATATAACCATTGCTTACTCTAGAACGCGGTCTTCCTTTCATCTCCTTCACACATTCGGACTTGATGATACCCGGTTTTTAAGTATACCTTTGAGAAAATGGTAGCTCCACTCAACTCATCTAACATGTCGTCTAGTCTTGGGATCAGATGGCGGTACTTGATGGTGATATTGTTAATGGCATGGCAGTCTACGTACATTCTCCATATACCATCTTTCTTCAGCACTAGCAACACGGGCACAACACACAGACTAAGGCTCTCGCGGATATAGCTCTTGTCCATTAGTTCCCTTACCTGTTTCCCAAGCTCCTTCGTTTCCTCTGGGTTCATGCCGTGGGCAGCTTTTTTTTGGTAGTGGTGATCCGAGGACCAAGCCTATTTGGTGTTTGATACTTCGGTAAGGTGGTAGCCAGGGTGGTATTTCTTCCAGAAACACGTCCTCGAAGCGGTTGAGAAGGGATTGTACTTCTTCGGGAAGCAACATTACTTCACTACCTGTGCTCAAACACTTTTTGTAAATCATTAGTAGCATGGTGCCTACGGCACTCATGGTTTTATGAACAAAACTAGATTTGACCAAAAGAGAAGATTTACTTACCTTGGCCTCGGTGTTAATCCGCGTTTGTAACTCATGTACCTCCGAGGGGCTTAACGGTGCTAGGTTGACCTTCCGTTCCATGTGGGTGAAAGTGTAGAAGTTGGTCCATCCGTTGTGTAGGGTAGCTCTATCAAATTTCCACGGCCGTCCCAACAGCAAATGACCTGCTTGCATCGGCACCACATCACATAGAACCTAATCTTGGTACTTACCGACGCTAAAGGGCACAGTTACTTTTTTGGTGACTTTGAGCTCTGTGGTATCATTAAGCCATTGTAGCTTTTATGGTCAAAGATGCTTAGAAGTCTCAAGCCCTAACCTGTCCACCCTAAACTTGCTAGCTATTTAGCACAAGAACCACCATCGATTACAAGATTACATACCTTGTTTCTTATTGTGCAACGGGTGTGGAATAGGTTTTCTCTTTAAAGTTTCTCCTCGAGGTTTATGAAGACACTCATCACTTGCCGTGTCACCAAGAAGTCACCCACATCATGGTATTCCATTTCCTCTGACTCACTCTCACGGTCCTCTTCACGTTCGTCATCCGATTCATACTCTCCTCCGGAAGTGATGATCATCACTCGCTGGTTTGGGTATTCCCTTGCCATCTGGCCTCTACCCTGACATTTGAACAAATAATCTCACGAGTTCTTGGGGCATTAGGAAACTTACCTTGTTCCAGCCGTGTAGTCTTAGGGTTCTCGGTGGTTTTGCCTTTGAACCGCGAATCGATTTCAATGGCCTTACCTTTGTTCAACGGTTTGGAACTACTTGAGGTCCATGGCTGGGGGGTCTTAGATCGGCTGGTGATGGCAATCTTACGCTTAACTTGCTGCTTAATTTGAACGGAAATGTGTAGAAGCTCGTGCATACCTCTGTATTGTGTCCGTTCAACCTTTCTAGTTATGCGCTCTTGGAGTCCGTCAATGAACTGGGCCATCAATGCCTCCTCCGACTCTTCTAGCTCCAAGGCATTCAACAACTTCTCAAATTCCTCAATGTATTCATCGATTGTCCTAGTTCCATGTGCAAGTTTACAAAAATGCTTTTGTAATTCCCTATGATAATGATTTAGAACGTACCTTGATCTTAGGAGAAATTTCATGTCTCTCCAAGTAGTCATGGGTGCAAATCAGTTTCTTCTCCTCTTAGCTACATTTCTGTCCCACCAAGTAATGGCATTGTCGATGAGTTGAGCTGCGGCTAGGGCCACCTTCTTACATTCGAAGATATACCTGAGTCTCCTCTCCCAATCCAAGTAAGCTTTTGGGTTGGTTTTTCCTGCAAAATTAGGAGAGGTCAGTTTAATATCTGAGTTCCCCTCTTGGAGTTTTTCTACTCGCCCATGGTTCCTTCTATTGGGATCTAAGTGCCTCAGGTTCTGATTCAACAATGGATCCGGCGGAATGTCTTCGTCCAAAACGGGCAACTCCTCCTCCGGGTACCGTCGCCATCTCACAGCTCCTCATGGATGAGCATTGGCAACACCTTCGTTAGTATCTACGGCTCCATTGGCAGCACAAACTTCGTTTACCACGGGTGGTGGAGGTGGAAGGGGTTGCTCCAACCGTTCTACGCGTGCACCTCCGCATGGCTCGCATCTCTTCCCTCATGGCACAAAGAATTTGCATCACGGCATCTTGGGCCGCAATTTACGTTAGCCATTGTCCTAGTTAAGCCTGTAACTCAACAAAAATAATAACCGGTCAAAGCACCAACGTATACGTGACAAGGAAGTAATAACGAACAAACCTTTTGTTTGATTTTAAAAAAACTTAAGCGAATTCAAAAGGGTGGTGATAAGTGAATGTAAAAGAAAAGTTTTTATTTTGTTTTCGGTTTTTAGAGACAAAAGGAAGCAAATAGAAAGCAAATAATTAGAAAGGAAACAATGAAACACGCTGACGAGCGAGGACAAGAAAAGGAAAGTGAGATAGGTGATCTGTGGCACCACAAAGAGGATGGAAGACTCTTTGATACATCAGCTCAAGACCTGTGGAATCACACACACAAGACTTTAAACTAGGGTTCTTGCAAGCGGTGCTACAAGAGAGAAGAAAGTTTGAGTTTTTAATGATATGAGGCGTAAAAAGTTTACAAGGCTGCAGGGGGACCTTATATAATGCTCCTTCAGCTTGTGACCTAATAGGTCGACTCAAGAAAAATGACATTAAAAGACTCTAAACAACAAGACTTGTAAATAAAACTTCAACGCGTTTATAAGGGATCCAAATTAGGAAAGTCTTCACGCCATACATAAAAAGGAAAACATAAAAGAAATAACTAGATGGGTCTTGAACAATGGTCTCTCCTGATGTTCGTTCGTGTTTTAACCACTAGACCACACCTAAGTACCTGCACAAAACGTATGGACAAAACATACCTTGTTTAAGCGCAATAGTGGCCAGATTTGGTGATACTCGTTCTCGACTTGTGTTGGGGCTTTCTTCACTTTGTCTTCAGTAGAATCTTCAGCATTGAGTGTGCTTGAGATGCCCAAGTTGTGGTTTTCACTTGCTTTGTCGATCGGAGCTCTCGTAGTTATTTCACGACCCATTTCATCGCTAGCGGCTAAGTTAGGTGCATTCGGAGTTTCTCTCGTGCCATCGAGCTTTAGCAATGTTTTCCCTAAGGTTTCTTGCTTGTTTTCAGCTCCTGTACCTGTCATGATGCAAATCAAGTCATTGTTTTCAAATTGGCCAGAGGGAATTTACCTTGGCCCGGTCGTTTCCTTCTCGCGGTCTATATCGGCTCCGTGTGGGTCTTCTAGCCATTCGGGCAAGGTTTGGCAACTTTGGCCCAGGTCGTTGGCTCCTAAAATCCTCTCCACAGCTAGTTTGAATTTTTAACCAAGATTCTTGGCCTTAGATCGTGTCATAGGACCGGGTTGGACTGTAGGTATCTCCAGCTCCGGTTGCGCGGATACGATGTTCTCATCATCGCGTGAGGTTGGACTATCCTTGACAGCTGCATTGATGCACACCCTCACCATCAAAAAATCAACGTAAACTTTTCTAGGCCCGGTGATGGATCTGGACAAGTGTGCTGCATACCCTTGGGGAAGAGTAGCTTTTAAGATTTTGATTTTTTCGGTGAAAGCTGCGGATATCACTAGGACTTATCACATCAAGAGGTTTGTGCAAGCGTTGCAGTCTTCGGTTTTCTTTGCTCTACCAGATTTTGAAAAAGAGATGGGAGAGCCATTCCCCGGTAAACCAACGCCACCTTTTCTAGCTTACAACGGATCAAGGCTGAGGAAAAACCTTGAAAATGCATCCTCAAACAGGTATATTATCAAAGGTCTAAATTTTAAACAGGTAAATGATCAAAGTTCTAAATGTTTTTGTCATCAGAGACTTCTTTCTAGAAATCTTATATGAGACTTCACACATGAAGTCTGTTATAATATTATATGATGTCCTTCCATTCATTTTTATGTTTGTAAACCACCATCTGCAGCTTTGTCCACAAAGACTTCGAGGAGATGTTTCCACGGTGAGAAAGCAATGTTTGGACGATTTTCAAGGAAACCTTGGATGTGGCTAAAAGAACATTGTCCATCTTTAGGTGTGTTGCCCTTAAACTACAAGGAAAACAAGGTGAAGGTGGAAGTGAAGGATGAGCCGGGGCAGGGCATTAAGAGAGAGCTAGAAGCTCCAGATGAGGGTAGTTTGATGAAAGCTTGTCTATCCTCTTCTACTAATTACTTTGAGAAGCACTTATGTGATGCATTGAAAGGTGTAGGGATGCCGACTCACCACAAGGTTGAGTTAAAGGGGCAATTGCTTGAATTTGGTATGAAGATTGTCTTACTTACTAACAAAGTAGACGATCTGGCATTTGCTTTTGATAAGCTCACCAACAGAGCTATGAAGAATGAACCCGAGGAAGTGAAAGAGAACCCTCAGGAGAACCAGGGTCACTCTGATGCCAAATCAATTACACCTGCTGATGGGGTTAGTCTTCCTCCTCTTAACCCAAAGATTCCCAAAATGTACATAAACCAGCTTAGTAAGAAGGATATTGGGAGGATAAAGATGAGTCTAAGAAGGAGAGGAAAAGTAAAAGAGTTGTTGCCAGACGTAGTTAGTCACAAAAATGATGTAAATTATGTACCTTGTTGGCTTGTTGCATTTTTGTTGGAATATTTAACACTTATTTCAGAAACTTGTAAAATTTAAATTTAAATGATGTTTATTAGTGTGTCTTATCCATGTGAAATTACAATAAAATAAAATTTGTGATCTATATGGGTTTAATGTTCTTAACACGTTTGCTCCCAAGTATGCATAATAGTGTGAACAGCTGGGACCATGAGACAATTGTTGTGATGGTGGATACAAAAAAAATCAGTAAATATGGAGTTTGAGAAAGCAAAAAGAGAAAAACAGAGCTTGAACGAGAAAGCAACATCGCTCATGGTTAAGAAAGTGAGTGGTCAACTAAAGATGAAAGAAGGGCAGGTTGTTCGTCCTGGTTCAGAGACTGTAATTCTGGTTAATCCGGTTGCACGCGACAATGGCTATAACCATTTTGATTCTATCAACAAGGACAATACAAGCAGCCTGATTGACTTCTTGAAGACTTTCTCGTAAGTCGCACTCTTGAAGAGTTTTAAATCTAGCTTATGTTACTTGATCTTGAATGTGCGTGTGACTTTATTTTGAAGAGAGATGAAGAAGAAGGACCCCAAGAAGGACTCAAGATCATTCTGGTACAGCACGCTACGAACTCCCACAAAATGGCTTTGGGACGTGGTGAGACTTCATATATTAAGTCGTAGAGTGAAGTCTCAAATTAAAGTCTGAGAGTGAAGTCGAAACATGAGACTTCAATCTGAGACTTCAATCTGAGACTTCAGTTTGAGACTTCATGCGCAGACTTCTGTTTTTCCTATCTTTAATTGTAAGTTTCTTTTACCATAGCTAATAATTTTTGTACTGCAGCACATTGATGCTGGAATCAATCTACTGAGACAACGGTTCACAAAGCATCTAGAATGGTTTAGGGGTGACATGATCTGCTTCATTTATTCGATCTTCACCATGTTGTGGACGTCTAAGTACAATGAATTTCAATCGTCTACTGATGCAAATAGGTTAGATAGAGTGCTAGGATCCACTTCATTGATTCGATCTTCAACACTCGTTGTGAATGTTTAAGTACAATGAATTTCAATCATTTGCTGATGCAAACGGGTTAGGCAGAGTGTTACCTCCTGGGGCGTTGGATCTCTACACAGGAGAGCAACTAGAGTTCTACAGATATCACAAGATATGGGGTTTAGATGTGGATGAAATTTACATCTCCCTTAACATCAAGAGACATATCGTTATTTGCATTGGGTTGCGATAATGAAATTTGCATTGGGTTGCGATGATGATTTTGATTCACAAGAGACACATCGTTATTTGGCATATCAATGTGTATGTATGTAAGCCTCACGAGATTGAGAGTGCAGTGACACCTATTTGCGAGATGATGGCTAATGTTATGCACCTTCTATCTCCTCCAGATCAAAAGGACTTTCACCCAAATGTTTCCTACACATACGAGCGGGTTCTACAAACGAAAGTTCCTCAGAACATTCATAGTGGTGATAATGGAGTGTATTGCCTGAAGTACATCGAGTGTCATGCGCTTGGCATACCATTTCCTCCAAAGCTTTTGAGTGATAGAAACATCAAGTTCATAAGGGAGAAGCTGGTAGTCAAAATATATGATGAGCTCGGCATAACGAGGATTGAGAAACGTCGTTACGATGGTTTGGACTTGTACGACGGCTTTTATATAATTTGAACTCTTGTATATTTTGAGCTCTTGTAAATAATTTGCATCTTTCGGCTGCTATAGCGGGATTGTTTTTGTGCCCACCCAATGGAACAAGCCAAGAAGTTGTTGTAACTTGATAGGGTATGAGGATTACTAACATTATTAAATTAGTTTCTCATTTATGCTATGTTTGGATCCTTGATATTGTAAAATACAGAGTTGGAACAACTATTAGGTAGACTGAGACTTAATGATAAATTAAATCAGGATGACTTCAAGTGCAGACTTTAGACGCAGACTACAACAGCAGACTTCATGGGAGACTTCATTGCAACAGTTTTCATGAGTTTGAGATTTTTCCAAGAGACTTCAAGAGCAGACTTCACCTAGAGACTTAATGTGGGTACTAAACAACTAGTTTGAGACTTCTCCTTTAGACTTCAAGAGCAGACTTCACCTGGAGACTTCATGTGTGGACTAAACACCTAGTTTGAGACTTCTACTTTAGACTTCAAGAGTAGACTTCACCTGGAGATTTATTTAGGGACTATACACATGTGTTTGAGACTTCTCCGTGAGACTTCAAGAGAAGACTTCTACTGTGGTTCGTAGTAAATAAATCTAATATTACCGATAAGAAGCACGAAAAACAAAGTGGCCCTTCGTAAGACGCCGCTTCTTATCATTATTACTCTCTTCAAAACATGCAACCTACTTTTCTTTTCATTATTACTAAGTTGCAAAAAAAATTCAATTTCATCTCTTATCATCATAAGAAACTCTTTCAAGCTTCTCAAAAAATATCGTACACTTCAACCGTCATCAAGAGAGGTTTGAGGAACCTCTTGAAGAATCCGCAGACTCACTTCATGGAAGGTAACCTCTATACAACTTCTCCAAAAATGTTTTTTTTTTTTGAGAGATTACAGTACATGCAAGAGACTAATTTTTTACCAAATTCTTTTAGGACATGTAGCCGATGACATCTTCTATTGGGAGGGTGTGATCTTTGGCTCTCTTGGCACCCTTTATGAGGGAGGGGTTTTCAAAATGACTATTCATTATCTATCAAAGTACCCGGTGAAACCCTCACATGTAAGTTTTGATCATATCTCTGCCAGTTATACAAATGGAACTTAGGGAACCCACGCATAATGAGTAAAACACATGTTTTTGTTTTATTAAAATGGAATTACTAAATAGCATTATAATAAGTCCTTTTCATGTAATTGATTCTTTAAATATCGTAAGATATTGAGATATTTTACATCTTTGATGGTTCATATGGTTAATGTAGGTTGTTTTCAACACCGCGATCTACCACCTAATATCTTGGATCGCGGAAATAACTTCTTGGAGATGCTCCTACTTGCTTACTGGAACCCCGTAAACAACATAACCACAATATTAGAGGCTCTTGTGAAGATGTTGACTTAGCCAAAGTTGGGTGAAGGAGATTTGTTCGTGGAATCTATTGCTCAAGTCTACATCACCTATAGGGACCGTTTCAATGAGAAGGCACAACATATGACTATCTCTTTTGCCGAAGGGTCAAACAGCACATGATCCTTTAATTTCTGTGAAACGGTTGTTTTTTGGACTTCATATGTTTTTAATCATAATTATCGTATGTCCTGGATTTTTAATATTTTTATATTAAGGTCTTATTATGTTTTTGATTTTTGATTCAAAACTCTAACCTTAGAACCTTAAACCCTAAACTATTATCTATGATTGGAAACTTGATTTTGTTAAATGAAATGCAAAGTTAGAAAACCACAAAAATACAAAATAGAATTAGTCAAAATTATATAAGTTGTAAATTGCAAAGTTGAAACAACTACAAAAAAAAAAAAATTTATGAGACTTCGTCAAGAGATTTCATCTGGAGATTTTGAACACCAGTTTTTTAGTCTTCACCAGGAGACTTCAAAGGTAGACTTCACGTGGAGACTTCATATGGGGACCCAAACACCTAGTTAGAGACTTATTCAAGAGTAGACTTCACCTGGAGACTTCATCTGCGTATTGAACACCCAATTAGAGACTTCTCCGGGAGACTTCAAGAACATACTTCAACTGGAGACTTCATCTGCGTACAGAATAATTAAAGACTTATCCGGGAGACTTCAAGAGCAGACTTTTACTTTTCCTCAACCTTGAAACTTTTAAGTAACAAAAAAAACATAGTTCAAAAATGCCGACATATAAATATATATCAATAATCACAATCAAGGATTTTAACTCACACATTTATTTCGAGTATGCCCAGGTTGCCTGCATTTTGAACAACTATATTGCTTGTGAGCCTTCCGCGGTTTTAGCGTAGTCTTTCTTGCAATTTAAAGCCACGTTTGTCACCTTGATTTCTTCTACCATCCAGGAGGATGTCGAACTAGTGGAGTGAAAACCTTGAGAAACTTGGACTCTTTGATATCGACAGTTTTGGGGAAATGTTGCATACATACGACGGATACAAATATTCTTTTGTATATGATAGGCCTACAAGGGTGGTACATCCATTTTAAGCTCAGTAGCAGCAGCAATAGCATGCGAGCAAGGTATTTTCTCAATATCATACACACCACATTCACATGTTCGATGTTAGAAATCAACGATACAATCTCTATGTCCTCCCGTCACGTGAAATTGCCAACCGTCTATGCGTTCGACAGTCATCTGGTCAGCATAATGCTGACGAATAGTTAGCAAATATTCAACTCCCTTGCTATATTTTGTTATGAGATTCATAGGTCTTCTCGCCTTTTAAAAAACCATCTTCCTAGCTTCTCTAGTATAAATTCCAAAAGAAATGGTATGGGAAATCCTCGAGCTGGTTTAAGTGCAGAGTTTATAGATTTAGTGATGTTAATGTTGTATTGTTCTCCTGCAAAGTGAACACGGGCCCATATATTCACATCCGCGTTCTCCAAATAAGCTGCAAGTTCGGGCTTTGTCGCCCGTAAGGCGTCCATGTATTTGTTAAAATCTTAATGCGTATATGCATACGCAGCGCCTCTCACCAATTACATAAGATGCTTTCCCTTGCACTTCGTGACTATGTTATTATGTAGGTGATAAAAAATATCCCTCTTGTTGCTCATGGCATAACAGTTTTAATGGCATCTTTAATCTAGACGTGCCTGTCGGACATTATGACCAAATGAAATTGATCGGAGACACATCCAATCAACTTGGTGAAAAACCATTGCCATCATTCATCATTTTAGAGTCTACAATAGCAAAAGCTAGCGAGAAAATTGGAAATTCCCGTCTTAACCGCAAGCCACTAGCAGAACATCGCCGTACTTCTCTGGTAGATGACACCCATCCACCACCATAACTCTTCTCAAAAACAGAAAACTGGTAATGGAGGCTCCAAGAGCAATAAACAGATATTTGAATTTGTTTTGATCATCAACCACAAGATCAGTGATGGTTCCGGGATTGGCTAACTCGATGCGATAGAGATACGACAGCAGCTGCTCATATCCATCTTCCGTTGTTCCCCTAACCAATTGTTGTGCAAATATCAAACCTCTATAGGAAGTGGTTTAATTCATCTGCATACCATATTTATTCTTCATTGCAGATCTAATCATCTGCAGCGTTACTCCATCGATTATTCCTCATTCATTATAGAACAGCTAATTGAGTCCAATCAAAATCAAAACCACACGACATCCTATTTTGGAAAGAACAAATCATGGTTCTGAGAAGAACAAATCATGGTTCTGAGAAGAACCAATCAAAATCTCAGCCATTGACAACTCGAAGCTAATTGAGTCCAATCGCCTTACATTGATAGGGAAAGTTACAAATTTCCAAGTCCAAAATATGAAGGGTTTACTTAGATTTATGCCATCGATTTGGCCTTTGAAAGCTGGGGTTGAAGGTAAGGACTTGGGACATGGTAAGTTCTTTTTCAGATTTAAGTCAGAAGAGGACCTTAAAGTCGTCCTAAAGAGGGCACCATTTCACTACAAACGCTGGATGTTTGTACTCGAGCGTTGGGAACCTATAGTTTTTGACTCCTTTTCGTCTAGGATCCCTTCTGGATTGAAGTACATGGAATTCCTCTCCAATACTGGATTAAAGCAACTATGGAGGCTATAGGCGAAAACATGGGAAATGTTATGGACTATGATGCAGCCGATGCAAGAGTTCATGTAGAGATAAATGCTTTCAATCCTTTAGTTGCCCGGAAAATTATCTTAACGCTAGAAGAGGAAGAATTTTCCATATATTTTTAGTATGAAGGTTTGGAAAAACACTGCTTCAAGTGCATGAGCCTATTAAATGAAGAAACAAATTGTCCTTCATCTCTTCTAAAGGAAGGTAAAACGCCATTGCCTAAACAAGATGATGTGAATCAGGCCAATACTTGACAGCGAGTGGAATCAAATAGGTGCTAGAAAGAGGATCAAAAGAGTATCTCAGAGCAACATAATTCACGCATACATGAGATGAAGAAACATATCAGCGGCATTACTTCTTACTGGTTTAGACCTAGAGATACTTCTCCTTTCAAACGTTCCTTTAAGGAGATTGTTCAGCGACACCACAACTCGTATAATAAGCATAAGTCTTCTCATCCTCGAGATAAGATCCATTTCACAAGACAAGAACAAGACCAGTGACCATATTGAAGAATGGAAAGAGAGTTTGATGATCTTAAGTAGCACCACCATATAACTCAAACGACTCATTGTCGAGAGGAAGCTCCCATGTACCGTTATGACGCTCACAAAGAAGCTGGAAATAATCTCCCAGCTTTAGAGAGGTTAGATGATCAGAGAGAGAACCTAAGCTTGAGCCAAAAATTACAGGAACAAGATCGGAATTTACATCCTGAAGTCACGGAGGCACCAACGAAAGAACTATCAGCAGCTTCAAAACAAATCGAACAAATCGCTTTGATGGAGCAAAGAGTGAGAGAAAGAACTAAACGACCAGCTCTGGAGAGAGTAGCCTTGCCTACTAAAGGTTTCTCAGTCATGTCAATAAAGGAGAGAAGGCCAGCTTTGGATAGGCTAGAACAAGCTACCCTGCCACTTTCTTCGGTTTTTCAAAGGTTGGGTTCATTAGAAGAACTCAAGGACGTAACAATTACTCAGAATGGGGTTCCTTCAGGGGTAAAACAAGACAATGATCAGCCAAAAGCTAAGAGATATTTACGCTTAGACTTCGAAGCTGCATGTATGGATATCATTTCTTTGGGTGTTGTTGATAAAAGTGCTTTTCAGGAGACTGTTCCGATAACACCCACAGAAGAGGTGTGTGAGACTGTTTTGAGATATGGGAAGGAGGAGGAACAGCAAGTGTATGTGTTCAAAAGAAGGCCAGGCTGCCCAAAGACAGGGGCTAGAAGAGCTATCAAGGAACTTTGTAACTCTCCGACCGCCACCTTTAATGGGCCCACATCCGCTTTTGGCCTATTGCACCCATCCTTGTCCGATGGCTAGTCCGCTACGTCTGAGAGGCTTTAAAGACTTGTTACCAACCCTACAAATCACCACGTGATCTTTCCCCATGTTTTGTCCTCAGTCGCACGGTTCTGGCAATCACTTCCCGGGAGGTCACCCATCCTGAAATTGCTCAGGTGAAGCACGCTTAACTCTAGAGTTCTCTCATAATGTCTGACCATAAAGATAAGTGCACTTTGGTGACGTTGGTGGCCAAATCAATTCTCTTAAACCTCTACGCATGCACCCCCATATTTCTCAAACCGAGATGTTACAAGTACCCCCACTAACAGACTGCAACGTCCTCATTGTGCACCAGATCGTTACCCCCGATAGTGTGAGCCCTTTTGACTCTACACTTATCTGGATATGGCTCTGATACCACTTGTAACGCCCTGACCGCCACCTTTAATGGGTCCATGTCCGCTCTCGGCCCATTGGACCCATCTTTGTCTGAGGGCCGGTACCACGTGAACTTTCCCCATGTTTTTTCCTCACTCGCGCGGTTCTGGCAATCACTTTCTGGGAGGTCACTTAACTTTGGAGTTCTCTCAGAATGTTTGACCGAAAAGATAAGTGCACTTTGGTGACATAGGTGGCTAAATCAATTCTTTTAAACCTCTATGCATGCACCACCATATTTCTAAAACCGAGATATTACGAAGTTACTAAACCACTTAGAAGAAGCGCAAGTCCAGCCTCTAATGGCACGAATACTACATCAAGGACATCTCAAGGAGCTGCACATCACCCTAATGTTCCTCGTTGTGGGGAGGTTTTTCATAGTATATCAATTGATAAGGCTATTGTGCCTCCTATTTGTAAGGGTTTGCCGGGTTCCCAAAAACCCCTAAATTCTAAATGATCATAGCAAGTTGGAACTGTCATGGACTTGGAAACTCCCTGACAGTTCGATGTCTAATGGAAATAATACTCAATATTTTTCCAGACATAACGTTTCTCATGGAGACAAAAAATGATGATGCTGTTGTTTTCCGTGTGTTTCAATGGATGGGGTATGGAAATAAATTTACAGTCCCCCAAGTAGGATTAAGTGGTGGCCTTGCTCTATTTTGGAAGAATGATGTTAACCAAGAAATTCTTTCGTCCTGTGCGAATTTCATAGATACAAGAGTAAAGTATAAAGCAAAGGAGTTTTACTTAGCATTTGTATATGGCCACCCGGTAATGGCGAAGAGAAAGGAAGTTTGGGATAAGTTTACCTATTTACACATGATAAGTTTACCCATTAAAACGACATTGTTGATCACAACGAGAAGAAAGGTGGTGCTGCTCGTTGGGAAGGATCTTTTGTCAATTTTAGATCTTTTTTTATTCTTAAAATGGTCTGTGGGATATAAAATATTCAGGCAACCCCCTCTCTTGGTGAGGAATGAGCTATAATCACTTTGCTTGAGTTTGTCTCGATAAAACAAATTCTAATGATGAGTGGATTGAAGATTACATGTCTAGTAGGGCTGAGTATCTCCGTTTTGAGGGCTTTGATCATAGACCTCTGATTATGTTTATTGATGATTCTAGAGCTAACCGCAAGGGAAGCTTTATCTTTGATAGGCGATTGTGTGATAAGGAGAAATTCCACCTGATGATTGATGAGACATGGTCGATGTGTGGTGGCTGGACTATTGAGGGAAAAAACAACTGCTCGTAGAAGAAGCATTATTGTGTGGACTAAAGCTCAATTCTATAGTACTAAGCAGGCTGAGGCGACAAAATTGTCTCTAAAGGAAGCTCTCTCAACGGATGTGCCAAATCAGGCTCTTATCTCAAGTCTTACAATCAAGCTAGAAAAGAGTTACAAGGAAGAAGAGTCCCTCTGGCGACAACAGTGCCGAGTTCTTTGGTTGCATGAAGGAGATAAGAACTCAGCTTACTTCTTTAATGTAACAAGAGAGAGTAGAGCACTTAATCGAATAACGGTTTTAGAGGATACTACAGGTAATTGTTTCATGAGGAAAGTGATTTTACGAGGTTAATTAATCTCGAAGTAGTTTTGTTTCACGAATCAATCTTCTAGCGAGATTGAAATGGTAAATGAATTTATAAGACCATGTATCACGCAAGAGATGAACAACCTGTTGATATCATTTCGTTCGAGTGAGGAGATCCGTCTAGCTGTTTTTGCTATTAATCCAAAAAAGGCCCTAGGCCTGGATGGTTTTTCTGCTGCCTTCTTTCAATCTTTTTGGAGTTCATTAGGATTGGATTTAGTGAAAGAAACTCAGGGCTTGTATACATCTGGTAGCTTTCCAGCTGCGCAAAAGGTGACCAATATTCGGCTGATCCCTAAAGGAACAACCCTTAAGAAGGTGGCGGATTATAGACCATTTGCCTTTTGCAATGTAAATTATAAAATCATAGCAAAGATCCTTACGAAGAGACTGCAGCCTATCTTACCCAGTTATATCTAGGAGAATCAAATAACTTTTGTCCCAGGTCGAGCCATAGCAGATTATGTTCTCATTACCCATGAGACTTTGCACTATTTAATAACGTCTACTACAAGAGTATATGGTTCGATGGCAGTGAAAAATAATGCGTATGATAGAATTGAATGGGGCTTTTAAAGGCGGTGCTAGTTAGGCTGGGTTTCCATCAAGTATGGATTAGTTGGGTAGTGGAGTGTGTTACTTGTGTATCTTACTCCTTTCTTATTAACGGGGCCACTAAAGGAAGGCTCCTTTCATCGAGAGGATTAAGACAAGGGAACCCACTCTCCTTGTACTTGTTTATCTTATGTTAAGAACTTCTTTCGAAACTCTTTAGAAAATTTCTGAATAATGGCTCTTTAGTAGGAATAAGAGTTTGCCAACATAGCCAGAGGATTAATCACTTGCTATTTGCGGATGGTACAATGTTTTTCTGCAAATCAAACCAAGTAAACTGTTTAGCTGAAATATTATTCTAAGGAAGTATAAGGAGGCCTCGGAGCAATGTATCAATCTACAGAACTCATCCATAACTTTCTCTTCAAAAACACCACGATCACATAAGCAAAGAGTTCTGCAAACCTTAGGAATTAATGTTGAAGGAGGGACGTGGAAGTATTTGGGATTACCAGTAATTTTGGCCGCGGAAGAGTAATATTTTTGCATCAATAGTGGATAAAGTTCGCCAAAGATCTCACTCAAGGATGACAAGCTTCATATCCCCTGCAAGAAAATAGGTGCTCTTAATGTCAGTCCTCTCATCTATGCCGACGCATTCTATGACGTGCTTTAAGCTGCCCGTTTCGATCTGTAAGCAACTACAATCAGTGTTGACTCATTTTTGGTTGGATAGTAAAAAAGATGTAAGAAAGATGAGCTGAGTTTTTTGGGAGAGATTAACAGTTCCAAAAAAATGCAAGTGGACTTGGTTCAAGGATTTTGAAGCATTTAGTGATGTTTTGTTAGATAAGCTGGGCTGGAGACCATGACAAACTCCTGAGTTGCTATTTGATAAAGTTTTACTTGGAAAATATTGACATGAATCCTCTTTTATGGAGTTAAGGAATGCGTCTAATATATCCCATGGCTGGAGGATTATTCTCCTAGGATGGCGCGTTGGGGAGGGGTCTATGATTCGAGTTTGGGAAGACCATTGGATGTCAGTTACGACACCTACTAGGGCTATTGGGCCTCCACCAATCCAGCTGAAAAATTTGATGGAAGCTGACCTGAAGTTACTTGGTTTGAATCATTGGAATTGGGACGAGGTGAGAAGAGTAATTCTTCATCATGAGGATCAAAATTGAGCTTTACCGATTAGTACAACAAGGCGGGTGGACTTTATAACATGGCTCCCACTAAATAAGGGTGATTACACGACAAGATCGGGATATGGGTTATGTTTAGTTATACCTTTAAACCAAGAGGATTTGAATTTTAATAGGCACAACCTGATTTGGAAGGCAAAAACGTTTACAAAGGTCTGGTATCTGCTATGGAGAATAGCTAAAGATTCATTACATGTGGGTGAAAACTTGGTAAACAAGAATATTGTCCAAGAAGCTAGTTGTCGTCGTTGTGGGGATTCAGAATTTGTGTTCCATGTCTTTTTATCATGTACCTATGCGAGAGAAGTTTGGAGAGTTGTTCCGGTAAAGGGATTACCAGTTAAGGATCCATCATCTTTGCTTGAATTTATCTCTAATTCAAGACAGGTCATTAACCTTCCTCCGACAGGCATTACTTCTTTTTTGTTCACATGGACCTGCTGGAGACTATGGACTTCAAGGAATAATTTAGTATTTACTGGTCGAGAGTTTACAACAGCTGAAATTGTGTCGAAAGCAATAACAGATGCAAAAGCTTGGGAGGCTTCTCAGATTATGATCCCGGCGAAATAGAAAGAGATGCCAAGGTAAACTATAATACAGAAGAATTTTTCATTTTTTATAGATTAAGCTTGGAGTTCCTCAACCAGATTTAGGGACTACCGCGGATAATCAAAGCAAAGAGGGGTGATTTTGAAGCAGCTTCTACAGCTGTTCGCTCAAATGTGGCCTCGGCTTGACTGCTGAAGCCTGGGCAATGTGGCAAGCGGTATCTGATCTAAAGTCTCGAGGGTTAGATGATAACCAGATTCGCTCAGACTCTCTTCAACTCATTCAGCTATTGAACTCGTCTGAGAATAATAACGATATATATGACCTTCTAGAAGATATTAGAGAGATATATTTTTCTTTTCAATCTATTTTCTTTTCTTTTCTTCCGCATTTAAATAACTGCGATGCAGATGTACATGCCAAATCAGTCTTGTAGCAAGTTCTTTGATTAATAAAACGAGAAGTTTTGTGACAAAAAAAATATATTCGATTTTAGAGTTTTGTGGGTGGAGACTTCAGAGATGAAATCTGAAATTACATAAAACTTCAAAACTTCCAAAGAATTACGGAAAAAATCAATAAAAAATCAATCTTACATGCTTCACTGTTATGAAATTTTAATTTAGAAAGTTCTTATTAGGATATACTTAATTTAATTTTTTTATTATTTTCCTATTTAAAATTTAATATTTAATTACTATTATGAAACATTTTGTGCATTGACAATTCATCGGTGAAGTCTCAACTTCCAAAAGATTCAAAAAAATTCAGAAACGTTATAGTTACCAAACTTACTCGAGAGGTAAAACAGAGTATAATACATAATTTGGGTAAAAAAACAACAAACGATTACGCTCTCTCTCGACTCTTTCTCTAAACCATCGCTGTCGACTCTTAGGATTTGCTTTTCTTACCAGAATTCATTCTGACCACCGTCGCCGTCGAAGTTTATCGCTATTCCTCCCCATTGCGACGACGAATACCCCACAAATTCTTCCTTTCCGATTCTGTTCTCAATTCCAACTGTCTTTGATTCGTAGATTTGAGATTCGCAACCGCACTCATCTTCAATATCTGTTCCTTCCGCCATTCTTGCGACCGACACTCATCATCAATCTATGTAAGTGCTTCAATCTCTGTAAGGGTTTTTCCAATTCTAGATTTACAGTAAATAGAGCATACGAGTGAAGTCTCCAACACAGACTTCACAAGTGAATTCTTGTATACTTCACAGTTATCTAATTTTATATTTTCTTTAATGTGACATAGGATTCTGTTATGGCTACAATTGTCGCAATAGCTTAAGATGAAGTGAAGTTATATAAGACTTGGGGAAGCCTTATGGAACGGATGGTAAAGGCACAAGCTGGCAGACATTTTTTCTTTTGTCTCCGGTTTGATGGGTCAAAGGGGGGGATGGATCGAAAGCACCACAAAGAGTATGAAGGGCTCTTTGATACTGCGAGTACTCTTGTTCAATGGGAAAGCCAATCACGAGAACGAAGAACACTTTGAGAAGAAAGTGTTCTCTCAAGATCGCTTTGAGAAAAAAGTGCGGCTTTTTATTGATAATGGGTTAAAACGTGACTACAAGGCCGCAGGGGGACTTTATTATATAGTACATCAGCTAGGTTCTAGGCCGAGATTTTGAGTCTCAAAAAAAGTAAAAAATTACAAAAAAATCTATAAATAAAAGAACAATTTGAAAAAGCAAAATCGCATGCAAGCAGTGAAACCATCTCCATAAGTTGAAGGCTTTGGTTTCAACACTTTATGACTCTAAAACATGACTAGATATAGTTAAATGACGTGGTGGCCACATCCGTGATGACTCATTTGGTGCATTCATTTCTTGTATTTCTTTAAGTTCTTCAAGCGAAATATCTTTATATACGTCCATTCTTCAATCCTCATGTTGCTCGTTAATGTCCGGATCACTTGAAGCTTCCATCCCTTGTTCATCGTCTGATGAGGACATCGAGGCTGAAGACGAGATTCCTATAGAAGACCTTGAAGATTCTTCTGTTATTCAAGACATTACTACAATGAGAGAGCCGCTAAGAACTCGTTCGGGAACTAAAAGACTAAGAGGATTATTCAACAAGGCAGCTCAAGGCTTCCTAGCTCAAGACTTAAAGAATTCGACCAAGACTCAAGAGGCTCAAGACTTGAAGATGTTTTTCTCAATTCAGCCCGTCTAAGCTTGTCAGAGATCAGCCCATGAAGAGAGACTATGGAATTCGACCAAGCCTTCTCATTTTCGACCAGCCCACTATAAGGTATGTATTTCATTAAAATATATTGTGTTTGCTCATTTTGCATGTCCATTAGAAGATAGGTTTATTTTATTTCATAGTTTGTATTAGGTGTTATTTATTTTATGCATTTTATTTCATTATGTTTTAAGACTATAGATTAGTATTTGTATTAGGGTTTCGCCCAATAACATAACGAAACGGTGCTACTAATGGTGTTTAGAGATGTCTGTCTTACAGGATCACAGGAAATAAATCTTCCCCCATAGATCACTTCCATACTTGACAGGTTCAAGGATGTATTTCCTGAAGAGATACCAGCTGGATTACCACCCATTAGAGGGATCGAACATCAGATCGATCTAGTTCCCGGAGCACCATTGCCCAACAGACCAGCTTACAGGGTGAATCCAACATAAGCCTAGGAATTGGAGAAACAGGTTCAGGACTTAATGGAGAAAGGCTACATAAGAGAAAGCCTAAGTCCCTTTGCCGTCCCAGTTCTGCTAGTGCCCAAGAAGGATGGGACTTGGAGGATGTGTGTGGACTGCTGTGCAATCAACAACATCACCATCAAATACCGACACCCCATTCCCAGGTTAGATGACATGCTTGATGAACTGTCTGGCTCTAATGTGTTTTTTAAAATCGATCTCAGGGGCGGATACCATCAAGTTAGAATGAAGGAAGGAGACGAATGGAAGACAGCCTTCAAGACCAAGCAAGGTCTGTACAAGTGGATGGTCATGCCATTTGGTCTCACCAACGCCCCCATCACTTTTATGCGACTAATGAACCATGTCTTAAGGGCATATATCAGTAAGTTTGTAGTGGTGTATTTCGATGATATACTTGTTTATAGCAAATCATTCGAAGAACATTTACTGCATCTTGAGACTGTTCTGGAAACACTTCAAAAGGAAGGCCTGTATGGGAACCTTAAGAAGTGTTCCTTCTGCACTGACGAAGTAGTTTTCCTAGGTTTTGTTGTAAGCTCTCAGGGATTANACAGCCGTGATCAAGAAGGACATTGCCTTCAAATGGGGACCAGCCCAGGAAGAGGCTTTCAACAGCCTTAAAACTCTTTTAACAAATGCACCTATTTTAGTTTTGCCTAACTTTGACAAAACTTTTGAGGTTGAATGTGATGCTTCAGGACTAGGTATTGGAGCTGTACTCACTCAAGGAGGACGTCCAATAGCTTACTTCAGTGAGAAACTAAGTGGAGCTAGCCTGAACTACCCAACCTACGACAAGGAGCTGTACGCCTTGGTCAGAACATTAGAAACGTGGCAGCACTATCTATTGTCAAAGGAGTTTGTCATCCACACTGATCATGAGACATTGAAGTATTTGAGAGGTCAGGCTACACTCAAGAAACGCCATGCCAAGTGGATGGAGTATGTGGAATCGTTTCCATATATCATCAAGTACAAGAACGGCAAAGAGAATGTAGTAGCAGATGCGCTATCCAGGAGGCATCTACTGATCTCGACAATGGAGGCTAAGGTTCTAGGATTCGAGCACCTTAAGGATGCCTACAACGAAGATCCAGACTTCAGCTCCATCTATCAGAAATGCACCCAAACACCCACAGGTTCTTACTATATCCACAATGATTATATGTTTAGAGAGAAACGTTTGTGCATTCTGCAGGGATCTATGCGAGAATTGCTAATCAAGAAATCACATGGAGGTGGACTTATGGGATACTTTGGAGTTGATAAAACTCTAAGTGTACTCGTGGAGCATTTCTTCTAGCCCCACCTTAAGAAGGATGTGGAGCGATTCTGTGCTAAGTGTGTGAGATGTCTGAAAGCTAAATCCAGGTCACATCCACATGGTTTATACATGCCTCTTCCTATTCCTACTATGCCTTGGGTAGATATTAGCATGGATTTCGTTTTAGGCTTACCCAAGATCCGAGGAAAGGATTCTATTTTTGTTGTAGTGGACAGATTTTCAAAGATGGCGCACTTCATTACCTGTGCCAAGACTAATGACGCCACTCAAACAGCAAGCCTCTTCTTCAAAGAAGTAGTTCGACTGCATGGGATTCCAAGAACCATAGTTTTAGACGACGATACAAAGTTTCTAAGTCACTTCTGGAGAGTTCTTTGGAGGAAACTGGGCACCAAACTACTATTCTCCACGACGTGCCATCCTCAGACAGATGGACAAACAGAGGTAGTCAACAGAACACTCTCGACTCTATTGAGAGCCACGGTTGGTAAGAACTTTAGGAACTGGTTAGACTGTATTCCTTTTGTTGAATTTGCTTATAATCACACTAACCACACTGCTACTAAGATGTCCCCTTTTGAGATTGTTTATGGTTTTAAGCCAGATAAGCCTTTAGACCTTGTTCCATTGCCACCATTAGACGTTCCAAACCAGGATGGAGAAGTCAAGGCAGAGATCATTAAGAAGCTGTACCAGAAAGTGAAAGAGAACATTGAGCAGAAGACAGCTAAGTACAAGGAGTCTGCAGACAGAGGACGCAAGGAGCTCATCTTCAATCCCGGAGGTTGGGTCTGGGTCCACATGCGACCAGCGAGGTTTCCAAACCAGAGAAAGAAAAAGTTATCACCGAGAGGAGCTGGCCCATTCCAAGTTCTGGAGAGGATTAACAACAATGCCTACAAGCTAGACCTCCCAGGTGAGTTAACAATTTCCCCAGTGTTCAATGTGTCTGACTTGCTTCCTTATCATGCAGGTGATGAAGTTCTGAGGTCAGAACCTCTTGAAGAGGGAGGGAATGATGAGGACATCGAGGCTGAAGACGAGATTCCTATAGAAGACCTTGAAGATGCTTCTGTTATTCAAGACATTACCACAATGAGAGAGCCGCCAAGAATTCGGGAACTAAAAGACTAAGAGGATTATTCAACAAGGCAGTTCAAGGCTTCCTAGCTCAAGACTTAAAGAATTCGACCAAGACTCAAGAGGCTCAAGACTTGAAGATGTTTTTCTCAATTCAGCCCGTCTAAGCTTGTCAGAGATCAGCCCATGAAGAGAGACTATGAAATTCGACCAAGCCTTCTCATTTTCGACCAGCCCACTATAAGGTATGTATTTCATTAAAATATATTGTGTTTGCTCATTTTGCAGGTCCATTAGAAGATAGGTTTATTTTATTTCATAGTTTGTATTAGGTGTTATTTATTTTATGCATTTTATTTCATTATGTTTTAGGACTATAGATTAGTATTTGTATTAGGGTTTCGCCCAAGAAGGCATCAGCTGCATGAGCCCCTTTATAAGGTTCCTTAGCAGCCGTGTATCATTTTTTTCGATCAATAAAATAACGCAGTTCTTTTCATCGTTCTCTGAGAAAGAGTTCTGAAACCTTAAATCTCTAGCTTTCCTTGTGAGTGATATCAAGGCGACCTATAGATCTGTCTCATCACAAGTCTTCCATCCCTTGTGTGGCGACATCCATCTCATTCATCCCATCCACGTTCCTTGCTGTTCAAAGAAGGATAGAGACTTCAGTCCATCTTCCTTTGATCTCCTGTCATCTTACATCATCGTCCGAAGTTGCGGTATGGTCTGCGGAAGCTTGCGATTCATATTGCGGACGTGAGTTATGGTGCAGTGCGCGGCTTTCAATACGTGTTGTGGTTCGAGAGTTGCGGTACGGTGTGCGGCTTGTGGTACATGTTATGGTACGTGAGTTGCGACTTGTAGTACGTGTTAAAGTACGTGAATTATGGTACAGTGTGGCTTGCGGTACGTGTTGATCATTGAGAAGTATGGATATGGCCGTGTTGAATTCTTCTCTGATCTTCGTTGCCCTTGAACGTGTTATTCCTCCTTCTTGTACTTGAGGCATGGCAAGTGAAAGCTCTTCTAGTATGATGTCCACATCATCTCCTTCCCTTTGTGAAGGTTTTGACTTTATAACATGTTCACCTACATTTAAAGGTCAGAGATTAGCGACATTAAAGCTGATAGATATTCTAGACTCACCTGGGAGTTCTAACCGGTAGGCGTTGTTGTTGATTTTCTCCAAGACGATGAATGGGCCATTTCCTCGTGGTGCAAGCATGGAACTCTTCTTGTTCGGGAACCTCGTGAGCCTCATGTAGAGCCAAACACATTTTTCAGGTTCGAAGATCACTTCTTTGCGGCGTTTGTCCACCATATGTTTCTTCACAAGCTCAGCCCTGCGGTTTCTGTCTTGATTGTTGTGTGATCCTGGTGGTAATGGTGAAAGATCTAAAGGGGTTAGAGGCTTAAACCCATATATAGCTTCAATGGGACAAAACTTGGAAGCGGAATGAGTAGCATGTTTATACGCAAATTCAATAAATGGTAAGCAATCAATCCAAGTACGATGATTCTTACCAACCGTGGCTCTAAGCAAGGTAGCTAGAATATAGTTTACTACCTCGGTTTGCCCATCAGTTTGGGGATGGCATGTGGTAGAGAACAGGAGCATGGTGTCTCGGTCCGATACAAAGGTGTGTGGAACTCAATGTAGATGTACTACTTCTTTGAAAAAAAAAATCTACAACTTGATAAGTGTACTACGACAAAGATTAAATTCTTTTGTTTGACATGTGGCAAGCCTAAAACAAATCCATGGAAATATCCTCTCAAGGAGCGTTAGGTATTGGTAAAGGCATGTAAAGTCCATGGGAGTGTGACATGTGTTATGCCTTAAGGCAAGTGACACATTTGTCACAAAGCTGTTCGGCGTTCCTCTTCTTATGTGGCCAAAAAAAGTGCTAACCATCATGGATAGGATCTTGTCTACTCTGAAATTCCCCATAATTCTTCCACCATGTGCTTCTCTGGTGATCAATTCCTTCATTGACCATTGTGGAATGCGTAGCCTCTTGTGTTGGAAAAGATAGTCTTTATACTTGTAGTATAGAACAAATGCTCCACTGTCACACTATCTGTAGATTTTTCCAAAGTCTGGATCCTCTCCATATGCTTCCTTGACGTGTTCGAATCCTAGTACCTTCGAGTCCATAGTAGTGATCAATGCATATCTTTTTGATAAGGCATTGCTAACCACATTCTCTTTCCCATTCTTGTACTTGATAATGTAGGGAAAGGTCTCAATGAATTCCAAACATCTTGTGTGTCTTTTCTTGAGTGTTGTAGGACCTCGCAGATACTTCAAGGTCTCGTGGTCCATGTGAATCACTAATTCTTTAGCCAACAAGTTGTGTTGCCACACCTCTAAGGAATGTACTAATGTGTATATATTGCACCACTAATTCCTTATCATAGGTCGGATAGGTAAATGTTGCACCACTTAACTTCTCACTAAAGTAAGCTATCAGCCATTTTTCTTAAGTAAGAACGGCTCATATGTCCAATCCAGAGGCATCACATTCAAGCTCAAAGGTTCGATCAAAATAAGGTAAGGCTAACACCGATGCATACGTAAGTCAGCCCTTGAGCAAACAGAAGGAATTCTCTTGAACTTATCCCCATTTGAAAGCATCATCCTTCTTGATGACAACCGTGAGAGGAGGTGCTAGGGTGCTAAAGTATTTGATGAATCTTCAGTAAAAGCTAGCTAGCCCATGAAAGCTCCTAACGTGTTCGATGGTTGTAGCTATTGGCCATTCCTCTATAGCACTTATCTTATCATGATCAACCTGTAGTTCCTACAAACTGACAACAAAACCTAGGAAAACAAGCTGATCAGTGCAAAATGAGCACTTCTTGAAGTTTGCATAAAGGCCTTCCTACCGAAGACTCTCTAAGACTAACTCAAGGTGCTTCAAATGGTCCGATAAACATGTACTATAAATTAAAATTTTATTGAAATAGACCACTACAAACTTACTTATGTATGCCCTCAAGACATAGTTCGTGAGCCGCATGAACGTTCTTGGGGCATTGGTGAGAGCGAAAGGCATGACAAGCCATTCGTAGAGGCCTTGTTTGGTTTTGAATGCGGTCTTCCACTCGTCTTCCACTTTCATTCTAACTTGACGGTACCCACTCTTAAGATCTACCTTTGAAAATATGGTGGCACCATCTAGCTCATCGAGCATGTCGTCAAGTCTTAGAGTTAGGTGTCGGTATTAGATAATGGTGTTGTTAATGGCACAACAATCTACGCATATCCTTCAAGTACCATCCTTCTTTGGCACAAGTAACACAGGAACGTCACATAAACTAAAACTCTCTCGTATATAACCCCTTTGACATAAAATCTTGAACTTGACCTTCTAACTCCTTAGCCTCTGTGGGTTCATTTTGTAGGCTGGTCGGTTTGGCAAAGCAACTTCTAGCACAAGGTCAATTTGATGCTCTATTCTTCTGATTTTAGGTAAACTAGCTAGGATTTCTTCCGGGAACACTTCCTCAAACTTCTCTAGTAGCTTGGTCATTTCCTCGGGCAAAGCTAAACTTTCTACACGGTGTGTTTGAAGACCATTAGTAGCATGGTGTGTTTAGAGTTAATAACCTTACTAACCTTGTGAGAGGATACAAAAGGTTGGTCTTACTTACATGTGCATCCTTGCTCATTTTAGGTTTAAGTTCATGTACATTAGATGGTGAGAGTAGTGCAAGGGTGTACTTACGCTTGTCTAGTGTGAAAGAATACTGGTTGGTGCGTCCATCATGCTTCACTTCACGGTCAAATTTCCATGGTCTACCTAGTAAAAGATGTTCGGCTTGCATGGAGTGCACGTCACACAATACTTGGTCTCAATATTTCCCAACATTAAACAGTGCGGTCACTTGATCTGAAATCTTTAACCTGATGAAGCTATTGAGCCATCTTATTTTGTAGGAAGTGGGGTGGTTTGTGGTGAGGAGGTCCAACTTATCAACAAGTAACTTGCTAGCCACGTTACTACAAGAACCACCACCAACAATTAGGCTACACACCGTGTTGTTAATATGTTATCTCTTTGGGCGGTCTGCTCAGGGTTCCCCACTGAACTAGGGACTGTAACACCCACATCCCGCGGTTTGGACAAGAGGCAAAGATTAGTTGGATAAGGTAAAGTAGCTTATCTACTAGCTCGGGAGGCTGTTCGATAGCTCAAAGTACGTGGACCAGCTGGTGTGCTTGCTTGGCCAGCTGAAGGTAGCTCCACTAGCTGGTGTGCTAGCTCGGCTAGCTGAAATTAGCTCGACCAGCTGATGCTAGCTCGACCAAGCTTGTTGGAGAATGTGACGTTTGGGCAGCTGGGCGGTTAGCAACGTTGGCGAACAGGTGCCAACGAACATGTACCAACGAATGGGTGCCAACGAACATGTACCAACGAACGGGTGCCAACGAACGTGTACCAACGAACAAGTGGAAATGAACGTATGTGTCCTTCCATGGACAAACACGCACCCAGTCGAATCCTATAAAAAGATGTGCACCCAAAGGCTAGGGGATATAGAAATACTCTTGAGCAAAAACACACACTCGCGAGAATTAAACACTCGAGAATACGTAACGAATTTGTGGGTAAATCTCGAGGAAATCCGTGGGTAAATTCTAAAGAATCCGTGGGTAAATCTCGGGAAAATCCGTGGGTAAATCATAAGAAATCTATGGGTAAATCTCGAAGAAATTCGTGGGTAAATTTTAAGGAATCTATGGGTAAATCTCAAGGAAATCCGTGGGTAAATTCTAGGGAATGCGTGGGTAAATCTCGAAGAATTCCGTGGGTCAATCCTGAAGAATACGTGGGTAAATCCTAAGAAATCTGTGGGTAAATCTCAAGGAAATCCGTGGGTAAATTCTAAGGAATACGTGGATAAATCCTAAGGAATCTGTGGGTAAATCCTAAGAGATACGTTGGTAAATCCTGAGGCCTCCGGGGATAAACCACGATGGATCCGTGGATACTTCACAAGAATTCCGTGGATAGATTGAGAAATTCATGGGGAGAAATGATGAATGCGAGGGAAAATATGGAGAAAGTATTCGTGGAGACCCATTATTACTTGTGGACACACGTTGGATACTTGTGGACACACGTTGGATACGTGTGGGAAGGATTCAAAGAGTTATCGTGGACATACTGTGAATACTCACGATATATAGAGGATATTCATGGAAATACACGAAGGTTCTAGTGAAGGATCAGAATTGGACCGATAATGAGTCAACACGCAGATATGATGTTGGATGGTAATAGATCCAACATGTTTTAGCACGCGGATATGATGTTGGATCGTGACAGATCCTAACATGTATCATCTATGGAGCCTTGGAACACACGCGATTATATACATTGAGTACTCGTGGATACTTGGGGAAGAACATAGAGGATACCATTGGCAACCAACATTATCCGATACTTCTTCACGGCAACATACTTATACACCTCATGGATGTGTTTATCGACGCATATGGGTGCGACGATGGTTCATTTAGTTGTGAAAAAGTAAAAGGGTGATATTGGGGAATTCGATGGTGGGTACCATGAAAGAGCAGTGGACAAAGCATGATGAACCCGTGGACGGATTGAAGTTAATCCAAGGATGGCTCGATGTTAATCCATGGACGGATCGATATAACTCCAAGGATAAAGGAGGAAGATCCAAAGATAACTACGGGTGAAACCGAGGACAAATTATGATAAGTCCAAGGACAAACGAAGGGAATCAACACCGGATCAACAAGGAATCATAGAACATGATCATCGGATCAACGGTGGATTTCAAGGATGGAACCAAAGATTCGAGGATTGAACGTGGATACAGTGAAGGACCAGTAACAGATCCAAACACTACCACGTGATACAATGGTGGAACCAAACAGTTAATACATTGTAAACGGCGATGGTGGCAAACGGCCACATCAGTAACATGGTTAGACCTTAAGTCATAGGCTTGATCGAATACCACAAAACTGAAGGGATCGATGTTGGAGGGCGGATGGACCAATAACCGAGTGTTAGTTGGCCACCGTGAACCAAGGAACACGTTTGATCCCCAATCTCTATCGTTTACTTAACCAGTGGGGATGGTTGGTTGTATGGCTAAGTAATGAAAGGGATTGGTCCAACAAATACACGATCTAGTGTGGATCAATGTACGATGGGAATAAGGAAACAAACATGTTCATGTTCGGATCAATAGGCGGATCAAATGGGTGTGAACATCTCATATTGGCCAAGGTAAGTTAAATGATCTAACTTTATTGTTTAAGCTAGACATTCAGGAATTAACCGATAGGTTGTTAGATGTACTCGTTAAGCCTAAATGGTTAGCAAACTTAATGCACGACTTGACCAAGTGAATAATTGATCTAAAGTCTAAGTGACAAAGATGATAAATTCGGTACAAGTGATAGGTTGAAATTAAGCCAAAGGTAGAAACATTTCCGCTGTAGTAAAAGGTTTATAGAATTAATCCAAGTAAAGTCAATTTTATGTTAATAAAAAATTCCTAGAGTTTGAGTCGGCTAGAAGGCTGGACCATGAGACCAGTGTCGCCGGACATCAGAGCATACGGGACAGGGTCTTACACGGATCCTCCTAATGATGAGCAGCTCTCCTACGTTCGGGTACTCTATACCATCTTCGAATTGGGAGTTCTCCTAGTCATTATTGGCTTGGGATTCATAGCCGCTTGCGGTAAGGATCATGACCCGTTGGTTTGGGCATTCCTAAGCCATATGTCCACTGTCTTGACACTTAAAACAAATAATGTCATGTGATCAACTAGGCTGAGAAGACTTACCTTGATCTGCTTTGAATGGTGGTTTAAAGGTTTCCGCGACATTCTTCTTGAACCGAGACTCTATCTCCACTGCATTGCCTTTGTCTTGTGGCTTGTTTTTGGAACTGTTTCAAGGCTGGTTGTTCCGGGGCTTAGTGGCAGCTACCTTACGCTTGATGTGTTGCTCGGCTCGAATGACTAAATGAACCACTTCTTGTAGGTAATGGTACCGCTGCCTTTCTACCTTGCGTGATATCCGGTCTAGAAGTCCTATGAATTGGCCCATGAGGATCTCCTTAGACTCCTCTATCTCCAACCTCTTAAGGAGTTGTTCAAACTCCTTGTAGTACTCCTCCACCGTCTTGTTTCCCTACGCCAACTTACAAAATCAATTTTGTAAGTCTCTATGGAAATAGGGTGGTTCCTTAAGGTGAATTTTATCTCGTCCCAAGTTGTGATTTAGGTGTATATATGCCTTCTTCTCTCGGATACATCATGATCCCACCAGGCTAGAGCGTTCTCTGTGGATTGAGAAGTAATAAATGACACCTTCTCTGGTCATTGTAGCCATAGAAAAAGAAGATATGTTCCATCCTCTGCTCCTAATCCATGTAAGCATTCGGATCGACACGTCCTGAAAAAGTAGAAGTTGTTACTTTAAGATCAACAGGGTGAGGATTATATTCTATACGCTCCGGATCCCTATGGTGAGGGCCTCCTCCCTTCCTAACCTTCCCAGCCTCCCTTATAGATAGATCGGGAGGGGCTCGGCTCCCAAACCGTACGTGAGCTGCCTCGTACGGCTGTTCCTAAGAACTTGAAGCAACGTAAATTTAGTGAGTTTTGGGAGGTTAGCCGTCCGTTTTAATAGCTTGGAAAGAAGACTCTTTAAACAGAAGCTGACAGTACGGATCGTCAAAGTGGGAACTCATAGTAAGAATAGTCAAAGCTCTTGTCAAAGGAACTCGGCAAAATACCCAACTCGCGGAACAAACAATTCATGGTGGTGGTTGTGTTGGTTCATCCGCGGGTCCTCGTCATCTTGTTGGTCACAAAGTACGAGTGAATTCACCACTCGGGTTGCTCAAGAAGTGCCATGCGGTCTCCAGAATATTGAAAAGTAGCTTGAATGGCTGCTAGAGTGGTGGCTAGGGCATTGTTTAACATCAGTGTTACCGTTTCTGTTGTCTCCCATGGCTCACAACTACAAAACAAGCCAGAAAATTTTAGCATCAGATTCTGAAAAAACAATTTAAGAACAACAAAACCAAACAATATTTTTATGTGGTTCTCTACAAAGGGAACAAGAAGCAAGTAAATCAAGACTAGCAACCTAATAAGATGAAATTCAAGCAAGCTATCAATCCTAATGCTAGATGCTTATCGATAAAACAACCTAAGCAACAATGAACTATTGATATTAATTTTTTTGGACTTTAACTGAACAAAACAACAAGTAAACCTATCTAACACAAGCAAAAAAAATTCAGTCCTAAGCAAAACAAACTAAGCTTCAAAGACAAGCAAGTTTCTTTTCCTAGGGTCACGAATACTAAACAAGCAAGAAATATATATATATATATATATATATATATATATATATATATATATATATTTCAAAGGTAAAACGAACTAACAACTTAAGAGTCAAATAACAAGAAAGAACAACAAAGCAAACAAATCGCCAAGGGAATAAGCAAATAAGGAAAAAAAGCAACGTAATAGATTTTTAGGGTTTTTATAATTTATGCGGCGAAAGCAAAGCAACAAGGAAATAAAAATAAAAGAAAGTGATGGCTAGATTCAATCTGAGGTTTACAGGAGCCTTAAGCTCGTATATACCAGAAGATATAAGACTCGAGGAAGCCTTATGGAACGGATGGTAGAAGCACAAGATGGCGGACACAGTCTCTTGTGTTTCTATTTTTATGGATCAAAGGGCGGATGTATCGAAGGCACCACAAAGAGTATGAAGGGCTCTTTGATAGTGCGAGTACTCTTGTTCAAGGGGGAAACCACTCATGAGAAACGGATAACACTAAGGTTTTCTCTTAAGATTGTGTTTTCTTTTTTAAGGAAATTTTAAATTTTTTATAAATTTGTTTTTTTTTTTTGGTAGAATATAGCCGAAAATATCATAAAACGATTTCTAGCATTCATAGAACTAGAGTAACGGTTATATAATGTATTCTAACTTTCGTAGAACATATAGTAAAGTACAAAATATGTATTTTAAATTTTGTAGAACATAAAATACTTACGAAAATTGTAGAACATGTAGACTCTATAGAACACCTAATCTAAATTTCGTAGAACATGTAGAGAGATTAGATTACGTATTCTATACTAGGAGATGTATTTTAAATTTTAAGATCATATTTCATCGATCCAAAACAATAAATAAAACGACATATTCTAGATATTATTTATGTTATCAATATTTTACAAATTACTCTTAATTTCTTTCAAGAAAATTGATTAAATCTAATCACAAAAGTAGTTTTATCATAGTTGACATTTAACTATAAAGAATGCATAAATAGACAAACGTTTAAATATTTACATTTTGTTTTCAATTCCCCCAAATTACCTAAGAATAATAACTTCGACCTAAAACCTATGCAACACACGAGTTTATATATGTTATATAAATAAAGCACACAGAGTATCAGTTACATCAATGCAAATAAATGAATATTTGTGTTTCTCAAAGATTACTTAAATTATATTAATTTCTGTTGTAATGTACAATTTCTTTAACTTTATCTAAAAGGAGTTATTCAAGGCATCTCAATGTGTTCACCTCAGCAATTGAAAGCTCTTCTAAGCATGCCATGTCAGATTTACTTTTAGAATGCAAAAGATTTTCACATCGTGATTTATTGCAGCTGAAATGGGTTATGTTATTTTGATTAAAACCCATCAATACTAAACCTAAATAGTTAAAATACTTCCTCCAGTCTTCTTCGACGTCTGTCCTTCTACCTGAACTTAAACGAGTGACTAACGCTTCAAAAAAAAAATGAATTGTTTCAATTCTTTCTGCTTCCAATTTTGCCGCCATTATAGATCCTAACAGCCTTCCCACTTCTTCGTCTTCAATTCTTCATTTACTCGCGCCAATTGATAGCTTACAATTCAATGGCCAACTTTTGAAGCCATAACGTCGTTCTCGATTTTATTATCTAAAAAGCACATACCACCGGCCAAATACACTATCTCAGATATCCACAAAGTCTCTAACGTAAAAGTTTGTTAGCACAAGAAATGAAATCCTCTCCCTAGGCATTTACATTTCAGATTTTCTATGAGATTGATATAAAATTTTGTAAGGATGAAGTCTTAGTGCGGCTGATTCATTTTTTCTTCGTTTTTAACTTTCTTTGCTTCGTTTAACTTTCTTTTTATCTCAAATTAAATGGTCTAACTTTGTGATTAAAGACTTTGTGGTCAGACATGCGGGTACCAATAAATGCTTAAGCGCAATATCTTAATTCAGGAGAATATATACAGTTTGTTCGGCTTTTTAAAAATGAGGTGGCTGTTTGATGTTAGATACGCAAGAATGAAATTAACTAGCACAAAATTGTTTATATATGATCTGTGATTAGGTTCTAATGTTCTATACATCTTCATAATGAAATTTTTTAAAACTGAAGTTTACTAATTTGGAGTAGATCTAATAATAATAATAATACTTTTAGTGATAAAGAGATAAAATTATATATTTAGTTGGATTTAAGTTTGAATTTGATTGAATTTCTTTAGCTCAAGAGCTCAACTAAAATGGAAATAAAATTTCTCTAACTGATTAAATTTTTTTTTTTGTCAACCACAAATTAATTAAAAAGTCCTACCCTGATTGGTTGTCCAAACTGGTGGAAAAGAGTTTACAAAGGAAATATATGAAAAAGTATGCCAGAGGAGTGGGCTAAACAGTCAGACTTAACATTACAAGAACGAAGAATATTTAAAAGCATGAAGGAAGAAAAATAAACACGGAGCAGACCAAGCTCATCTAAGAGATTGGAGAAAGCAGGCCACTCATCAGGAGACTGCACCATTGAAATTAAATCTACACAATCTATTTCAATAACCAGACAATTTACTCTCCTCATAAGTAAAGTCTTTATATCCCAAATGAGAGCTTCCACCTCCGGGACGAAGGACTTCTGCGTTGACACTTACCTCCTAAAACCACTGTCTGATTCTCACCATGAAAACACCAACATCCAATACCTGATGTGGGATCTGATTGTTTCCACGAATCGTCTATCTGACATTTCAGAGCGTTTGGAGGAACACAAACAAATTTCCTTGAATCCATGACTCTAGAAGAACTCGATTGGGTTTCCTCCTAAGCTATTTCTTCATTTCTAGCAAGAATTAAGATGTCTGAAGGTTCTGATAGTAGTCCTTTATAGACCTTTTTATTCCTACCTTTCCATAAGAGCCATAAAATCGAAGGAAACTAACTGGATTTACCAAACTCATAAGGATGAGCAGACACTCTCCAGAATAGAAAATCCATATTTGTAAACACATAACACGTTGGGAAACTACCCGGTATTAGTGGTATTTCTGACAGTTCCCAAACTTTCCTAGAATGTGGACATTCAAACAGAGCATGATTAATAGTTTTCTCCGCCACTCCACATCTCTGACATAAAGTATCATAATCAATCCAACGATATGTTAAAGCGAAGTGACTGCTAGAAAGCCTGAGGTAATTTGCCATAGAAAATGATTAATATTTGGCGATTGGCTTTTCAGTATCTTCAAAGTCCACTCCACCTCTTCTGACATATTACGTGCTAGCCAGTATCTTGAATTAACTGTATATCTTCCGGATTTTGAATAATTAGCTTGTCTAGTTTATAGAAATGACTAATAGTCATTCCCCTTATAACATAAATATCCTCTAGATCCACGTACTCATGAAGAATAGGTAAATTACAATCCTTTGTCGTTTGATTAATTAAGTGGTTAACCTTCGAATTTGGATGAAGGATCACCCTCTCTCATTGGCTGGGCGTGGAGTAATATCGGAAATCCAATTACCATGCCAAACTGAGATATTGTAACTGGAACCAAGGGATCATCTTGCTCCATTTTCAACTAGATTCTTTGTCAAGAAAATATACTCCTCCGTCCGAATGATGACAAATATGGTTTTTTAGCTTGTAAGGGATGAATGTTTCGGAAATACCTATCTTTAAGCACCTGTGCTACCAAAGAATCCAAAAAGTTTATCAAGCGTCAGTATTGTTTAGCCAACGTAGCATCATTAAATTTATATATTTTGGTTTCAATTTGATAACGTCTTCTGGACCGAATTAACTAAATAAATCAAACAGTTTAGAAAGAAAAAAAATGATAAAACATCTGATGCTAATGTGTCTCACCAACCGTTTATTATTTTATATCTGATGCTAATATGTCTCACCAACCATCTGATGATATTGTTCTCACACACAATAGCGACGACAACATTTCCATTAGTTGATCATGAATTAAATGTGTGGATCACATATTCTAGAGTATCCTCGAACCTGTCCTCTTGATCCTTTGGGAATCAATATGGTTTAAATTTGATATCTCATGAGAGCAGAATGGTATTAAGGGCGATCCAGAAAAGCTGCACAAAGAAAGAGAAGAACTTGAACTGCAAATAAGAAAGGTTGTTTATATATTAACAACCCAATTTGTTAATTTTTTTGTTTTTTTCTCTTGATCCTTCTTACACAAGAACTTTTTCTTTTACTTTAATGTTATTTTAGTTGAAAACTATCTATTCTTTTTGCCAGCGAAAGCGCAGCTTCAAGCTGAAGCAAAGGCTACGAACATGAACATTGAGAATGTACTCATCTTTGTAATAAGTCCCTTTAAATGAAGTCAATGGACTTTTTTCCCGTATATCTACAAAATATATGCCATTTTAAATTTTTCATTACCTTTGCTTTGCTAACTTTGGAGAAATCTGTGTGAATACTTTCATTGTGATACAACTATACAATGGTCCCTTTGCTATTATTCCAGCTCGTGGCTTTTAAAAAAAAAAAAGAAGAGCCGATGGGAATGGTCAGTGTGACGATAATCCATATATAGGAAAGGAAAGGAAGCTGCAAGCCGTGAAGGAGGAGTTTCAAAAGATTAAGACAATGAGAGTTCTTGAAGTGACAGAAGAAGGATAAACATGGTGCTAAGAAAGTGGTGATTGGAATTCTGAAAAAATTTCGAAACAATGGGTGAGAAGTTTGTCCGAGCCTACACGACGATGAATGATAGAGGGAAAATAGTGGATCAAGTAGTTGATAGGGAGTATGGAGAGAAGTCCAAAGGACAAGACTTAAGTTCATTAGGGAAGGTATGTTGAAAAATAAGCATAATAGAGAGAGGGATTACATGATGAGGTTGATGATGGTTATGACTGGAAAGAGAGGATAAGAAACCCACAAAAATATATGGGACAAAAAAGTGGCACGAGAAGAAGCTAATGCATATGATAATAATGCTTTGCTTTTGGAAAAACAATCGGAACTCGTATTTTTACATTAAAACTAACATGTATGAGAGTAAAACTATTAGATGATGACAAGGGTACAAGAAATATAACTAATTGTTTGGATATAAGGTATTTGATGTATTGTGGGAAAACGATTTATTTCCCCACCAAAACTATGACATCGCACCAGATGAATCCCAAAGTAGACCTCGATCCTAATGTCCATGGAACTAATGGTGAAAACCTTAATCTCCACGAATTCATATTTTTCATCCAGTTTCCCATAGATTTGGATTTCTACGGTTTAGGAACTAAACACGATAGAAAACCAGACAAACCCGAATCGAAATATAATTTGAATTCCGAATCAAAGAATCCTATATTCTCAATCTATGAATCCTAAAAATCAAATTCTCTTGATTTTATGGGTCAATAAACTCCGTCCCAATCTGATAACGTAAAACATTTTTCTCCACTTTATCTCTCTCTGTAAATTCAATTTAGTTTTTGTTTGCTTCAGATTTAGAGTTTTGTTTTTCTTTTTGGGATTGAAGTGGATGCAAGTTCTCGGCTGGCGAAGAAAGGACTGTGATTGAGTTGCAATCCGAGTTTGGGAACAAATGAGCGAAAATCGCTATGTATATACCAGGATGAACTGATGACTATCTTAAGAATTTACCAGGAAGAATTGATAAACAAAAACACCAAAACAAACACTCAAAATTATAACTTCCCTCTTCTCTCCCAAATCCTCAAAAAATCCCCAATGGTGGGCGTTGATTATAATGAGAATGAGAGTGGAAGTAACCTCAAGTTTCTTTGCAGTCACGGTGGTAGAATCCTCCCTCGATCCACCGACAGCAAGCTCCGGTTCAGATTCGGTTCAACAAGTGATGAAAAAAGCTGATTTTGATGGCTGCAACATTAGGAATCCTATCAAGAACTTTGATAATGGGGAATCTATGGTTACACTTGATCGATCTGATTTTTTTTCATAAGTAGCAATGAAGATCACTGTAAAAAGTGCAGAAGCTGATCGTCGTTGTTCTCACCATTAGGATTCACGCAACGGTTCCTATTTCTTTGGCAAAACCTCCGTCAACGGCTCAACCTCTGAAGTCTCATTCCCTTGTTTCACCAATTGCTTGAGCTAAACTATGTTGGCTCATCCTCTGATGAATCCTTCCCTTGGCTCTCACGTAGCTTCGTTAAAACCTCCGTCTGTTGCTCAACCTCCGTCTGTTGCTCAACCTCCGAGATCCTCTTCTTCGGCGACTCCTCTGTTAAAATCTTAACCTCCAATGATGAAGCATTGAGATTTCTGGATTAGGGTATTTAATTAGTTATCATTTCGTCTACTCAGAGTTTTTTGAAGCTAATGACGAGAGAAAGAGAAAGAGTTTGGTTTGGTTTAATTTCTAATTGGGTTTGAATTGGGTTGAATTTGATTTTAATTTAGGTTTAAACCGGTTTATATTATGTGTTAGTCGGTTAAGGAAACCATTAATTGAGCTTAACCAATCTTCGTGGGGAATTGGATGAGAATTTATGTTTGGTGGGATACAAGTTTCTAACTATCAATTTGTGGGAATTAAGGTTTTGACCATTAGTTCCATGGACATTATTATCGAGATCATAGTTAGGGTTTCATCTGATGCAATGACATAGTTTTGTTGAGAAAATATATCGTTTTCCCATGTATTATTAAGATAAAAAAATCCTCTTACTAAATATGCAATTGTTTGAGTGTTTAACATGTTGTCCGATATTTGTTTTCTTAATGTTAATAATGTGTTAGTACCACATGAATGAACTATTGTTCAAGGTATATACAAAGATGAAGAAGCTCCAGATTTTGGCACTGATGGTATTAGTATTTAGAAAAGAGATACCCGAGTTGCATGGTCGATTGACGTAGTGTGTAATCTGGTTGAATTTTCTCTAACAGTGTCATTAGAGAATTTATGACCCATAAATTAGTCGAAACTCAACTGATACCAATAGTTATTACTAATATGTTAATGACTGATAGTTGAAAAATCTTAAGGCATTAGTGCTTCGTAAAGTTAAATTTATACTCACTAATACAATATAAGATAATATCTTAATATCGCAAAAAATCTATAAACCAAATCTTGAAATAAAAACATAATGTGATAAGACAAAAAAATATAATTAAGAAATTGTAGTTACGCAAAGAAATAAACGATGGTTATAGATGTTTTTGACGAATATTATTTCACTGCATTGTAAACAAAAATCACTATGATTTTATAAGCACCTATTCACAAATTAAGTCAAAGAATATTACCGTGAAATCATAAGATCTAAAAAATATCAATCCCCATAAGATCCAAAAGTAAGTCAAATAATATTAATAGATTCTAAGATATGAAAATAAAAATAGGGTACCAAGAGTGAACAAAAATAACAACTCCGACCTAACTTCTGAAATTAAGAACACGAGATCATATTATTTGTATCTTTTGTGCTATTATCTTTTCCCATAATATTTTTCTTTTAAGAAAAAAATATTTTATGTTTTACAATATGAAATTAAGAACGATAAGGAACAAAAAAAAATCTAAATCTGAGATAAGTTAACAAAAATTAAGAACACTATATGGAACAAAAAACCAAAAACAAACCCGACTAAAAAACCATTGAGCCTAGGGTTAGAATATCACTCTATTAACTGGTATTCTAGAAAATTTGTAAGTTTTAATATTATATAGACTAATAGTAACAAAAAGATAAAAGATGAAGTGAAATTTTTAAAGGAGAAATTGCTAAAACTAGATTCAAAATTGAGTTTGAATGCAAAACTAGACCCTAAATTGAAATAAATGCAAAACTACACCAAAAGGATAAAGAATTTACGTTAACCCACTTATTTGCAAACAAAAAAATAGAAATTGCATCTAGAGTTCTAACCTTTACACAGCTTTAAACCAAGCTTATGGGACTTGATTTTGAATGTTTGTGTGACTTCATTTTACAAAGAGACGAAGAAGAGAGACCCCAAGAAAGACTCAAGCACATTCTAGTACCGCGTACTGCAGACACTCACAAAATGGCTTTGGGACCTGGTGAGACTTCGTATGTTAAGTCTTAGAGTGAAGTCACAAAGTGAAGTCTCTGAGTGAAGTCTCAGGTTGAAGTCTGAGACTTCATGATAAGACTTCATAAGGAGACTTAATGCTCATACTTATTTTTTCTATCTTTAATTGTAAGCTTCCTTTACCATAGCTAAATATTTTCATATTGCAGCACATTGATGCTGGAATCAATCTACTGAGACAACGGTTCACGAAGCATCCAGAAGGGTTTAGGAGCGACAAGATCTGCTTCCTTGATTCAATCTTCAGTACGTTGTGGAAGTCTAAGTATAAAGAATTTCAAAAATTTGTGGATGCAAACGGATTAGGAAGAATGTTACCCCTTGTGGCGTTGGATCTCTACACATGAGTACAACCAGAGTTCTATAGAACAAACAAGATATGGGGTTTAGAAGTGGATGAAATCTACAACTCCCTTAATATCAAGGATATGCATTGGGTTACGATAATGATTTCAACTTCTAAGAGACACATTGTTATTTAGGAAAGCGATGTGTATGTATGTAAGTGATGTGATCCTAATGGAGAGGATCGAACTGCCCTAGGATGAACTTTGTGGAGTTGTGTGTTTTCGGATGGGGAATGGCTTGGAGTCTCCGAATGGATAGCTTTTGCGACTCACTCTACGGTTTGGGTATGGTTTTGGATAGGCTTTGCAAGCAACTGATTGCTTCAAAGGTTGTGGATTGAATGGTCTCACAAGGGTTGCGGAAGGCCCTTGATATTCCGTGGATCGAATGGTCTCACAAGAGATGCGGAAGGCTCTTGATATTCCTCAATCGATTCTCAAGGATATTACTCACCAAAAGAATCGAAAGTTTTGTTGAATATTACTCATCAACAAGATCTAGAGATTCAGAAAAGGTTTTTGATTAAAAGTCTAGATGAGTTCTCAAGAGAGTTCAAGAAAGAATATAAAGAAGAAAGAAGAGAAAGTCTTGGAACAAGCTCCAAGACACCTCGAAAATGACATAAAATTTAAATAAAGTTTGAATGATAAAAATGGCTCCTCCTCTTCACAATTTCATGGCTTTGACATCCAAAGGGGCCATGGGTTTGATTTATTCAACAAATGGGCTATGGTGAAGTGAAACAATTGCCTCATTAAAAACTTTGTCAAGAAAACCCAATGGGACAAAACTTGACAAGGGAAAAAGAGTACAATTGAATCACTTACCCATTCATTGAATAGTTTGAATCAAAACCATTGTGGTTTGACTCACTTCTTCTCCATACTTGGTAGAGTGATCCGATTGATTCCATATTCCCTTAAGCAATCTTCCAACGGATTGTGTCACACCAATGCCTTCTTTTATCCTTTGAAACTTAGCTCTCTTGGTTGCCAAAAATCCTCCATTGGCTTCATGTTTCTTGTCAGGTTCAAGCTCTCCTTCCTTGTTGCTGCTCAGGATCATATCATCCTTCCCCAGTTGAAAAGGATTTGACCTCAAATCCGAAAAATCTTGTGAGCTGGGCTTGAAGATGTTGGAGTTGGTCTGTGCTGATATTGGGAGTGGTGCAAGTTCTCTAGAGTTCACAAAGGCAGAACGACCATAGCTATCATCTTCTACCATTTCTTCGTGGACGTTTTGGTTTTTCTCGGATACGGTTTGCAAGTTATGAGCCAACTTAAAATCTGTGTGTTCAAACAACAAAACACCACGTTTGTTAGTCTTAAAATATGTATTTTGTCTAGAGAACTTACCTGACCTATCAGTGATTTAATCATTTGGTCGTGTCTTTTGTTCAGCATGCTTCTTCTCGGCGGTAGGTGTAGTTGTCAAAGGTAGTTGAGACTGGTGGTGTGCTAACTGATTTTTGTCTTGATCAATCTCTTCTAAAGGTCCATTTGGTCGGTGAAAATGATCAGACCTGGAGATAAACTGTTGGTCCAACTCCTCTCTCAATCGAACCAAGTAGTTCACATGCTTATAAGAGGATTGATCAATTTGTTGAGAAATCGATTGGTTAAATTCTTTCTTGCCGGACCAGAAGTTGTGAATCGATCTAGATTTGGCTGAGGTTACTTTTGGTTCTTCTCCTTTGATTCCAGCCTTAGATATCTGCAAAGAAAAAGGTTTCGTACTCGGATTTGAAAGCTCCGGTGCATGGTTAGTTGAAATCGCGGGAGTTTGTTTTAAATCAATCAAAAAGCACTTCTAATTTTCCTTAGAAGAGTTAGGAGTTATACTTACAGCCTGTTTACCTTTTTGCTTGAGGAGAAGTTGATCTTGATAAATTTCGTGTGGTGACATTGGTATCAAGGTGATCTTCTTTCCGTCGTAGTTAAACGAATAGCGATTGTTGAAACCGTCATGAAGAACTCTTCGATCAAATTGCCACGGTCTTCCTAAAAGAATATGACTTGCTTCCATAGGTAGAACGTCACACAACACTTCGTCTTGATACTTGCCAATGGTTATAGGAACCGAAACTTGGCTTTTCACCTTCATCTCCTCATTGTTTAGCCATTGAAGACTATAAGGCTTCGGATGCTCCTTTACGGACATATCCAGCTTCTTGACCATTGTTTCACTTGCCACGTTGGTGCAACTTCCTCCGTCTATGATAAGACTACACACCTTTCCTTGGACTTGGCATCGAGAGTGAAACAAGTTCTTCCTTTGCTCATGCTCGTCGGTTTTGATATTCATGTTCAAAGCTCTTTGAATTACTAGGAGCTCTCCTATCTCAGCAACTTCCTCATGCTCCTCGAATTCGTCATAGATGGCTTCTTCCCTCTCTTGAATATCTCCATTGTCCATTAAAACCATAATCCTTTGGTTCGGACATTCCTTCGCATAGTGTCCTTTGCCTTGACACTTGAAACATCTCAAATCACGAGCCGTAGACGCTGAAGCTTCATTTTTACCTTTATAACTCTCGGTCGTGGGCTTGAAAAACTGCTTCTCATCACCTTGGTAGCTCGATTTAGGAACTGATCCAGCACCGTGAGAAAGCCGAGAAGAGACACTTCTTCTTTTAATCTGTTTTTCCACCATAATCGCCTTATGTAACATCTCCTCTATGGTGGCATATGATTGCATCTCCATACGGTCATGTAGCTCGCAGTTCATACCAGCTAGAAACCTTGCCATGGTGGCGTCACTTGTCTCGTCTACGTTTCCCTTCAGCATTAGTTTTTCCATTTCTTGGAAGTAGTCTTCCACTCCTCTATTCCCTTGATATAGTCCTCTCAAACGTTGGTGAAGCTCTCGGCTGTAGTGAGATGGAACAAATCGTCTTCGCATTAGGTAGATCATTTCTTCCCACGTCTCAACGGGATTCTCTCGGTTGCGCCTCCGATTTGTCACAAGCTGATCCCACCAATCAATGGCATAGTCACAAAATTCAGTAGCAGCCAATCTCATTTTCTTTTGTGTGGAGAAGATTTGGCAATCGAATACCAATTCTACTTTCTTTTCCCATTCGAGGAAGGCGTCCGGGTCATTCTTTCCGTAGAACGGCGGAATTCGTAGCTTCAATCCTCCTAAGTCATTATCATTTATTCTCCTGGCAGGTGGGTGTCTCGGTTGATTTTCTCCGGATGAGCTCCCACGGTCGTAAAAAGGATTGTCGTTTGCATCATATAGCCTTGGCCGATTCCTTTGATTTCTTGCCGGTGCGTGGTAACTTCTTCGACCAACGCTCTGATCAGACCTAATCCCATCAACTGTATTGACGTCTTGTTGTCTCTCTCGTCTTCTAGGTGTGCGTACTTCAAGAGCAGTCATACGGTCACGCATCTCATGTAGAAGTTGAGTGATGCCGTCAACTTTTTGGTTCATAGTGGACTCACGTTCACGTCTAGGCCTGGAATTCTCAGCTTCACTCTCTTCTTCCGACATATTATACCTCACAAAAGATCAAACAACTAGTGAGAGTATGCAAGATTGAAGGATAAATCAAGATTAATCAACTAGAACCCGAAATGACTGTTTTGTTTGATCGGACAGAATAAAATATCAAATCACGTTCAAAAATTCTGAAATCAATTTTAACAAATACTAGACTCTTCCTAGTTTCCAAATCAGTTGAGTTCACAATTTTATCTATCACCAATTATTTATGAAAATTCGAGCAAGATGCAAGACGAAAAGACACCAATTGTGTAGAATTCCAAAAGACAAAAATGAAGCATGAACTGTGAAGGATTTCGAATTAGAAAAACACAACCTGGTCACAAAGCTTGCTCTGATACCACCTGATGTGATCCTAATGGAGAGGATCGAACTGCCCTAGGATGAACTTTGTGGAGTTGTGTGTTTTCGGATGGGGAATGGCTTGGAGTCTCCGAATGGATAGCTTTTGCGACTCACTCTACGGTTTGGGTATGGTTTTGGATAGGCTTTGCAAGCAACGGATTGCTTCAAAGGTTGTGGATTGAATGGTCTGACAAGGGTTGCGGAAGGCCCTTGATATTCCGTGGATCGAATGGTCTCACAAGAGATGCGGAAGGCTCTTGATATTCCTCAATCGATTCTCAAGGATATTACTCACCAAAAGAATCGAAAGTTTTGTTGAATATTACTCATCAACAAGATCTAGAGATTCAGAAAAGGTTTTTGATTAAAAGTCTAGATGAGTTCTCAAGAGAGTTCAAGATAGAATATAAAGAAGAAAGAAGAGAAAGTCTTGGAACAAGCTCCAAGACACCTCGAAAATGACATAAAATTTAAATAAAGTTTGAATGATAAAAATGGCTCCTCCTCTTCACAATTTCGTGGCTTTGACATCCAAAGGGGCCATGGGTTTGATTTATTCAACAAATGGGCTATGGTGAAGTGAAACAATTGCCTCATTAAAAACCTTGTCAAGAAAACCCAATGGGACAAAACTTGACAAGGGAAAAAGAGTACAATTGAATCACTTACCCATTCATTGAATAGTTTGAATCAAAACCATTGTGGTTTGACTCACTTCTTCTCCATACTTGGTAGAGTGATCCGATTGATTCCATATTCCCTTAAGCAATCTTCCAACGGATTGTGTCACGCCAATGCCTTCTTTTATCCTTTGAAACTTAGCTCTCTTGGTTGCCAAAAATCCTCCATTGGCTTCATGTTTCTTGTCAAGTTCAAGCTCTCCTTCCTTGTTGCTGCTCAGGATCATATCAGTAAGCCTCACGAGATTGAGAGTGCAGTGACACCTGTTTGCGAGATGATGGCTTATGTGATGCACATTCTAGCTCATCCGGATCAAAAAGACTTGCATCCAAATGTTCCCAACACATACGAGCGGGTTCCACAAAAGGAAGTTCCCTGAAACATTCAAAGTGGTGACTGTGGAGTATATTGCCTAAAGTACATCGAGTGCCATGCGCTTGGCATACCATTTCCTCAAAAGCTCTTGTATGATAGCAACATAAAGTTCATAAGGGAGAAGCTGGCAGTCTAGATATATGATGAGCTCAGCGTAAAGGGAATGGAGAAACGCGGTTACGATGGTTTGGACTTGTACGACGAAAGCTTAGCTTTGGCTTACACTTACCGTATATTTTGAACTCTTGTATATGAATTGCATCTTTTGGCTGCTATTGCCCGAATATTTTTGTGCTCAGCCAATGGAACAAGTCAAGATGTTGTTGTAACTTGAGGGTAGGATGAATACTAACATTATAAAATTAGTTTTTGATATCTATTTGCTATGTTTGGATCCTTGATATTGTGAAACGAAAAGCATGAACAACTATTTAGGCAGTTGAAACTTAATGCAAAATTAAATCAGGAAGACATCAAGTACAAACTTTATAAAGAGACTTCATTCGCATACTTCAAGTACAAACTTCATATGGAGACTTCATTTGCAGACTTTAGACACAGACTAACAGCAGACGTCACCTAGAGACTTCATTTGGAGACTAAACACCTAGTTTGAGACTTCTCTAAAAGACTTCAAGAGCATAATTCACCTGTAGATTTCATTTGGTGATGTGATCATGGCTAGCTCAATGACTAAGGAGGAGGAAGCACAAACTGATCCGGAACTTGTACCTTGAACCCGAGGAAGCTAAGGAAGAAACCGAAGAAGACTTAAGCATTCCACCCGGAGTGATGACAAGGTCCAGACTAAGAAAGTTCCACCAAGCTTTCCACAAGCTAATGACGTCTATCCAGGGTAATCTTGAGTTTGCTAATCCAACCACACTGGTTGTGATACAGAGCAACTTAAGAATTTGACAAGGAGAGGTGTTGTGACTTGCAACTCTTTTTCCCTTGGGTTGGTTTTGTCCCAATTGGGTTTTCCAACCAAGGTTTTTAAATGAGGCTTGTTCACAACACTTTAAATAAAAAGGCCCTTGTTGAAATCCAGCCCATACTTCTTCTTTGAAAACAAGAGGAGCCTTCTTTTCTTTATCTAAACTTATTATTATTATTTGTTATTCATCTCGGTGTGTTGTTGTTATTTCCTAGTATTTTTCAAAACTCTATATGTTTTCCCCACTGTCATCTCTTTCATTTTTATCAAACATCATTTTTATTCAAAAACAGTCTTATGAACTTTGTTTGATCAAACACTTGCTTAGTGTATTCGGATTATTCATCCTTGCACAATAGCGAGCTCTTGTCTAAGACCATTCGGATCTTGCATCCTTGTCTAAGCCAATGCTAGGTCACGTTCATTTTCCATTTTCTCGCTCGTATCGTTTCATCAAAACGTATCTTCATCAATTTCACCAACGTTCGTCCCGGGATCAATACACTCTCACACAATCAATACTGTCTCCCGATTCATACGTTATACACACTTCAGGTCGCATCCGATTTCGGATTCCTTTTGTAGCATCACGTTCGTGTCTATCTCGTACGTAATCGTGTGGCGATCTGTCCAAGTTCACGTTCTCCACCGGGTGGCGTGATTCCTATTTCATCTTCACCACTTCCAAAAAGATGTCTTCAGTGGTACCAAACACTTCTGAGCTAGCCCAAGTACCAGTCAGTTCTATCTTGAGCTTCACGCAAATCTATTTCTTCAGTTTTCCCTCTGGTTGGACTCTATCACAAACCATTCTACTTCCAGAGAAAACACACTAAATCGACTCCGAAAGTTCTTAGGTCGCAGTTCGTATGTCTTTCTCATGGACATCAAATAGGCTATCATTATGAGTACAAGCTATAAGTAAGGTATGTGTTTTTTTAAAATGAGTCAATAGAATCCTCATTACACAAACCAGGATCTCATTGCTTGTATTTTTGTGCTTTTGTGAGATATGTAATACTATTCAATTCGTGATGTTGTCTTATCTCGTCTTTGATCAAACTATATGTTGTCTAAATCTTTCATGAATTAATTTTTGGTAATTAGTGACTAAAATGTTCGGTGAATACCAATACTGTATTGAGTAATTTACTAAATTTAGTCTTGTCAGTATTGATTTAGTCGAATTACACAAATACATTTGTTTCGGTGCCGTATGTAATAAGTTATAATGCGGTGTAGTTGTAGATAGTTCATTTGTGAGATCAAGAGTCTTATCATTTGTACTATGGATGTTTAGACTGTCGAACAATGTCAGATTCGGGATATAAGAGAGTTCATATTCTATGTGATACATAGGCATTTGAAACTTCTTACGAATTAGATTCAAGTTTCGAGAGTCTATATGATGGGGTGTATTGTCTAGATTTGCTTTTGAGCGTCCGTCTTATTCAATCGGAATACTCCGATACGATCGTAGGACAAAGTGAGCAGTTGAAGTTCTTCAATTCAGTTCTGACTATTACAAAGTATGATCAAGGTACCTCGATTATGGTGCCTATTAAACACTCGACGCAATGGATGAAATGTTAGAATCACGAGTTATCGTCAAAGCAAACAAGACTCTAATCAGCTTAGAGGCGTAACCGTTATGCGGATGTACTAGTTAAAAGAAAATAGCTCAACCGCCATGATGTTCAATGAAGAATGAATGAAGTAATGGCGACGAACCAGGTAACACCAGTAATGTAGGTCTCGCGGCGCTGGGAGTGAAAGAGCCGAGTAAGAAACAGAGGATATGGATTCAGTGCAGAATGTCATGCCAGCTGTAGAAAAGCTTGATGCCTCCTGCGTCACCATAAGGGTATTCTATACTNTAGCTGATAGGACTGTTTATAAAGTCCCCTTGCAGCCGTGTAACCGATTTTTACCCTATTATCAATAAAGACTCGAATTTTCTTCTAAGGCTAAAAACCCTAGTTCTTGTTCTTGCTCTTCGTCGAGAGATTCTTCGAAGCCAAGATTCGTGCTGTATCAGAGACTACCATCCCTCTGTGGTGCACCTCCTTTCCGCCAACACAACCCCTTTTCATCGATCCCACTCGAGAGAGCGACCGCCAACGAGTCAGATCTTCATCCGCATTCAAGAAACATTGAGGAATCATCGACGACCGCCCGTGGAACCAAGGATCATGATCGTGTCCCGTAGACCTCACCCTCGAGGCTTACATCAAAAAGGGATTGTAACCTCATTGTGATTACTGAATCTATGGATTCTTTTTCTTATTCTCTCTACTCTCTCTCTTGTTCTTCATTCTCTATCATTAATCTCTAATTCTACTCTTCTTAATCCGCAAATACTAACAAATACAAGATAGTTTTCCAATGAGTTTAGTTTATACTAATATGAATAACCTTTTTGGAGAATCCTAACCAATTTTTTTTGAAATTTTGATATTGATGCTTGGATTTTATTGTTCATTTGGAAAGTAAGAAATCAAAAGATTTTTGTTTTGATACTTGCGTTATCGTTTGTTTTTGGCATTCAATATCGGATACAAACCATTTCGACCTATAGTTTTAAACAAATCATTCGTTTAGTTGGGTATAATTCAATTAATTTTAATAATAAAATCTCATTTAAAGGCAATTCGACGTGTAATCAAAAAAATTGTATTCACTATATAATGTATTGTGAGGATTTGTCAAATCACATAGATTACCAACAGATTTTCTTAGGTTTTTGCATATAACTTGGAAAACCAATATATTAAGTATTATTTTCTTATAATTTATACCTTGATATTTATATTGACATCAAATGGAAAGACAATATGTCTTGAAGACAAAATCTTACCAACTATACATAAACATTGTATCATGATGATCATATGTGAGACATATCTCATCACCTCTACCATCCCAAAACTTTGTGGCACCAAATTTAAAATAAAAAATAATATCGTCTTTATATGCAGCAAATGTTCTAGAAAATTTTAAAACCAACTCAATGCGTTAGTGTAAGGGGTTGGAGTCGAGTTAAAATGAACAAAACGGGGACGAATTAGTTTCTTTGTTTGGGTCCAAGAATTGTTCTTGTCAGAAAACTAATATGGGTCCAAAATCTTGTCTCTCACTTTATTTACACTATATAATAACTCCAGTCTAAGAATAGATAGCTAAATAGAACATAGAATCTATCAAATAAGTGAATTCATACAATCTAACATTCGTTCCTAGCTATCAATGTCAACCAATTATGTATCTTTATTCTCAGTTATTCATGTTGTGCAACACACACTTCTCAGCTAGGGCCAACACACTTGTCTCTCGACTTACTCCAAGTTTTGGTGGCCCGTCGACCATGCAGGTTTCCACCCATCTCATGCATTCAGCTACAAACTTGGACCCACACACAATCACACAATCTCAACCATCTTAACTTTTCGACAATCACAGCAGCCATGCCTTACCATCTCACAAACCTAAAAAACAACCAATCTAGCTCCTTAAAGTCACATGCGGTCAAGAACTGCTGGAGTTGGCTTCCCACTCAAAAAGTCGCCCAGGCGACGCTCAACCATCTTTGCATGGTACAAGGCCTCGACTATCTTGCTATCATTAGACTAGGGGTGATGTGTGGCGAGGCTTTAACCTTTAATAGACACAATGAATAGGCTGCAAGTGCACAACAACTTGTGTGTAGTATTGAAAGATATAGATCCCACAAAGAGAATAAAGTTACACGAATGAATTATAAGACAAAATCTAACTAAGAAGAAAATAAATTGGGATTGGTTTTTGGGTTTATCTATTGACGGAAATAAGAATAAAAGCAAGTGAACACTGAGTAATTTCAGGGATTAAAAGCATTTGGCATTGGGTATATCTCCAAGGAATCATGGTTCTCGACATGTCAAGCAATCAAACCTATCGTTTTCATTTAATGGATTCTCAAACTCATACAAGAATGGAAAAAATATCTACAGTTAGCATAATCGAGTACCTAAAACATAAAAAACTTCGATACTCAGCAAACAACGGGAAACAATGCAGATACACCAGCATTCTAGACATGTACAATACGTTCATGGCACTCCATAACTCAACTAGTCAAAGGTTATGATGAAATCCGCTCTTCCAAACTAGTTTAGAGCAAAACGTTATGTACTTTTGGTGGATCCATCCCCTGGGATCAATTACAAATGATCTATCAAGAAACATGCATTAAGTAAAATCTTGCTCGAAAAAAACCCTAAGAATGCATGAAAATCGAATGTAACAACCTAACAACATCAAACCATGACATCCCCTTTGAATCATCCCTTAAACCCCAAAAAAATAATACCCAAACATGATGAACGAAAATATAAATGAAATCATGAAGAGATGAAAAAAAAACAAAAGGGGTTTAGAGAAACATCACTCAAGCTATAGAAGAAATTGTCTCCCCAAATGCGATTAAGCTAGATATTGATGATGAACAAGTGAAGATCTTTACAAGGTGACTCTCTCTCTCTCTCTCTCTCTCTCTCTCTCTCTCTCTCTCTCTCTCTCCTCTTTCGATCTCTCGCTTTCTTTCTTTCTCTCTTTTGTTGTTGTGTTTTTATGTATGAAGATTGTGCTAAGAGGCTCTAAGAGATGATTCTTCATGTATTTATAGGTCACAAGAAATTCACAAGTAGGTTTAGGTTTAGAGCTTCATGTAGTTAACCCATATTTTACTGATTTTTAGAGTTCTTTTTGTGTCTGATTTAGTTTTTTTTCATTAATAACAAGATAGTGTTTTGCAGGATCCTCGGCTTGATGTGTTCTTTTCATTAATAACAAGATAGTTCTTTTTGGTGTTTTGCAGGATCCTCGGCTTGATGTGCAAAAGAGAAGATTGTGGACAAAAATTGGGCTTAAAGAGGAACAGAAGAGGAAAATCGCAGAGACGAGAACCGATCGTGCAATAAGCAACTCGGTTGAGAAGGCCATGAATAACCAATTGGTTGAAGCTTTAAGAAACCTTTCTTTTCTTGATTTTTAGGCTTTATCTTGTACTATAAATACTTGTCTTCATCCAACAGCAGTCAGAGAGAGATCAGAGTGAGAAAAACACCTTGTGAGAGTTACTTTTATATTCTAAGAGATTTATTATACTTTTGTAGTTCAGTTTGCAATTCAATTATGATTTTTTCATCTTTGTTTTGCTTGTTTGCTGCTGTTATGTTTGAGTAATTCTCGTGGGTTAGGGTTTATAATAGGATGATTTAGATGAGTTTATTATGCATGTTTTATTGAGAATGATGCTAGTGTGCTTCACCTAGGCTATTAATGTTTAATCTTAGGGAAAAGTTTAGAATATGCCTTTATATGTCTTTTTGGGGCACCAAAAGTGCTATTTAATCATTGTATCTAGGCTAGATGAGCAATGTATCTTTAACTAATGAGAGTTGATGCTAAAGCCCTTGTGAACATATCAATCCTATACTTAATGCTCGCTTACATTCTTGATAACAAATGAGAGTTTAGTTGTTTTATTTTGTGTAGTAGTTGGTCCTAAGATATTGACGTGGCTAATGTTTGGTGGAATTCTATAATGATTCTTAATGCTTTCTCATGAATATGCATGTTTTGTATGTTTGGAATTACTATAGCTAATGTTCTATCCCGTTGTCTTTGAATTGTTTTATTTTGTTAAGTTGTTAAGAAACCAAAAATTCATATTTCTTGTCGTATCTAAGTTGAATTATTATAGTCGATAGTGTATTTGTATTGGTCCTTTTGAATTCGACCCCTAAATACTACATCGGTGTTATTGTACACTTGCAATATCTCTTAAGGATAAAAATTACACTCAACAAATTTTTGGCGTCATTACCGGAGACCATTAACGAGTGCCTTTGGATTTGTGATTAGAATTTTGTCTAGAATTTTATTTTTGTTTGTTTTGTTTTTGAATTTATTTGTTACTGATTTTTCTTGTTTTTTGTTGCTTTGAATGTTTATGCATAGAAGGAGTTAAGGTTCTAAAAACTTGTTACAACCCGATAAAAACGAACTAGAAGGAATCAAACGTATCGGCGAAAAAAATAAAGGATTAGAAGAATGGAGAACACTCCCGAGGTTCCTGGTGTTGTTGTTGCTCAGAATGAGGTCGATAAAGTTTCTGCAAACGTTCATCAACCGATCAATGCACACAATCAACCGATTGGTTTGAATGCTGCTGATCAATTGATCGGTAACGATAACCAATCGATCGTTTTACAAGCTCCTCCTCAACCGATCGGTTTGCGAGTTTCTGATGAGTCTGCTGAGGCTACTTTGGGGGAGTACAATGCTCCAAATCAGTTCTATGCTGGTAGAGTCGTCATCCACCCACCTATACCTTAGGAAGACAAGACTATCACATCGAGTCTTCGATGATACAGTTGGTGAAACAATGGTCTTTCTTTGAGAATCCGATATTATCACTAGGGCAAAATGAGTGTCCCAATATTATCAGCGTCTCACCGTGTTCAAGTTATCTTTGGTTGATAAGGCTGAGAGGTGGTTAAGGCTTCTGGAGCATGGTTCCATCACCACTTGGGCTTAATGCCGGGACAAGTTCATTAATAAATTCTATCCAAATTTGAAGACTACATTGTTGAGCACATTATCACTGGATCATGCTAGATCTGAAGTCTCTTCTTCGCACCTTTAATTTTCTAGTTTTTCGATTTTTTTTCTTCTTGTGGGGAAGAGAAGAGAAGATGTAAGGAAATCCCCAATCTCTATCAAACCTTTTTTCTTTTGTTATGTCAGTGAGTTATATACATGGTCAGTAGATTTCTTTCTTCTTTTGTTATTTGACTCGATCCCAGTTATCGATATTGGTATAGTTATAATCGGAAAATTTCTTTGATTTCTTTTACCGATTCAAAATTAATAGATGATTCTTCTAATCTAATAAAATCAACATGCTTATCAGTTTGATAAAGAGTTCAAAAGAATAGTCTCATATAATAGATGGAGATTTAGGGATTTTATAATCTCGAAATCGTAAAAAAGGAATAAGAAGAAGAAAAAGAGAGAGAGAGAGAGAGAGAGAGAGAGAGAGAGGGAGAGAGTGAGAGTGTTTAATAAAATAACATGTTTTATTAAATATTAAACGGAGTTAACTGTTCCGTTAACAGACATTAATGTCTTGTTAAATTTTTTGACGGACTAAACAAAAACTCTAGTTTGGAGGTTTATACTGTTAATAAATTAACTTTGAAGGTTTGAAGTGTAAGCGAAATACTTGGGAGGTTCAAAGTGAGACTCGGTCTCACTGTGAAGATTCAAAATGTGATTTTCCCTATATAAATATGATGTTTCAGTAATCAACGTAACGGTTTAAGAGCTCTAATAAAAGTAGTTTTCTTCGCTATACATTTAAAATGGGAAAAACGGCTAATTCTCCCTCGAACTTAGTTGCTTTGGTGAATTCACCCCAACACTTTTTTTCGTGCCTAAAACCACATGAACTAACATTAAATTTGAATTTCATACACGAACTAAACAAATCCGGCCAAAATCCCACAAATCGTGTAACGATGTTACTCTTCCGTTAACGACGTTCTGACTAGGAGACCACATGATCGTCATTTCATTTAAAAAAACTCAAAAACCCCTTTTTGAGGCTCGAATACAAGACTTCTTATACCCAATTCCAAGCTCAATATAAAATAAGCTATCACAGTTCTCGTTGTAACTCCAAACATAAATATATATATATATACACTCGTCTCTTCTTCTTCTTTCCTAGAATTACACCTCCATCGATTTTGGCCAAGAATAGCATCCGAAAGTTTTTAACTTTGTTTGCCACCCATGCCATTGAGAACGAAATGAATCAGAAAACCCAAAAAGCAAAAACTTATGAATGTCAGTTCAAAATTTATGGGTGAATTCCAAATTCATTAAATTCATTTTGAATGGATTCAATTGAAATCGACACCAAGCCAATGCGAAACAGAATCCTCTCAAAAATTACAGCTATTACAAACCCCATACGAAAAAAAAAATGAAGAAAACATGCATTCCAACCAAAACAAATTTAATCACCTGAAAACCTAACAGCTGAACAAAGCCCAAATCAAAGAAAACATTCACCTTATAACTGGATGTCAAATCCATAGTCCATAAGCCAAAAAAATTACCTCAAAAAATAGAAATCGAGATTTCGACCAAAATTGAAGCAACAAGATGCAAACAAACACATAAATGGAGAATAAGACTACAAAACCCTAGAACTCTGAAATTAATCACATAGAGGGAGAACAAAATTGAAAATGGCGAGAATCTAACAACTTACACAGACTATGTAATACGAACAAGATCAAACAAGGAAGACGAATCCTCCAGCCAATGAAGCGTGATAGATCACTTCGACCTCTTCTTCACAGAGTCTCTCTCTCTCTCTCTTTCACCTGACCGATCAGTTCAAGCTAAGTCAGAAGAGCTGATAAACCGAGTGTATATCCAGGGAATGAAGAAGAAGAAAACGAGTGTATATATATTAATGTTTGGAGTTACTACCAGAATTGTGATAGCTCATTTGGTATTGAGCTTGAAATTGGGTACAAGAGGTCTTGTGTTTTGAGTCTCAAAAGAGGTTCTTAAGATTTTTTTTTAAATGAGACGATGATGATGTGGTGTCCTAATCAGCACGTCGTTAACGGAAGAGTAACAGCGTTACACGATATATGGGTTTGAGACGGATATGTCTACTTCGTGTATGAACTTCAAATTAAATTTTAGTTCATGTTGTTTTAGGCACGAAACAAAGTGATAGAGGTGAATCCACCAAAACAACTAGGTATGGGCATTCTGGTACCCGTTCGGATTTCGGGTCGGGTCCGTTCGGGTTCGGGTATTTTTATATCTGAAAACTGGTACCTATTCGGATATATACAACTTCCGGGTTCGGTTCCACTTCAGGTCGGGTATTTTCGATTAAACCCGATCGGGTTCGGTTCCATTTTGGGTCCTAAATACCTGATATTTTTTTTATCCGAAAGTACTCAAATTAATCGAAATACCCAAACTATCCGACATTTTGATCCAATTAAGATTTTACCCTTACTCATTTAAATCTTAAAAATTGAGATTAAAGTGTTTAATAAGGGTTGAACCTTGGGCTGAAATGCTTAAAAATTCTTCCACGACCACTGGGCTACTAAATCTTTTAATGTATTAGTGGTCATAATAATATATATATACGATATCTCAGATACATATAACTTAAGGTTCGGGTATTTTCGAGTACCCGTGAGATTTTGGGTATTACCCGTCCCGACCCGATACCCGAAATTGATTGAGAACTAGACCCATTAGGGTATTTAAAGAGAACCGAACCCGACCCGAACCGGGTTTTTTCGGGTCGGGTTCGGTTCGGTTCGGGTCTTCGGGTCCGGTTCTTTTGCCCACCCTTAAAAACAACTAAATTTGTGGGAGAATAAGCTGTTTTCCCCATCTTAAGTGGAAGAACAATGTTTAAATCTTAAAACCCAATCGGGGAGAGGAAAACTTAAGTTAAAAATGTCTGAATACTTATTTAAATAGGAAAAGATTTGGACTCTATTGATCTAGAACAAACCGAATCGATTCGTACAAAGAAAAACTTTTCTAAAACTGTAGCGAAGTGGTTTGGTCGTTGCATCTGGTCGATGTAATTTCTAATGAGACTTCTATATGAGCTTTTTCGTTTTCTTGATTGAAATTTTCCGATTAATCGGCAATAATTAGTGAGAATGATATCAATCCACCGCCCATGAAAATCTAACTTAATTTTATAGGCTCTATGCAAATTTGATCTTCATATTACCATGGGAAGGCTTCCGTTCGAATCAATGTTTAGACCACTTTGGCCTTGTTCTGCATCCAAAGATGTATACTCCATTATTTTTAGCTTGATATGACTTGAAAACAGACCAAACAGACCAAAACACACACATATACACCAATGTTATAACACTTCTGAAATGTGAAAAGACTCACGTAGCCACTAAATACATTAAAACACGATGAAAACTATCAATAAATCAGGATAAAATTAAAATAAATAAATGGGATAAAACGGTAACTATATGGAGGATATCATTAACTCCAAACAATTTCAACCAATGATAAATTATGGCAACACTTTTCAGAGGTGTGTGAGAGATTAGAAAATGATTAATCATGTGTTATTTGAGCGTACGCATAATTTACAGACTTCGATTTTGAAACCGATCTTGTCGATGCAAGATAGTTTTCCAATGAGTTTGTTTTATACTAATATGAATTACCTTTTTGGAGAATTCCCAACAAATGTTTATCAAAATTTTGATATTGATGCTTGGATTCTATGGTTCATTTGGAAAGTAAGAAATTAATAGATTTTTGTTTTGATACTTGCGTTATAATTTTTTTTTTTTGGCAATCCATATCGGATACAGACAGTATATATGCGACCTATAGTTTTTTTAAACAAAATCATTTATCTAGTTGGGTATAATTTAATTTCATGTTAATTATAAGATCTCATCTAAAGGCAATTCGACGTGTAATCAAACAAATGTATTGCTTATATGATGTATTGTGAATTAGGCTTGCCAAAATCACATAGAATACTAACATATGTTTTTAGGCTTTTGCATATAATATCAAAAAACCCAATATATTAAGTAATATTTTCTTATAATTTACTAGGGAAGGCCTCACGCGTTGCCTGAGTTTACAACACTATATAAATAATATATATCAAAATAATTGATCTATGTAGATGTCGTTTGAGCATTCTCCTTAGGTAAAACAATTTTATAATTTACAACATATATCATGTTTCTATTTTCTCCATACACTAAAGTAAATAATGATAGTTACATTATTATTTAATTATTTAAAAATAATATAGTTTAATAGTTTTTGTATTTTGGGATCGTCTTCTAATATTAATATTTCTCAAAGTTATTACAACTTATTATATATTTCAAAACTAATTAACACTTCTATAAAAATGAATTTGATGAAATTGTGATGATAAAAATACATGAATAAATTAAAAAAAATATTCTAAATTTTGGTTGAGTCATCTTAGAAGAATTGGAGAGACTCATATATATCGTCCAATAAAAAAGTCTTACCTTACTTTTCACATTACATTGAAAGCATAAGATGGGAAAATAGAGAAGTGATCTTACATTTGTTAATAGGTTAAGTTATTGTCAAATTGTAATAATTGTTTTTAAATGTGTAATTAACAGAAATTATTGTTCTTATATATGTTTCTTTTAGAATTGAGAATATGAAAAAGTAATCGCTAATATAGAAGAAAATATTAACTTGAAAAAAAGAACAATTTGAAATTTTTCTAATTAATTAATTAGTTATTGTAAATTGTATTAATGAGTTAAGTTATGGTCAGTTAAGAGAAATTATTATCTTTGTTAAAATGAGAATATGAAACGGTAAAATAGAGAAATAGTTAAAATGAAGGTTAAAAGAAAGATGACATGTGTCGTCTTGTGGTTAAGCGAACTTTACTTTATTATATAAGATATCTTCAAATCTATCGACAAAAAATAGTAAAGACAATATGGTTGAAGACTAAGATTTTACCAACGATATATAAGCACTGCACGATGAGTATCATCTGTGAGATAGATCCCATCATCTCTAGCATCCCAAACGATGGCGAGAGCGTATTTTGGAACAAAACCTTCTTCATATGCGGTAAATGTTACAGTAGATTTAAAACCAATTCCATGCGATAGTGTACAGACAAACTTTGTGCCACCGAAAACATTATCCCCAAACTTAAAAGTATAATAGTAAGAACGTTCCACTGAATGAATACCGAGATCGTCTTTGTCAGATACACAATGAACAGTGAGAACATCATTATTTCTGCTGAAAGAGTTCATAAAATAAATTTGGTTTTTCGGAAACACTCTGCTAGCGTTGTTCGATCCAACACATAAAGCAATTACAATGACCAAAACAAAAGGGTTATTCATAATTTCGAACAATATATGTATATATATAAATATTTTAGTTTTTGTATAAGTTTTCACAAATTAGTTCACCCAAGAAGTTTATGTATATACATTAGATTTTCGAATTAATACCCTTGCCCTATTTAATAGGGTGAATTAGTATACAACATAAGTATATAACTTAACTAAAACAAATTTTTGACTCGTTTAATTAGGTAATTATAACGAATCTTTGACTCTTTTAATTAGGAAATTAAAACGTGACTCTTTTAATTAGGTAATTATAGAGTAGTGAATACCTAGCTATATATGCAAAAGAAGAATTAAGGGAGCTCTCCGGCGTCTGAAAATGATTTGCATGCACATTCTATGATGATTCTTCGTTCGCTTGTCGAACATTTTGAAAGATAAACCTAAGAACTGAATTACATGCTTTGTTCTAAACACGGATCTATTTACGTGATGTTAATCCAAGGAAATATTTTGGTAATTGCTGACTTTGGTTTGTTTTACATTTGACCGTGTTCATTTTCATGATAAATTTAGCTTGTTGTGTTATGATCATTTGAGTGCATCGTGTACTGAATCTACCAAGTGATCCTGATAGTCTTTAGATGATTTTTTAATTTTTACCTGAAAAATGTTGCTTGCTATTGATTGATTGTTGAAGTATATATAACTGAACTTATGCGTTGTGATTTACCATATGTTCTTTATAATTGAGAAATGATAATGTTTAATTATATGGTATTCATGTTCTCTGATCTGTTGCCTTAAGCATTCATACTTCATAGACATTAATACTTTGTTCATCCTCAATAATGTGTATCTAGTAAGCAGAATATTCATTGATCTCTTACACAATGACACATACCCTCGGAACCTAAATCGAACATTGCATGAGAATGCAGTTGTATGTGAAGTCTCTCGTTGGTTTTATTTGTGGATTCAACATGAGAAGTTAGGGGAGGAAGAAGGAACACAGTACGTATTGGTCCCTATGATAAAAGGTTTAGTAACATAGTGTCAAGATGCTTTCTTTATCTAAAATATACAACGATTTACATGATGTTAGTTGTGTGTTATGTTCTCTTTGATATATATATTTTACTTGATGTTACTATTGGAGATTGTTGGGAGGGGTTTTCTTATACATCTTATGCATGATCGAGGGATACGACTTAGTGTGTAATGCTAGATTACTCAAAACTCCTTTTGTTCTGCAGGTAACTATAAAGTAAAAAACTTTTAGGGAAGACGAACACTAAGATCAATGGAAATAAGGTATTTTTGTTGCTCTCTAAAACTACTTTGCTAATATGTATTATTTTAGCATCGGATCCAACCTCTAATATAGATCTTAAACCGGTAAAAAGGGGAAACTGTAATAACTACTCTTTATTAACTCTTTGAACGAGAATAGACTATTACAACGCATTCTTCATCTTGATTAAGGAGAAAAATAGGGTTTCAAAGTAATAATCTAGCATAGGATTCTTCAGAGTAAAATTGCCCATTCAATCTTCGTATTTATACTCAAGTGTGAATCTTCTTCAGATATGGCTTATTTCCTTGATTCTCAGTTGATAATCTCCATTTTCCTTTATTCTCGGTTTCTTTACTTATCGAAATAGATATTGATCCTATACTTGCTTTCTTCTATGTAATTTGGTGCCAACTTCATCGGGCTTATAGTTCATGGGCCGATCTACCAGTTATTCTGGTTTAATTGATATATTCAATAATCAAGTTCGGCTCAACGCTTGAATGTCGCAAAAATTGGCAAGCACAAATTATATTCTAACCGAGGGTATATTATTGAAAATTTTGTCAAGGAACCGGATTTGTTCTAAAACCTCAACTAGTTTGCCGTTGATCTTTCTTGAAGTAGCGTTCTCGGAACGTTTGTGACTCGTTTGGTAATAGAGCGGTATGAAGACGTAGGGACATAGGAGGTCATGGGTTCGATTCACGTTGAGAGAGGTCTGCTCTCCAAAAAAGAGTTAGTTTAACATAGTTTATGTATCGCCATAGAAAAATTATGGGCTTCGGGCCAGAACCTACTAGTAATTCAAAAAAGAAAAAAAATGAGTGTCAAGGATTAGAGGGATTTTATCAACTTGTTTTTAGTGGAGAAAATTTAACTACCTTTTTCTCTATTTTTTTTTGTTTTTGCCAGCACCGTTTTCTCTATTTGGAAATATAACTTTTCATTATTAGTTTCAACTTGTTTTTAGTGGAGACCCTTTGTATCATATATTTAGGTAAATACTTAACGATTTTTTTTGGTCCTGAATACGAACATTTTATTAAATCATAAATGGTACAGGAGCTGACTTAGCTAAAGTGTCTGCTAAGACATATCCTCTAAAACTCCATAGATGTCGTTATGTGTGCCTTCGAAATTTAAAAGTTGAATCAACGAAAGAGAGTTAGAGAAGAGTTGAATATCGTCTAGCTGCAGGTCTTTGAGATTCAATAATGCCTCTCGCACGGTCCAAGCTTCAGCAGCTAATGTTGAAGCCACATATTGTATTGTCGTAGATGACGAAAACTCAAAGGAATACCAACGAGATTGAATTATGCATGCTAAACGACATCGTCGTGAAGCCTCATGCCAAGATGCGTCCACGAAACAAGAATAGTGATAATGTTCTTGGGCTTGATTGCTAGAAGAAACTTGATGTCGTGGTTTCTTTAAAGATTCATGGGCCAAACTCCAGCCTTTGCTTCTGAAATGGATTTCGATATTATTTCCCTGAGAGTAAACAACTTTTGTTCAAACACCAAATTGTTTCTCGCAGTCAGAAGGTTACGGCAAACCCATGGAAACAAAGAAGTTATAACTCCGGTTGGAAGTAATTTGATCATCGATACCCTTTTTGATACAACCTTTAGTATGGAGTTCGCTACATCAAGTTGATGACATCGTAGAGGAGCTGCAGACCAAACTTCCATCGCAAACGAACACTCTTTAAACACATGTAATGTTGATTCGGGTTCTCCACATCGTTGACAAGAAGCATTGTCAGACACTTTTTTCGTACCAGATTTTATCCTACCGACAGAAAGTTATTTGCCATTTTCCAAAAGAGATGTCAAATTTTTGGGAGTGTTTTAGCTCACTAAATATGGCCTTGTCAATTAAACTCTCTTTCAGCTTCATGAACATTCACCGTTGACCTCATTCCGTATCCAGATCTTGTGGTATAACAACCATTTTTCACCGGAACCCAACCAGCTAAAGCGTCTGATCGTATAGAGTTAGTAGTAGGAAGTGATCTGATTGTGTCTTCATACTGAGGAAGTAGGAGCCTAATTTTACTCATTCCACTAGTTAGTGGTAGGATCCTTCAGATCACTAATTGGATCATTCCACTGGTTAGTGGTAAACACTTTACGATTTTAATACATCTTAGATGAATAAACTTGCATTAGTCAGTTCAATTAATTATTGATATTGATCTTGAGACTCATAGACACATGAATAAGATAGATTAAGGTGTTTGTTCCGTTCATACTCTTCTTTTTAATACAGTACAGTAAAACATTGATAAACTAATATTCAATAAATTATTAATCACTATAAATTAATAATTTTTTTCGATTTCAGGTCAATGCAAAATTTAACACAATATCGATAAGATCTTTTTGAAAATCCTATGTAAATATATGGTCTCATCAATATCATAAATTAATAATTATATAAACTTATTAATATATATATATAATGGTTGAAAATCTTATATATTAAAAGAAATATCAAAAACGTTCTCATCGATTTCCAAAATGGTTGAATAGCGCTTTGACATTAATGAATCTACTTAATTAATAACATTGTCATTTATCTTTAAAAAAATATAAACCCTCAAAATAACAATAATTATTGATAGACATCTAATCCTTAAATAATAATGAAACTTAATCAAATGATAAAATCAAAACTGAAAACAATAATAACGAAATTTAATCAAATCGTAAATTAAATAAATTTCAGTAAAAATTAATTAAATAAATAAATTTGATTGTAAATGTCATCACCACAACACATTATAGTTCGAACTTATTCTTCTTATGATTCTTATGATTTATAAAAGACAATGGTTTTTGTTTGTCAATTATAGAAAACGAACGTTTTCTTCCTATGTTAAATATAGTAACCAAAATTTGATTGTTTTTGTTACTTTAGATTTTATTAAAAATCTTATATCTTATTATATAAAGTAGAGTTTTCAAAGTTAGTAACTCACAAGATCGCAACACGTGTCATATTCATCGATTCAAGATTTCGAATCGTGGTAAAATTGAGAAAAAATCTCAAAAATTATTATAAGGAAACGGTACAAATATATTATTAACTACCATTATTCGGTAAATAAAAAATTTATAAAGAAAATATACAAATTGTTATTTGTTAAAAAATGTGTATTTTCATAATTTAGAAAATTTAATTTTAAAGGAAAAAATTGTAAATATTAAATTCTATAGAAAATATACAAATTATTATTCCTTAAAAAAAGTAAACTTCCATAATTAAAAAAAAATATAATTTTAAAAGAAAACAAATTGTAAATATTGAACTCTATAGAAACAAAAAGAAAATTTCTAATTCTAATGTAAAAATAATTGTAAATATTGAACTCTATATAAACAAATAAGTAGTCTCATATTTTCTCAACAAACAAAAATGTTTTCTTCAAAAACACCATCATATCTTCAATTTCATTTTATTAGTAAATCTTTTATTCCTTTTATTTTATTTTTAAAATTTATGTTAATTTAATATTATGAGGTTGTTGTGAAATCGTTTTACTTATATATTTTTTACGATTATTAAATTTTTCTCTAATTTTGGTTTTATGTTTTTCTACTTTTCAGAAAATTTAATTAATTTATTATTATGAGGTTTTCCTAAAAAAAATTATTTTTATTTTTATGATTATTAAATTTTTCTCTAATTTCAATTATTTTTTCTTATACTTTTCAGAAAATGTCTATCATCCAAAAGACAATGAGCAAATAAATTCAAAATAACAATAGTAATTTATTTTAGGTCGGTTTGAAAACAAAAAAAAATCAAATATGATTAAAAATAAATAAATCTTATTCAAATAAATATAAAACAAACTATATATAATCTAAATAAATAAATCATTTTAACTTTGTTAGGATTTCTTATGGATGAATAATTTTGGATAAGTGTTTTCAATATTTTATTATATATGTATATTTACGGATAATATAATTCTATTTTTATAATTTTTTTATAATTTTATTTTTATAAATTTTAAAATCGTAAATTATAATTCCGCGTATATGCGGAACCTAATCTAGTGTTATATAAGCTTTTTGTTTTATCAATTATTCAACCTCTGTATAGTTTGTACGTTGGAGAAATATATTCCTCCGACGAACTGTATAACCCATCGTAAGACTCAATCTCTCTCTAATTGCCTATTATATCATGTAGGCCCATCGTAAGACCCAATCTTAACCAGCCAATTTATACTGATCAAAACAACAACGTTTTATGCGGAACATTATTATTTTTTTCCTTTCATGGAATAACAAAAACTAATTTTGATCTAACCGGTAAATTGCTAATCATGTCATCGATCATTGTATGTACATAATAACTAAACAGTGGCAGTTGTGTAGATATTTTTCCATTTATGGATAAGCAAGAGGGAAGACCGCGTCGTTTAAGAATTGAATACAATGTCATATTAATTGGAAACACAAATCACTATTTAGTAATTGAATACGATGTTATATTAACTAAAAACCAATTGAATACGATGTCATATATGATATTTTACAATATATGAAAGATATGAACATCAATTGTATTTTTGTAACCAAACATAAGCTGCAAAAATTAGAATCAATAAACAATTACTCACAATTTTTATCTTTTATCAATTACGGATGTGAGATATTACCGCCATTAAAAACAAAAATTTCATCATCCGCTATTTTTTTTTCTCACATATGCTGCGGGTAGCTCCCTAGTTTAGTGAAATATAATTCTTGTTTTTCAAAAATTAATTAACATTTTTGTTAGAATTCATCTTTAACTTTTTTACTAGTTTAAAAACTTTGGGTGTTATGATCTCGAATTGTATCAATGTTTTTTTAAGAATCTAAACGTGATAATTTTCTGCCTAAGTATAATTGGTTCGATAAGAATATGAAATTTAGCAAAAAAAAAATTTATAATTTTTTTTAGAAAAATTTATAAAATTAAGAAAATCTCCCTATAAATTAATCATTATTAATTTATCGATAAATAAGTACCTCTATCAACTAATAAAATATATTAGTCTCCATATTATTAATTTATACATGTTTTACTGTATGTTTAGATAGAGGGATAGTTGCTACTCTAGACCCTTATTATTTATCTTTGTATATTATTTATTTTGTACTTTCGAGAATTTATATTTTTTGAATGTGTATTAGCTATTATTGTTATTTATGTATGGGTATCACATCTTAATGTATTATATTTTATCTTCGATCAGTTGATTTTATGAATTTGTAATAATTATTTATTAAAGACTTTATTTGTGAAGCCTCATTGCAAGACTTAGACACCGAAGTCGCATGTGTTAATTTTGTTAAAAACAGAATTTTAAGCTTAATTATAAAGAACTCTGTTACTTTTCTTGGTCTCATATGTTTGTAACTTATATTTATTTATGATGTATGAGACTGTAACGTTTATGTATTTTAATTCTATTTAAATCACTCTTCTTAAGTTTTTATGCAATTAGCTCATGGCATTTTCAAACTGGGCATATTTCTATGGCGTATGGCATTTTTAAATTGGGCATATTTCTATGCCTCATGGCATTTTTGATCTGTGTTTTTTTTTAATACTTAAGAGTTTCAAAGATAAGAGTCATGTGTTGGAATCAGAAGTGAAGTCTCCTTCCGAAGTCTGGATGTGAAGTCTCCGTCGGAAGTCTTCTTTAACGAACACTACTATCTGTTTAGCTAATTATAACTTTTTTTTGTTGCACTTTTCATTTCATAAGAACACGAACAAGGTTTTCTCTTATAACCTTTCAACTTTATGTTTGTTAAACTAAGACTTGTTGTTTAATTTACTAAATTTTGCAAGAAGTATTTTTAGTCAATATAACTTTTATTAATTGGAATCATCTTACAAGAGAATTACAATCCAAGAAGGAGGTTTACAATGGTTTGTTCTTACATCTACAACATTATATGCAAGAATTTAAAAGCTACAAGAATCCAAAAACGTCAAGAGTAAGGGAAGCTTAGCGACTGCTGTAAATGTCCAAGTCATTGCAGTCGCGTATCTCCGTTCTGTTTTAGCTATAACACAATCCTCTGTCAACAACAAATAAATAGAAAAATAAATCATTAGATAGCTGAATGTGAAGCATACAACCTAGACTTCACAATGACGTCTCCCACATCTTTACGTATACGAGTAAGGTTAATTATGTTCTAAACCCCAAAAATAATCAGAGACTTCACATGCGAATTCTCCATGCACAATATGTTTCAGAAGATGAAGTTTCATATGAGACTGAATCTAGATCTGTAAAAATAAAAGGGACAAAACGAAGACTCGTATATGAACACAACGATAATGCGAAGAAACCTCGATAAATCGATAAAAAATTTTAGAAATCGTACTCGACATAAAATGTTTCATACTTCAACTTGAAAGTCATTATGAAGTCTTTAGATGAAATTTCAAAAAACAATCCAAACGCACATACAATTGAAGTTTTAGATCTGAACTTTTGTTTGTAACAGAAATTGTTGTATGAAACTAAATATTAAAAGAACTTAACTGTTTTTTGGTGGTGTTGCGCCTCAAATCTGTAATAAGCACACAAACATAAGTTAGTAAGATGAAGACACCGACGAAAAAAAACTGCAACAATAATGACCGAGTTGTTAGTCAGATCTGGACAAAGTGAATAATACTTTTGAGGAGAGATTAACAGCGACGAAAACAGGGAAAAAACAAAAAGAACAACGTCTTACCAACGACGGTACAGTGGAGCAGCGTCAAAGGTGGATAGATCCTTGCTATTTTAAAGAGGTTTAGAGAGACAGAGAGAGAGAGAGAGAACTATGTCGTTTTTGAGAGAGAGAGAGATTTGAGAAGAATAGAGAAAATTGAGTTTATATATGGGTGTGTAAAACTAGGGTTATGTTAAAAGTTCTTGCTTTATGAAACTTTATGAACGAAGTGTTCATGAAGTCTAATTTAGTAATTAAATCTTATATTTTAATCAGGAAAATAATAAAAAATAATTTCAGTGCAGTTTTTTATACATAAATTAAGTTTATGTAAATATGAATTTTATAAATTAATAAATTTCATAAAATTTCATAATAGTAAATCATGTAACATTGATTATGTTCTAGAAAACTTAGAACAATAAGAGAATTCTCAAGCGAGGTTTCAAAAAATCTTTTGAAATTTTCGAATTTTTAGAACTTTTGAAATTTTTGAAATTTCAGACTTCATGACGAAGTCTTCATTTACAAAATGTTCTAGACCCCTATTATAAAAATCTCCGCCTAGACCCGATACTCCCCGTTTAGTTGCTAGGCCCACCCCATCTGCCTCGCCTAGATTAATGAGTAATCCTTTTAAAAATCAGTCATCCGATTTCTTTCGGCCTAACCGATTACTTTTCATCTAACCCGATTACTTTCTGCTTAATCTTACATACTTCTATTATTTTTGAATTGCACGTATATAATATATTTTTTGTTAGTCGGATGTTTAGATAGGGAGTTTCTGATGTTAAACAATAACTTATATTCATAATTTTAATGAAAATCATAAAATTTTGGGGTTAAAAATATATTATTATGTGTTTGCTGCAATTTAGAAAACAATATTATATATAAGACTAATTATAATGGATTAACATGTTTTTAGAACATAAATCAGGCTCTAAAATTAGTCCCCGATTATTCCTCATATCAACTATGATTTTCTCGCTAGGTGATAGTCGGGCACGCAAGGTGGGCCTAGCGACTAAGAGGAGAGCACTCGGAGCTAGGCGAGGATTTTTAAAACATGGGTATTAGCTATCCACTACATTTCGTCCAAATCAGATTTTTTATCAGATATCTGATTCATACCATAAAAAAACAATTTTCTTTAAATTAAATTACCCTTAGAACAAATGTTTTAATGTTTTATTTCATTTAAAAGAACAATTAGCTTTGTTAAACATAAATAGTTAAAAGCTAAATGTTTCCGTAGACGTAGGATTAAATTTATTAACGATTTTTTGTTCAGGGGTTTTTACTAAAAAAATAGTTCAGGGTTAAAAACTTGAATGTGACAAAGTTAAGGGGTATTTTCATTAAATTCTTAACTGCACCTTTTGTTAACAATCGAATAGTTTTTCCACTTTTTGTTAACAATCTCTAATAAATACTAACATTTCATCAAAATAATTGTATATATCCAAAATCTAACAACTATACGAAGAATCGACATTTTATATCAAAAAAATATCAGCCTAAGTCTAACTGTTAAGACATGTACATGGATTCATACCCATTATCAAACCCTAAACCTTTTAAGCCTCACATGGTTTACCTCTTATGGTTTAGTTTTATGAACTTTTATTTTTAAACCTTCATCTTTGATTTAAAATAATTTATCTATTAAAAATTTTGATCAAAACTTTTTTAATTTTTTTTAATTTTATATTACATATTTAATTACGGTTTGAGACTGTACTTGTAAAGTTTAAGAATGTTTTGAGTTTTCTACAACATAATCAATCTTGCTTTACTATTATGAAATTTTATGAAATTTTAATTTATAAATTTCATATTTGGGTAAACTTAAATTCAATATAAGAAATTGCAATGAAATTATTTTTGTAATTTTTCTAATTTAAATCTATGATTTAATTACTAAATAAGACTTCATGAATGAAGTCTTACATGAGACTACACTGTTGAAGTCTCTTTGTACCATAAACTCTAAAGTAGAATATTTTCCTATTTTTTGTTAACAATCCCTAATAAATACTTACATTTGACATCAAAATAGTTTAAAAAAAAATATCAACTTAAATCTAAACTAAAGATATATACATGGATTTACTTATTTTCAAACCCTAAACCTATTATGCCTAACATGGTTTAGATTTATAAAATTTTATGAAATTTTATTTTTAAACCTTTAGGTTTGATGTAAAATAATTTATCTATCAAAAATTTTGATCAAAATATTTTTTATGATTTTTTTTTTACTTAATCCCAGATTTAATCACAGTTTCAGATTTCGCTTGTGAAGTCTTTGAATGTTTTTGGGTTTACTAAATCAAAATCAACCTTACATGTTTTAAATTATGAAATTTTATTAAATTTAAATTTATAAAGTTCATATATGGATACACAAAATTTATGTATACGAATTTGTGAGAATAATTATTTTTGATTACTTTTTTAATTTAAATTTAAAATTTAATTACAGTTTGAGACTTCCCTTGTGAATTTTCCGGTTGTTTTTTGGGTTTTAGAACATAATTAATATATCGTGTTTTTATCATCTTTCGTCTCAAGTTTTAGCGTTTTTTCTGACTCCGTTACGTCTTTTTAGTGTCTTTTAGTATTTTTTTGGTCGAGTTTTGAGTTTTCTGCAGATTACGAAACGTTACGCGGGAATAGTAAGTTTTTGCATGTTTTTCAGGACAATTGCGAGAAAGCGCAGTGATGAAAGAGAGGAGACCGATCGATCTACACCAAGATCGATCGATCAAAACCCATGGACAAAAGAAGAGAGAACGACTGATCGATCCATAACAGGATCGATCGATCAAAATCCCCGGATGAAAGAAGAGGGAAGGGACCGATCGATCCACATCGGGACCGATCGATCCACATCAGGACCGATCAATCGGATCCCCCAGATGAGCACCAGAGGAAGAGATCGACCGATCCAGAGGAGGACTGATCGATCTGATCGTGCGATAGATTATACATATCCTATATTTTTTATTTCTTTTTACAAAAGGGTATAAAACCCCTAAGACCTATCTTTTAGAATGTACCTTTTTTTTTCTGGAGAGACTTTCACATTGTAAGCTACTCCCTGGGATCTGAGATTCATTATTTATTACAGTTTCGAGAATATTTATGAACCCTATTTTCATAATCTATTGCAATTCTATTATGTCTTTTTCTTTGATTTGTGTTGTTTTTATTGTCATGTCTGAGTAGTTTCTTAATTGGATTTTAGGGTTCTAAGTAGGGGGTTTAATAGTTTGATGATTTGATTGCTTTTATAAAACTCTAACTCTTTAGGTTCTTCAATTCACATGTCTTTAATGCTAGAATCTGATTGATCACCCTGTTTTAGATATTAGGTTTTTCTATGCAAGAAAGTGTTCGATAGAATGCTGGAACTAGTGTGAATTGAGCAATATGCTCTTAGCCGACGAGAGTTGATGTTAGGAAATATTGTGAACATAGTGAACTCGATTGATAATGTTGATTTGACTAGGAAGTCTCAAACGACAGTTTGTAAAATTGATTGTCAACTTTAAAGATTAATGTCTTGAAAGAGAATTAATCTATTTTAGTGTTCATATTTGAGAACAGTTTTATATATTGATTTTTTGGATTCATTCATCTTATTGATCATTGTTTATCTGAAATACCCTATGAACCAATGCCTCTAATCTGTTAGTTTACATCGTTTATTTCTCTGCATTTTTATCTACAATCATGAAAACCAAAAAAACTTTTCTACGCTTTAACTATTTACAAATCTCGTAAATTTATAGAGTTTCATTGATCCTTGTGAATCGACCCTGAACATACTACTGCGCATTTCACTGTGCCCTTGCGGTTTAAGTATTTCGGGTTAACTACCTGAGCAATCAATAATCAACCTTTCATGCTTTACTTTTATGAAATTTTATGCAATTTTAATTTATAAAGTTCATATTTATCTAATTTAAGTATAAAAAAATTGCAATAAAATTATATATTTTTTTATTATTTTACTTATTTAAAAATATGATTTAATTACTAAATGAGAATTCATACGAGACTTCACTGTTGAAGTCTCAGCCACGCGAAGGTCAAAACGGTGATTGCGGTTTCCGTTTTTTTTTTCAAATAAAGGGTTTACTGTAATATTCCTACTCTTTTGGTCTAGTATTGCATTTAAACTCAATTTTTGGTTTAGTTTCGGAAATTCTCCCTTAAATAGATTTAGTCTTTCATTTTTACCTTTTTCTTCGACTAGAAGATGAAGACAAATAAATAGCCTTCAGTAATATTTTATTTTCATCTGCAAAATGAAAATAGTATCCCTTTATATTGAAAAAATAGTACTAATTAATCGTATTTTGAAAATGATAATTTTTTAATTACAAATGGTCTTTTAACTTTTAGCATGAGTAAATTATGAAATTTATAATACGTATATAACTAATTTTAAAATATGGTGTTTTTATTTTTTCCAATAAATTTAAAATATAAATGCAACAATAGCATATATTGATTTAAAGAAAAAATAAAATAACATATCTAAAATTAATTAAAAATACATAATTAGCACGAATATATTTACAAGAATTTTTCTGGGGTTGCATCATAAATAAAAAAACTATTAGTTCTGGTTTTCTATTTATGCTATGTAATTTTCTTTATATGCAATTAATGTTTAAATTAGGTAAAATTCTAATTTAATTAAACTATTACTAAAGTAATGGAATATTTGGATTTGAAAAGTGAAGGGTGTTGTTAACAATTAAAAATGAAGCTACTTCTTAAAACTAATTAAAAATTGAAGCAAACAATCAGAAAAAAAAAAACAATTGGGAGATGTCTGTAACTTAAACATTATCTTTTATAATGTTTCAAAACGTTTGCCTCCATAATTTTACTTCTTACGTATGGTTATTTTCTGATAGAAAAAGATGATATATGATCTATATATTTAAATTTTTACTATTTACAAGATATAAATTTTCCTAAACAAATTTTTTGTATGGAGGTAAGTAAGCTTATGAGTTTTTTTTACAAACCCACCATGGCACCATCCTATAAAGCATTGAGTCAAACTGCATTTCATGGCCGAGTCCAAATGAGTTATTTGCATACGCATGAACAAAATTAAATATTGATTTTATTACAAAATAACTATTAAAATCGTTATTTAAATGTGGTTATTCAAATGTAATTTGGCAATCTTTTCTCAAATACCCTCTTTCATCATCTTAAACTCTGCTTGAAGACATTGTGGAATAGATTTAAGACTACACAATTCAGTCTCTAAATCGCCAAAGGTACTCGTTAAAGAAGAACAATTGATCACTCAGGCTAAGCTTGCAGATCTTGATCATCCAGCCATGCCCACTATGGCGTCGCTACTTTAACTTTATCACGAAACAAATGTGACTTGAGAGAGAAGAAGATATAAAAGTTTCTTTCTCATTCAATTCATTGTTTTCTCCGTACAATGTGTCTGTTATATACATTTACCAAATAATCAACTAAACCGGTAATAACTAATGCTAAACCAAACGTATACATAATTAGAATTAGAATCCTCAATAGTCCCCCTCAAGATGAGCAGAAGATGTTAATTAAGCTCATCTTGGACAAAAGATGGTGAAATGTAACTGGGAACAAAGGTTTGGTGAAACAATCATCAACTTGATCCTCTGTCTTGACATGTAAAAGTTTCAAAAGTCCTTTGTCAATCTTCTCCCTAACTGTGTGACAATCAACCTCCACATGTTTGGTACGTTCATGGAATACCGGATTGGAGGCAATTGAAATCGCAGCAGTATTGTCAGGCACTGAATCCTTAGAATGAACTAAAGGGAACACATCTTCAATGAATTCCACATTTTTGGAGATAAACACCTTATTACTCTCCAAGTCCATGAGTTTGTATCCCTTGAAGCCTGAAGGATACCCCAAAAAGAAGATACCCACACCCACAACCAGAGAATAGGCGAATAGGGGGAAAACATGAATAGGGCTTGCTCTGAATCTTGGCATAAACTTGTGACGTTGCTTAGGAGAAGTGGTGCCATAACAAAGACAACCAAACGTTCTAAGCTATGAGTAAGTAAGAGCTTTACCAGTAAGAACCTCAAATGGAGATTTGTTGGAGAGAAGAGGAGAAGGCATTCTGTTGATCAAGAATACAACTGTTAAGATGATATCTCCCAGAAACATTAAGGCCCTAGCAACATTGAGAAGATGCTAATGTTTACGCTCCACCATTGAGTTATGTTCGGGTGTTTTGGGCAAGAATGGTAAGATTCAATCCTTTATGATGGTAAAATGCAGTGAAGCTCAACTATGGTGCAGTATATGATCTAACTGCCTTAACCTTTGTATTAAACTGATTTTCTACTTTGTTGATGAATGCAGGATATACTGTTAAAACTTCACTCTTTGTCTTTAACAAGTAAACCAAAGTTGCTCTGGAATGGTCATCAACAATTGTTAGGAAATGTCTAAAACCATCAACTGTCTCCATTTTAAAAGGTCCCCAAAGGTCTATATGTGACAATTCAAAAGTAGAGTTACATATATTGTTCTCAGAGGGAAAAGATTGTCTTCTCTGCTTAGCCAAATGACTAATATGTCAATAAGCAGCTCCTTTATTCTTATGTCTAGTTGTGCCCAAAGCTTCTGATATCAAATTACAATCTTGTATATGAGGGATGTCCTAACCGCTGATGCCACGAACCAATATGTACAGCAACATTGATTGAGGGAGGAACAGGGACAGTATCCATCACATATAAATTTCCAACCCTTCTACCTTTTCCAATCCTCCTGCCCTTGGTAAGATCTTGTATTTCACAACAACTCGGATCAAAAACCACTCTTGAAGCTAAAGAAGTTGTGAGAGAACTGATAATGAGCAGGTTCAACCAAAACTTAGGAATGAACAGTTAATTATGGAGAAAAATGTCCTCATTCAATTGAACGTGACCAACTCCACTAATCTGAACCTCTAGACCAGTAGGGAGATTCACAAAACTAACAATGGATGTATTCAAAGATACAAACAAAGTTTTATCATGGTACACATGGTGTGTTGCTCTAGAATCAATAACACATTTTTCATTGGATAGAGTGTGCCGAGAAACAGTCAATATCCTAATAAAACAATAAGTACTAAGAGAGAATGAGATACCAGTGTGATCTGTTGGTGCTTGAGAAGAATTGGGTTCAGCTGATGAGGTGGCATTAGTAGTTTGCAAATTTGAACTAAAAAGAGCAATAAAACTTTGTAGCCGGTCCTCAGTCATGTCTCCAACTAAGCCATCAATGATCTGAGATGATGGAATAGGAGAGAGATTGACTAGAGCAGCAACAGGTGAAGACAAATTAAAACTCTTTTGTGCAGGAGAAACTGAGGTGGTTTTCTACATTTTGTCAGAGGAGAACTTCTTCTTTGAAGTAAAACCTGGTGGGAAACCATGCTTCTTGTAGGAATGGAGGGAAGCTATTTTTCTGCAATGTGTCCCACTCAATTGTAGAAAGAGCATATTGGCCTTCCTATATTTGGTCATGTTTGTACATAGCAAATCTCTAGGATTTGTTGAGACTGTTTTGAAACCTAGAAAGCAGTAGGAGGCACAACAATGTTGGAGAAGCCTTTCTGACTGTCATCCTGATCCGCAAGTTGTAAACCTCAACTAAGGGTGGTAAAATTTTCTTAGCAATTATTTTACGTCTCGCTATTGCATAAGAGTCATCAAGACCAGCAAGAAACTTCACAATCCGGGCTCTCTGCCTTTTGTTGCAGATGAGTAGCCTTCCCACAGGTGCAAGGCTCATCAAGTTCTTCTGCACTTTCAATTTGATTCCAGAGAGTCTTCAAATGAGTGTAATACTCAGTTCAAATGAGTGTAATACTCAGTTAAAATGAGTGTAATACTCAGACAAAGACAGAGATCCCTAATGAAAATCTTGAATCTGTTGTGTGAGATTGAAGGTTCTCGGAAGGTTGGACATGTGAAAGCGACCATAGAGATTATTCCAAATATTAGATGCATCATCTATGCGCAAAATACTACGGTAGATCTGCAGAGAAACTAAGTTCAACAACCAAGCTTTCACCATAGAGTTAGATCTAGAACATGCCTTAAAGTTCTGATGTGTAATCAAAGGCCTAGGGAGTGATCCATCCACAAATCCTAGCTTATTCTTAGCACCAAGAGAAATACATATAGCAGCAAACCAATCATCAAAATTCATACCTTCTAGTTGACTCGAGATGATGTTAAGGCATGAATGATCTCCGATGGGCATATAGATTGGCGATTGTGTCGGATCTGGATCTTCTGATCAAGTGAGAGCACCCTGAGGTCGAGATGTGCGAGAATCACCATCTAGACGAGATCGGAGGTGGAGAATCCTCAAAGACAGCATATATATCGCGACCTCTTCTGTGAAGCCGATCCCGAAAAATCTTGTAATCGAGCTGAACGACGAGGGACCTTTGTGCTTTTGACTATGGTTTCAAAATCTGAGCTTTTTGGAGTTTAGATCAGTGATCTAAGAGGATAATCTAAGCTTAAAACGAAGAGAAATGATCAAAATCAATGGTGATGGCTCTGATACCATATCACGAAACAAACGTGACTTGATAGAGAAGAAGATAGAAAAGTTTCTTTCTCATTCAATTCATTGTTTTCTCTGTACAATGTGTATGTTATATACACTTACCAAAGAATCAATTAAACCTGTAATAACCAGTAATAACCAGTGCTAACCAAACCTATACATAATTAGAATTAGAATCCTCATTAAATTTCTCATCATCAAACTTAAAGCTTTCTTGCTACTTGGTTATATTACATCCAGCGGTAATTTGTCTTTTCTCAGATTGATATGTAATGGTTTATTTTCTTGCTTCACCTTTGTTTCAAAAATGTTTCTTGCTATGTATGTTTACTGTTTTACTTCATCCTAGTTTGTGCTTTGTAATGTTTAAATAAAGCCCGCGATGCAACAGTTAGATGAAAATAAAGTTAGTCTTTTAAAGAAAATTAATTCTAAAAATTCACGCCTAGATTCGATTACTCTCCGCCTAATCGCTAAACCACTATGTGTCACGATTGATGTATAACCCCTTGAAAAAATCTGTCACCCAATTACTTTTCGCTTAATCCAATTACTTCCCGCCTAATTTTGGTTATTCCGATTATTTTTGGATTGTAAGATAAACGATTTTTTTGTTGAGACGTCTAGATAATGAGTTTGTGATCTTATACAATAATTTAGATTCATAATTATAATAAAAATCATATAATTTTAGACTTAAAAATAGATTTTATGTGTTTACTACAATTTTAAAAATAATATTATAATGTATTAAATTTAAAACATAAAGTAACTCTAAAACTAGTTTTCGATTAATCTTCGTATAATCTCTGATTTTTTCATTATACGTTAAGCTTATCCCAAGCCAGACTAGCGGCTAATGGTATTTCGAACGTATAAATAAAATAGTCATATAGTTTTTTTCAGAAATAGAACATAATTTAGAAAAAAATCAAAACAAAACAAAAAATTTGAGATAGAGAAAGAAATGTGGCATGAGTGATGGGTGTGTATGGGAGTGAGTGAGAGCTGTGAAAGGGAAGAGTCGCAGAGAGTGCAGAAGTTATCAGAGTTTGCAGACTCACTCATTATTTGCCCTCTGACTCATCCACCTCTCTCTATCTCTCTCTCTCTCTCTCACCCTTTAACCTTTTCTCATAATTTTCACAAGATTTATTATTATGTATAGTGTTTTTAACACAAGTGGACCGTGTACACAAAATTACGAGTCGTCTTTCTAACCATGTATGTCTAGTTTCACTACACGATATGATTTATTTGATTGATGAACAATACTGATTTATAAATCATTAATAAACTTATTACAATTGATGAATGACCAAGAGAATGATTTAAAATTATACATCAACAGTATGTTCTTTGTGTTTGATTAGGCCTTTAAATGGTTTTTTTATATTTAAAACATAACCACATTAAAAAGTATAGAAGAGGAACATAAATCCCTTCGCTTGGCTACTATGTACGTACTATATTTAGGATCGAATATAAATGCTCAAAACATCTTAAATATTGTAGGGTTAAGCTCAAATTCAAGACAACTTTCACAAATAAGTAATTTTTTAATTTTTTTTTTCTTTCTCACATGTTATCAAGTTTGAGGTATAAGTTATGACACAAAAACAATATCAATACAACCCGATATTAGAGGTTATTTCTACTTAATTTTATATCTGTTACACCTTTTGCCGCTTAGTTTCATGACTTGTTAGATTCTCTTTTCGGTTACCAATTTTCTCGTTTTTCAAGAAAAAGTTTTCCTAAACAAAAACGAAAGTTACAAACTCATGAATGTTGACAGAAGAAAAAAAACTACTCATGAATATAATACATAATAAATTGATTCATGGGCAGAGATAAACTTAAGTTACACATGCCCCTTGTCACAAATCTAGCTTTAAGAAAGAAAAAACCTGAAATGGTGCTTAAGATGAAACCAAAACTAAGGTGAAAAGAAAATTTTAAAAAATGAAGAAAAAGGAATAATAAACAAGAAGAGGACATGAAGCACAGAGATTCTGCAGACTGCAGGTGACCAATGGACAACTTTATCAATAAAAACATACCTACTACTCTCTTACACTTTCAATTTTCCAATACAATCCTAATCTTTAATCTCTCTTCTTTTTCTTCTTCATCTCTCTCTCTTTCTATCTTCATGGCAACTAGGATTCCATTCACAGAGTCACAGTGGGAAGAGCTTGAAAATCAAGCTCTTGTGTTCAAGTACTTAGCTGCAAATGTACCAGTTCCACCTCATCTTCTCTTTCTCATCAAAAGACCCTTTCTCTTCTCTTCTTCTTCTTCCTCTTCTTCACCTTCAAGCTTCTTCTCTCCCACTCTTTCTCCACACTGTAAGCATACTTTATCTTCTTTGTTTTGAATTGTATGATGGTTTCTTGCTATATGAGTTATCAGTTGTAGTATCTTTTTGGTGCTGATGTAAAGAGTTTGACTTTGGCAGTTGGGTGGAATGTGTACGAGATGGGAATGGGAAGAAAGATAGATGCAGAGCCAGGAAGATGTAGAAGAACTGATGGCAAGAAATGGAGATGCTCTAAAGAAGCTTACCCTGACTCTAAGTACTGTGAGAGGCATATGCACAGAGGCAAGAACCGTTCATCATCCTCAAGAAAGCTTCTTCCTCTTACTCCTCCTCAATTCACACCAAATCTCTTTCTCGACTCTACTCTATCTTCTTCCAGGTTTTCAAACACACCCTCCTCCTCTGTTTTACTCTAATGGCAACACAAAGATTGACCCTTTTCCTCTGAAAAAACATGTTTAAGGGTAAGTAGAAGAAGAAGAAGTGGATTCATGGATGATCTCTTCTCCATAGAACCTTCCGGGTCAATCAAAAGCTGCTCTGGCTCAGCAATGGAAGATTATGAAGGCTCATGTAGGGGCATCAACAGCTTTTCTAACGAGGAGAAGCAGCCGGATCGACGTTGCTTCATCCTTGGTACTGACTTAGGGACGCGTGAGAGACCATTGATGCTTGATGAGAAGTTGAAACAAAGAGATGATGATGAAGACGAAGAAGAGCAAAGGAGCAAGAGGCTTTACAAGTTTCTTGATGAATGGCCTTCTTCTAAGTCTTCTGTTTCTACTTCACTCTTCATTTGATCATCTTTTGTTCTCAACCTTCTGTTTCTTGTTAAGTTGGTTATGCAAATTCTCTCTTTTTTTCTAATTAATTAGGAGTTTTTTTTTTTGTGTTCCATTCACAGACCACCCATGCATTATATTAGCATAAACTATTTTAACTTTTGTAAACTAGTTACATTAGTATGATTTCAATGATATAGTTTACACTCGTCTCTTGTCAAAAAGCTAATGTTGTTAACACATGTGAATAGCGATAGAAACTTGTTGTTGTTAATAGTTATGTTGCAAACTAAAACTATATACAGATTAGTGATGTGAGATGTGAGATGTGAGATGTGATTCTAGCTTATTGTAATTAAACCAAATAAGTCACTGAGTCACTGATTAGCAACAAATTTATGGATTCAAGTTTCTATCGTAAATTATTTCTTGTATAGATTCATTTGTCAGAAACTTGTTCTTTAAACCTATTTATTTTATATAAAAAAAACTATATACTGTGGATAGTAAATAGTTCAATTTGTTTTGGTTAAAACAGTAAATATATTTTCTTAATGTTATGTAACAAAGATAAATGAAAAATTGAGGGAAAATTATATTAGAGAGAGAGTGATGAGGAAAGACAGGTTTTGAGTTGAGTGTAGTTCTGTTCCCTGACTGACTTTGGTCAGGTCTGAAAAAAGCCACACACCCAATCAAAAGCTTTCTGCTCTGACTCAGTGAGAGAGAAAGACGACTTCTCATTCTCATCACACTGAATTATTATTACTGCTATATATTTGCAATCTCTCACACTCACACAAAGCAAATTATACTTTTGTGTGTTGTAAATTTGTTTATCAAACAATTGCAGTCAATATGTTCTGAAAAGTTGAAAGAGATCCTTAAAGAGAGAGCAACATGAAACCTAAAAACACAAAAATTAAAGTAAAAGGGAACAGAAGAAACTGCAGAAACAGTATCAAATCCTTCGAGACCACACACCCACGTTTCTGACTCTTCCACTTCCTTCTGACAACACTCTTCTGTATTTTTTTTCCTTTATTTTTTTTCATGTCACTATTTTGCTTTTTTTATATGATTTTTCTTCACATACAACTTTCCATTATAACCATTCACTATGTGTCAAGTTGTTGTATTGTATCTATGTTATAGCCAAAAGAAACCATATTAATTTTCCATTAACATTAACAACAAAGACAAGGTTCAATCCAAATAACCCAAAATTCAAACTGATCATCCTTGGCCTGTGATTGTAATTTGTCCTCACACTCTAACTTCTAGAAAAATTAAATCAATGGAATCTTTGTCACTTAAGTTACAACACGAGAGATCCTTTGTTATGTATGAAAGACCTCAACTGGCCTCTTCCTCCTCTTCTTCCTCTATGTTAGCATCTTCTCCTTCCCTGTTGCTCTCTTCTTTCTCTTTCTGGGGGCTTGAAGTTGGCTGATTCTCCATCAATTCACCTTCTTCATCTGATGATGATAGTGCCCTTCTTCGTCTCACAACACAAGCAGGCACCTGTACACACCAAAACAGACAGTTTGAAAACTTTGTCTTACACGTTTGTTATACGTTTGTGTAGTTCCATTATTTGGATTGCAGTTCATGTATTACCTCATCATCATCAACATCAGGATCTTCGAGCCCAGCAGCAGCAAGAAGATCATGAGCATCATCATCCACAGGTTCCTCAGTTTCTTGATTCGTCATCTCATCTTCCCTGTTATTAGTGTTACCATCTTCATCTTCCACTTCATTATAATTTGTAACAACTTCTTCTTCGTCGTCCTCGTAGTGTCTAGCCCTTGAGCTTTTGTCCTTCTTTCTTCTCTTTCCGCCTTTCTTTCTTCTCCGCTCACTGGGCTTACCTTCCCCATCGTCATCTTCAACTCTATCCTTCCGCTTATGAGATCCAGGAGTGGAGGTCTTCCATTGTTCCTAGGGCATTAATTATTACAGAACAAAATCAGCATGCCATCTTAAACATCTCTCAGGATACCATAATGACAAAGGCACACACCCTTAAAAGTAACCAAATTCAGAGAATCAAAGAGTATTTTTTCCTTGACGCTACACAGCAACAATTGAGAAATCTGATAATGTAAATATATTGTAATTAAAAGCAGGAGACCTCCCACCTTTATACGTTGAAATTTTTCTTCTTCTTCCTTTAGCCGTCTTAGCTCATCCTCCTGTTTTCGTTTCTCCAACTGCCCAAGAGAAAGACATAAAGGCATATCACTAATTTGAAAAGTCTGACTTGCAAATGGTTAACTTGCAAGTCTATAGTTACCTGATATTTCCTCTGTTCTTCAGCTTTACGGCGTGCTTCTTCTGCCAAAGCAGCCTGACGAGCAACTTCTAGTCTCTGTCGGTTCTGCAGCTCCTCATGCTCAGCTGCTTCACGGTGTACTTTTGCTGCTTCCAGCAAGTGCGAGCAATATTGAACATGGGTTTCTATTTTCTTGCCATCAAACCCATGAACATGGAGGTCTGAAGCAGCAGACAATTGAGTGAATACACGAACAGCATTCTCTGCTTCTGCAACTGTTGAGCGCACCTGCGAAGTCATCAAGCAGATTCCCATGTCAGGTGGAAATCAATTAGTCCCCACTGGACGAATTAATATTGTCTAAACATCTCCTCATAAAACAAGACATCAAATCCTAGTATCGGTTGTAGTGCATACTAAGGTTTAAAAGGTTAGCCATTACTTAGCAAGGATGACCAGCATACTATGCTACTAGGGTTATGGTGAAAAGTTCTAGATACACAAGCTGTAAAAGCAAGCTCATAATCCGATCAATTCCCAATTGTATGCTAATATTAGCCTAGCCTATCTTCTAAGCATGAGATACACAAGGCTAGAGTCGGAAAGAAGAGAGGGAAAATATCAGTCGCTTAGAAAAGATGATCTTTAGTTAACCTCATCAGCTGTTCTTTTCTTCTTTTGCAGTGTGGAAGATGATGATTTCTGCATTACAGCACCCAAATCAAATCTGAATGTGTAATTTGAAGGAGTCAAGTGAATGGCCCTTAATAGTGTCTTTTTGCACTCTTGCCACTGCTCAGCCTCATAATGGGTACGGGCTAAGTAAAGAAGAATTTGAGAGTCTGTGTTGTAAAAGAACTTCCGCAAGCAGTTTTGATACTGCCAACAACATAGTTAATGAACAGAATACATAAGCAAAATGTTGACATCAACCCAAAAAGAAAAAAAAAAGACAATAAATTGACAAACCATTTTCACGGCTAAGGCAAAATTCCCTTGAGCAAAGTAAACATGAGCCAGATTCACCCATACATCAGGCATCTGAAGAAATACACTTCCGCTCGCAGCTTCTTGAACCTAAAACATTCACAACGTTCCAATGAATTGAAGAATGTAGCTAGCCTAAACCATGTCCAGTAAATGATAAAAGCTGACCTGAGTAAATACGTCCTTGGCAATATCAAATTGGCCTTTCTCTGCCAATACAATGCCAGAACCGTTGGCAGCATACATGTTGGAATTATGCTGAGTCAGGACCTGTTAATTCCAACGACCAACAATGAGTAAGAAGATTAGCATTGATGGAAAGAGAACATCGCCTGTTTAAGAATGCAATGCTACTAGCATAGAAAATTCCAGCAATGACGTTCAGGTTTCTCTAGACATCTTATCAAGAAGATTACTGAATAAATAGCAACGTACTGCAGATCGCTTGACTCATATGATCAGCTGAGTTATCATTCGAAGGTTGTTCCACTCCTTTTAGATCTCACTCTTTATTAATGCACCATGCTAGCCCAAAACTATCCTTGAGGATTAACTAAAACATACATGTAATTCCATTTCTAAAAGTAATAAAGAAGTACATGAGCAAAGAAGACACTTGTGCAACAGCTATGCTTCAAAATAACAGACTGCAGGAACTTTATAATAACTCTATGAAAATAATATTAAAATGTTCACCATCCACCCAAAACACCCCCCATACGCACATTTATCAGGAAATATTTCCAAATAACTAATTAGGAGAAGAAAGGAAAAAAATAAAACATCATACTTTAGTATAGAGTTCCTTGGCCTTCTCCAGATGTGTAGCTTCTAATTTTGGATTTCTTTTCTCATTGCGCATTGCCGCGAAATAGTTCCAGTTCCCCTAAACCATTCCAGGATGAAATATTACACACAAAAAAAGATATATATATATATATATACAACTTGTAGAATAATAGTTCCAATCATCTAAGGCCACGCCACACTGAAGTGTTGTACAAGAGAGCCCAAATCACAGCAATAGCTGATTAGATTGGACCCATAGAAAAGACCTGGGACAACCATTTTTGGGTGTGGGGTGCTCAGATAAATCGATTCATTAATATGACCATGCGATGTACATTGAACAACCCAAGAGGGCTTAATCTGATTCGTATTTATTCTCAAACGCAAAAGAGAAGTGAAACTAAAAATATATACCAGGGAAAGAATAGCATATGAGTCCTTCCCATCAGTCGCATCACTAGCAGCTCGAAAGGTTTCCTTTGCTCTAACCCAGTCATCATTCTTCAGCTCCAGTTCACCAAGTAGAGACAACGCATTTGGATTCTTATCGTCCACTTTCAGAGCTTCATTCACCTATAGGGGAAAGTAGGAAAACACGGTCAGAAAGGGAAAACAAGCTGATACAGAAAATAAAATTAATGCTCAAGATGGTAGTACACCAGTTCAATGGCCAAAGGAAGATTGTTCTGAGCCTTTGCACTCGCAGCAAGCCTCAAATAAGCATCTATGTAGCCAGGATACTGCACCGGAGAGGCAGTCAGATTAAGTCAACAGAAATCAAGAGTCCGCATCAGATGTTTGAAAGAACAACAAAAACATCAAGGATATATCAGGGTGAGCATTCAAACAAATAATGTAAGACATGGTATGTGTATCCAAAAACTATAGAAACAGACAAAACATAAAGCTAAAAATTATATGGCACATGTACCAAAAAATGCTTTGAACTTCCCAAAAGAGCAGAAACCAGTATATTATAACCAAGGAAGTCATGTTGCCAAATCAATGTTCCCATACTTGTACTTTTAAGTACATGAAATGACAACAAAACCCCAGGAAAGAAGGGTTTAACAGAAACAAAATATTTTTGAGAAAACCAAGTAACCACTCAAAATTATCTATCGGATACAAAATATCAGAAAACCGGTTTTTCTTCTTTTCTCCTCATGTCTACCACTAGAAAACTCATCATAAAGTGAAATAGAAATAATTTCAAAATAAAGTTGTAGGAAATATAGACCTTGAAAAGTATCAACCGATACAGAAAAGTCGCTACTTCTGTTTTGTGTAGCTGCTCAAGTAATCTAGCCAGGTTAAACAAAGTTGTGACTTTATTCCAAGGTACATCGACAGAGTGACCACTTTCACTGAGCCTACGGAAAATGCCAGTATCCTTGTACCCTAGAACAGATACACCCGTCTGTTCTAAACTTTGTTTTTCATCAAGGAAGCTAATCCATATTCCATCACCCAGAGCCTCCTTAAAATTCTCAAGCGCAGACTGCAAGGAAAAAGAGTAATGTAGCCAATAGCCAAAATTCAAAGCAAACAAGCAGAAACAACCTCATTACAAACCTCAAATTCTTCTCTCTCAAAATGTAAAGCACCAATGTCATTTAGGACTTCTATAGGCACTTCTTGCCCTCCCTTTTTCATGAGCGTTCGTGCCTGGGAGTTTTCATTTATGGTTATCAGAAAAAATTATGTCTTTCTTTGATAATGTATAATATGCTATCATGCACTAGACTTACCATTTTGAAGGCCTCAAGTGCAGCCCCTGTGTCAGATGGTATAAGCAGCTCACCAAGGCCAACAAATGCCTACAAGACCAATGTAGCGTGTAAAAATAAGATAAGAAAATAAATCAAGGAAGAAGTAATTGCAAGTATTAACACCTTTCAAAAGATCAGGCTTAAAAATTATGTAAACCAAACTAACCTGGGCATCACGTGGATCAAGTTTTGTGGCCTTCCGCATGTACTCAAGGGCCTTATCAGTTTGTCCAAGCTGGGTGTATAAGTGCCCGAGAGCCTAAAGAACGAAAAGAAACATGCACATGAAGCATTTTAAAATTTTAGAAAATATAATCATAAAATACAGAATGAAAGATCAAATGAAAAAGCATGTAGTCAGCTAACCTTCAGAGTCTCGCAGTTATCAGGATAGACTTCTAATACTTTCTCAAAGTTAAACACAGATCCTTTAAGCTCCCCCAACTTTAGTTGTACTTGACCCAAACCTGCAACATCAACAAAAAGGAAATTAAATGACCATACAGGATAACTCTGAACATATAAGATCATCAGTCCAAGCTGAACTATACTGGAAACTGAGGCTTTTTCATTGCTAATGACTCAGATGGTATCATACGAAGAATTAAGAAAAAAATCAGTAGAACAGTGGAGAAGAATTACCAAAGTAAGGAAATACAAATTCTTGAGGCTTATTATTAGTTTCTTTGATGGCTGCCATATAGTACATCCCAGCCTTTTCATAGTCCCCCTAGAACAAGACCATCATCAGACATCGACAGGGAGGTTACACAAACGACACAGAAAAAGATGTGTTCTTCTATAACAGCCCATAGAAGAAAGAAACCATCAGATATATCTCTACTCAAATAAAATATTTAAGCAGGCTTTACTCAAATTTCTCCTCTACTTCCTTAACACCGGCAAGCTCATAATTTTTTCACCCTAACGTATACTAGGGTAGACCAAAAATTAGAAGCGAATCTAACAATGTCAAACCTTGCTATGATATGACCGTGCTAAATTGTAAAAAGAATGTGACTTTGTTGGCCCATGAGTTGAGACGGCTAATGCCGTTTCAGTCAGCTGCTCAACAAGAAAGTGCTGGCCGGTGAAAAAAAAGTGATTGGCCAAATAATTTAGGGCTGATGCGCAATAGGGATAAATCTCAAATGCTTGCTGCATTCTCTCCATTCCTTTCCTCATTCCTACAGCTATGCATAATGTAATATCATCAGCAAAGGCCAAAAATAAGTTTAGTTAATAGAATCTCTTCAGCATACAGGCATTATCAGAAGATTTAGAACTGAGTTATACTTACAATCATTTGCTTGCAAATCCATGATCCCAAGTGCCACAAGAGCCTCAACATTATCAGGATCAAGCTGCAGATGTAGAATATGGTAAATAGCACACTATTTGTTGAAGCATTCAGTCTGCTGTGTCATAAGAAAGATGATATAAACATCCCAGTCACACTTGCCTGCAAAACACGATCAAACGCTTGCCGTGCTTTATCTAGTTGCCCCAACTTATAACGACAAAGACCAATTCCCAGTCTCACAGCTGCAGGACACCCGGGAAATACTTGCAAGGCCCTCTAAAGACAGTCAACATAGAAAAATCAAAATATTATCAATTGTTCCATATATATACTAGGCTGTATCAAAGAATATGATATTTACAGCCCAAAAGAAGAAGTGGTATACAGAAATATAGTAGGTTATAAGGATAAGCGTACCTTGTATAGTTGTAATGACTCAGAAAAACGTCCCCGATTAAATTCTACAGAAGCCTGTATATGTGATAGAGCAAATTATTAATTTGCAGAAAAGTAAATAACAGGCTAATACTGTCACAGGCCTAGGTTGTTAAGAGGGAAAGCATCAGAATCAAATTCTTATTACCAAAAAATCTGATATAGCTAACCCAAAATTTGTTTCCAAGACGTACTTAATTGTGCTTCAAAAAAAATTAAAAAGTTATAATACATACTGTACCCAAAAATTTAATTTCCCAAATTTTGACCCAGAGGCCAGAGCTTTTCCAAGCACAGTTACCCTCTAAGAAACTTGGCAACCATAATTATGCTTCAAGAAATTAAGAAAATTTGATGAATGTCATTTGGCTAAGAATTAGAATGCTGTATATAGAATCAAACTACCTACAAAGTATTAGCTAAGTGACAGAAAATGAAATCACATATCATTATACCTGACCCAGAAGAGCAGGAACATTATCAGGGGCAGTGTCCAACACAATCTTAAATGCCTGAAGTGCATTATCTATTTCACCCTTAGCCAGTAAGAGCTGACCTGTAAGCAGACAATTACCTTTTAGGATTCTGTATCTAGTAAACATAGAGCACCACCAACTTCAAATACTTAATCCAGACATTGTAAAGGGAGAAATGGAAACGAAAGATTTGTATAGGTTCTCCTTCTAAAGAATATGAATGTTCATACAAGATCATAAGTCTATTATAGGTCTTGCAACAGAAACGTATCAGTCAAAATGAGTTCGTGTTTATTATCGATCATTATAAAACGAATATAACGATCATTACAAAACCAATAAAGAATCTGGTGTACCTTTCCCAACCCAAGTGGAAGGTTCATGCATATCGATTCTTGATGCTTTGTTATAATATTGTGTTGCCAAGATAAATTGCTCCTCTTTTTCTCTGTGTTTTGTCTCAGTTTTACCCAGGTAGCTGTAATACGCACCTAGAGCGTTCAAGATTGCTATTCTCTCGTACTTAACATCAGCATAGTACTCGTCAATTTCTAGCCATGAAGAAAAACAAATGAGTTACTTCAGTTACCAAAATTGTTAATCGAAAGACCATAATCTAAAGAATGATTACAACACTTAAAGAAAATCATTAACAAAATTAAGCAGCAGCATCGTATATTTGTGTACCAGAACTAGACCCTTCCTCCAATATTTGGCGGAACTGCTCAATTTTTCCTTGCTTGAAGTACTCCCTCTTTACCAGAGAAACCAAAAAGATGAAACCAAAATCAGAAGAAACATAAAACAAGTAGAAGCTATTCAATCAAGCTCCTAGAACTTTACATAGATACTAAAGAGCATCATCAAAAAGCCTATCTTGAGCTTATATCAGAAAACTAATCTACCTCATAAAAGCAAACATTTTTTTTAAGTTTCAAACAAAACCCATCACCCATTAACTAAAAAAAAACACTCCACAACCTCAACAAAGCTCGATAAACCCAATTTCAGAGAGACCCAAAATAGCACATGGAAGAAATTTCAAATTGAGTGAAAAAGAACGAACCGCGATGATGAGCCAGAGATCGAGAGGAGCTTGTTCGGCTTTAAGGATATCAAGGATATCAGAAGCGTCTCGAGGGAGCTGATCAAGAACAACCCTAACTTCCTCTTCCGAATTCTGAACAGGTATGTACACACTCGCCATTTCCGGCCAGCGAAGGATTACTAAAAACCCTAGATTGTAACTGAGGAGAGCTCTGAATTGCAGTGGCAATTTTGTCGAATAGAGTATGTATGTGTGTGGGGGGGGAGAGAAGCGAAGCGAATGGTGAACTTCCGCTAAGTAAAACTTCTCACCTTCGGAAAACCCAAAATCGATTCTCAAATTTGTTTCCTTTTTTTTTTTTTTTGGCCAATGTGTTTTTTTCTTTGGGTTACAATTTTTAACCCTACATAGAAAAATACGATTAGTTTTTTTTTTTAACAACTTAGAACTTTATTAAATTGTAAAAGGGGAATACAAATATTCAGTCATTGGAACACAATACATTTGATACACAGAATCAATAAAAATGCATTTCTTGACTTCCAGATTCTCCAAACCAGCCAGAGTGGAAGTAAGGCATGATGAACATTACGCTTCTCATTTTTATTTATATTGATGATTAGGTGGATATTCTCTTCAAGGTTTTATGTGAACAAAACAACATGAGCAAACGGACAAGTGAACAGAAGATGATTCATCGTATCTTCCTCAAAACAACATCTTTGACAGATCGGATCAGCCGGTATATTTCTTGACTATAATCTTGTTGACGTCGGTAAAGCCCCACTAAGAACTTTCCAAAGAAAATGTTGCAGCTTCGGTGCAATCTTCAACTTACATATTTCTTGTTTTAACTCTAAAGAACCAGTCGGAGGTTGTGTAACAGCTTCAACATCCTGATTGATATGTGTCGCCACCCAATAGCCAGACCTAATATGTACTTACCATTAGCCATATAAGCCCAATCAAACGAGTCTTGTTCAACATGTTGAGATAGGAAAAGCGTCAATGCAAGTTGTTGATCTTCTGGTGATAAAAAAACGTCTTCAAAAATAGTGGGATCCCACTCTCTTTTATTTTCAACCCAAAGCTGTGTAACTGTCATATTTTCATCGAGAACCGGTCCATAGGCAGGGCGTGGGGGTAATGTTGGTAACCAAGCATCCTCCTATATCTTAATACTTTCCCCATTACCAATTATATAACGAATCCCTTGAGTTAGTAGCAATTGATCTCCATCCATAAGAAGCATTGTTACTTGTTACTTGTAGTAGGCTAGTAGCTTTGAGATATGTAGTTCTTGGGTGATAAAGACCTTTATATAAACGTGATAGAAGACTGTCAGGGTTGTCCAGTATTCGCCACGCTTGCTTCGCTAGAATCGCTCTATTAAAATTATGAAGGTCCCGAAAACCAAGACCTCCTTCTTTCTTTGGTAGAGTCATTTTCTTCCAAACCACCCAAGGAATCTTCCTTTTGCCTTCATCACGACCCCACCAAAAGGAAGAAACCACACTATCAATCTCATCACATATGATGAGTGGGAGAAGAAACAGCTCATAGAGTAGATCGAAATAGCCAACACAACATATTTTATGAGGATTTATTTTCCAGCCAGAGATAGAAATTTAGTAGACCAGCCCTCTGTTCTATTTTTAACCCATTGCACAATATGATCAAAGAGCTCCACTTTTTTCTTACCAAATTGTTCAAGAAGCCCCAAGATTTGCCTCCACCACCAATATTTGAAATTCCCATAATATGTTGAAGTCTTCTTCTTGTTGAATCTGGGGTTTTAAAACCAAATATAACATAGGATTTTGAGTAATTAATTTTCTATCCAGATGCCTCTTCATATGTCTTAAACAAAGATGCCGCACAATTGTTGTTTGTTGAACGGCAAAAAAATAGAGAATCATCTGCAAAGAAAATATGAGAAACCGAAGGACATTCCTTTGTTAACTGCATACCATGAAAACATTTTGATGCTTCAGCCTTTTGAAGCATTTGAGTAAGGACTTCACCACAAAACAAGAAAAAGATATGGAGATAAAGGATCCCCTTGACGGAGTCCCCTTGTCGGAAAAATTCGACCATAGGGAGAACCATTGATTAACACCTCATAATAAACTGAACGAACACACCATAATCCAATTAACCCATCTTAAATAAAATCCAAGTTGAATCATAACCTTCTCCAAACCCCCCTTCCCCCCCCCACTCAACTCGGTCATAAGCTTTACTAATATCCGTGATGCGTTGAAGGATGCGTTGAAGGATGCAGTTGAAGCTAGACTCAACACGTTTGAGGCAGAGTTGAAAGGGTAGTTGGTTAAATTTGACACGAAGATTGTCACTGACAAAGTAGACGATCTGAGTTGTGTTTTTGATAAGTTCACCAGCGGATCTATGAAGAAAGAACCCGAAGAAGTGAAAGAGAATCCTCTGGAAAAGCAGGCTCAATGTGATGTCAAATCAAATGCACCTGACGATGTAGTCTTCCCCCCTTAACCCAAAGATTTCCAAAAAGAACATAAACCAGCTTCGTAAGAAGGAGGATATTGAGGAGTCTAAGAAGGAGAGGAAAAGTAAAAGAATAGCTGCCAGGAGTAGTCAGTAACACAAATGATGTGAATTATGAACCATGTTGGCTTGTTGGATTGTTGTTGGCATGTTTAACTTTTATTTCAGAAACTTGTAAAATTTATATTTGAATGATGTTTGTTAGTGTGCCTTATCCATGTGAAATTGCAATAAAACGATGTTTGCTTCCAATTATGCAGAGTAGTGTTAATCAGGGCAGTGAGTCAAGTTTTGTGATGGTGGATAAGCCCAAGGAAGTTGATATGGAGTTTGATAAAGCAAAAAGAGCAAAAAGAGCAAAACAGAGCTTGAAAGAGAAAGCAACATCGTTCATTGCTAAGAAAATGAGTGATCAGCTAAAGATAAAAGAGAGGCAGGTTGTTTGCCGTGGTACGGAGACTATACTTCTGGCTAAGCCGGTTGCACACAGCAATGGCTATAACCCTTTTGGTTCCATCGACAAGGACCAAAAGAATAAGCTGATTGCCTTCTTGGAGACTTGCCCGTAAGTCGCACTATTTAAGAGTTTTAAACCTAGTTTATGTGACTTAATTTTGAATGTGTGTGTGACTTCATTTTACAAAGAGACGAAGAAGAAGAACCCCGAGAAAGACTCAAGCACATTCTGGTACCGCACGCTGCGGTCTCCCACAAAATGGCTTTGGAATCTGGTGAGACTTCGTATAATAAGTCTGAGAGTGAAGTCTTAGAGTGAAGTCTCAGAGTGAAGTATGAGGGTGATGTATCAGATTGAAGTCTGACAGTGAAGTATAAAATTCATTCTGTACTGTAATTCGATACTTCATTCTCAGACTTCGGTTTGAGACTTCACTCTCAGACTTCATATGGAGAATTCTGTTTTTTACCGTTAATTGTAAGGTTCCTTTACCATAACTAATTATTTTCTTACTGCAGCACATTGATGTTGTAATCAATCTACTAAGAGAACGGTTCACGAAGCATCAAGAATGGTTTAGGAATGACAAGATCTGCTTCATTGATTCCATCTTCACCACGTTGTGGAAGTCTAAGTACAAAGAATTTTAAATGTCTGCTGATGAAAAGGGGTTAAGCAAAGTGCTACCTCCTGGGGCGTTTGATCTTTACACAGGAGAGCAACCTGAGTTCTGCAGATCTAACATGATATTGTGTATAGATGTAGATGAAATCTACACCTCCCTTAACATCAAGGATATGCATTGGGTTTCGTTAATGATTCAAGTTCATAAGAGACACATTGTTATTTGAGATAACGATCTAACTGTAAGCAAGGATGAGGAGATTGAAGCTGCAGTATGTCCTATTTGCGATATAATGGCTTATCTTATGAATCTTCTAGCTCATGTGGATCAAAAAACTAAGCACCCTTATGTTCCCTACACATACGAGCGGGTTGCCCAAACGGCAGTTCCTAAAAACGTTCAGAGCAGTGATTGTCGAGTGTATTGCCTGAACTACATCGAGTGTGATGCGCTTGGCATACCATTTACTCCAAACCTATTATGTGGAGAAGCTGGCAGTTTAAATATACGATGAGCTCGGCATAACGAAGACTGAGAAACGCGGTTACGAAGGTTTGGACTTATACGACGAATGCTGAGCTTCTTTTTTAACCGTATATTTTGAAATCTTGTATATAATTTGTCTCTTTCGGCTGCTATTGCGAGAATGTTTTTGTCACCCAATAGAACAAGTCAAGAAGTTATTGTAATATTATAAAATTAGTTTGTCGTATATGATATGTTAAATGAAATACAATCACAAAAATACAAACAACTAGTTAGAGACTTCTAGTAGAGATTTCATGAGTAGACTTCATTTGGAGACTTCGTCTTCGTACTGAACACCCAATTAGAGACTTCTCTAGGAGACTTCAATCACAGACTTCATCTTCGTATTGAATACCCAATTAGAGACTTCTCCGGGAGACTTCTAGAGCAGACTTCTAGTGGGAACTTTATCTGCGTACTGAACTCCTAGTTTAAGACTTCTCATTTAGACTTCAAGAGCAGACTTCTATTTTGGTTCGCAGTAAATAAAGCCATTATTCCCGATAAAAAGCACGCAAAACGAAGCAGACCTTCGTGAAACGTCGCTTCTTATCATTATTACTCTTTTCAAAACATGCGCAATCTACTTTTCTGAATCACTATTACTGTGTTGCAAAAAATTTCAATTTCATCTCTTGCTATCTAAAGAAATCTCTCAAAAAATGTCGTATACAACATGAGTCATCAAAAGAGGTTTGAGAAACCTCTTGAAGAATCCGCATCCTCACTTCACGGCAGGTAATCTCTATACAGCTTCACCAAATTTAATTTTATTTTCAAAAATATTACAGTTCATGCAATCTTCTAATTTCTGACCAAATTCTTTTAGGACCTGTGGCCGATGACATATTCCATTGGGAGGGTATGATATTTGGCCCTCTTGGCACCTCTTATGAGGGAGGAGTTTTCAAAGTAACTATTCATTATCCGCCAGAGTACCCGCTGAAACCCCCACACGTAAGTTTTGATCATATTCCGGTTACACAAATGGAATTTAGGGAATGCACGCATGTTTAATATTTAGTAAAACACATAGGGACAATTAGTATTATAATAAGTCTTTTTCATGTAATTGATTCTTTAAATATCGTGACGGTTCATATGGTTAATGTAGGTTGGTTTCAACACCGCGATCTACCACCCTAATGTGGATCGCGGGAGTACGTATCCTCTTGAAGATGCTCCTACCTGATCACTGGAGCTCCGTAAACAACATAACCACATTATTAGAGGCTCTTGTGAAGATGTTGGCTGAGCCAGAGTTGGGTGAAGGAGATAAGTTCGTGGAATCCATTGCTCAAGTCTTCATAACCAATCGAGACCGTTTCAATAAGAAGGCACGAGAAATGTCTGAATCTTTTACCGGAGGATCAAAGAGCACATGATCCTTTTAATTTCTATGAAACGGAGAGAGTTAATGTTAATTATATTTTCGAACATTTAATTTATTTATTTAATTTTTTTTTGAAACGGATTGGAACTTTAATTTCTTTAGTTTATGTTAATTATTTTTAATTTCTCTTATTATTTTTTAAATTTTTAATCCAAAACTCTAACCCCCAAACCCTAAACTATTACTAACTTTTGTAAAATGAAATACAAATTTAGTAAAAGTTTCATAAAGAGACTTCAAAAGTAGATCGCGTGGAGACTTCATATAGGAACCCAAACAACTAGTTAAAGACTTTTTTAAAGACTTCACGAGTAGACTTCATTTGGAGACTTCATGTTAATTATCATCTCTTATTATCTAAAGAAATCTCTTAAGTATTATGTTAATTATCTTTTGGAACCTTTAATTTCTTTAATTTGAAATTTTCTTATTATTATTATGTTAATTATCTTTAATTTCTCCTATTATTATTGGAACCTTGATTTTGTTAAATCAAATACAATATTCAAAAACCGCAAAAATACAAAAAAGAACTGGTCATAACTATATAAGTAAATGTTTAAAAAGGAGACTGTAAAAGTAGACTTCTCGTGGAGACTTCATATGGAGACTTCATATGGGAACCCAAACAACTAGTTAGGGAATTCTCTTAGAGACTTCACGAGTAGACTACACCTACAGACTTCATCTTCGTACTGAACACCCAATTAGAGACTTTTCCAGGAGACTTCCAGCGCAGACTTCTACTAGAGACTTCAGCTGCGTACTGAACTCCTAGCTTAAGATTTCTATGGGAGACTTCATGTACAAACTTATACAGGAGACTTCATCTGCGTCATGAACGCCTAGTTAAAGACTTCTCCGGGAGACTTCAAGTACAGACTTATACAGGAGACTTCATCTGCGTCCTGAACTCCTAGTTAAAGACTTCTACGGGAGACTTCAAGTACAGACTTCTACTGGACACTTCATCTGCGTCCTGAACTCTTAGTTAAAGACTTCTACTATAGACTTCAAGTACAAACTTCTACTGGAGACTTCATCTGCGTTCTGAACTCCTAGTTAAAGACTTTTATGAGAGACTTCAAGAGCAAACTTCTACTTTCCTTCAACCTTGAAACTCTACGTAACATAAAAAACATAGTCCCTTCAAAAAAGCCCTGAGCCATATAAATATACATTCATGGAATCACAAACAAAGATTTTAACTTACACAGTTATCGTGAGTATATCCAGATTGCCTGCATTTTGAACAAATATATTGTTTGTGAGCCTTCCACGGTTTTGGCGTAGTCTTTCTTGCGATATCAAACTAAGTTTCCCACCTTGACTTCTTCTGCCTTCTAGGAGGACGCCGAATTAGTGGAGGAAAAACCTTGACAAACTCGGGCTCTTTGATATCGATGGTTTTAGAGAAAATGTTGCTTGCGTACGTCGAATACAAATATTCCTTTGTGTATGACGAGCATACGAGGGCGACAATATCCATTTTAAGCTCAGGGGCAGCAACAATAGCATGCGAGCAAGGTATTTCCTCAACATCATACACACAACATCCACATATTCGATGTTGGAAATCAACGATACAATCTCTATATCCTCCTGTCACGTGAAATCGCCAACCGTCTATGCGTTCGACAATCATCTGGTCAGTATAATGCTGACGAATAGTTAGCAAATATTCAACTCCCTTGCTATGTTTTGTTGTGAGACTCATAGCGTCTTCTCGCCTTTTAAAAAACCATCTTCCTAGCATCTCTCGTATGAATTCCAAAATAAAGGGTATGGGAAATCCAAGCTGGCTTAAGTGCGAAGTTTATCGATTCAGCAATGTTACTCGTTTGTATGTTGAATCGTTCTCCTGGAAAGTGAACGCGGGCCCATAGTTTCACATCTGCGTTCTCCAAGTAAGATGCAAGCTCGGGTTTCGTCTCACGTAAAGTGTTCATGTATCTGTTAAAATCATAATGCGTATATGGATATGCAGCGCCTCTCACCAAGTACATAAGATGATTTCCCTTGTACTTCGTGATTATGTTATTCTGTAGGTGATAATAACATATTGCCACCAATTGAACATGCTAATCAGGATGGATTCCACGAAGTCGAGGCAATTCATAAGCTACATCTCGAAGTCAAGGCGAATTTAGAAAAGAAGGCCGCGAACAACAAGCGTAGAGCTGACCGGGGAAGAAAGGAGGTTTTGTTTAAACCAAGAGATAAGGTTTGGCTTCACATGAGTCCGGATAGATTCCCTCAGCAAAGAGCTTCCAAATTATCACCACAAGGTGACAGACCATTCAAAAAACTCGTGAAAATAAACGATAAAGCCTACCGACTCGAAAGACCTGAGGAGGTAAAGAATTCCAATACATTTCATATTGCTGAACTTTCACCGTTATGATGTAGGAGAACAGGTTTTGGAGTCAAAACCTCTTGAAAGAGGAGGGAATGATGCAGACATCGAATCACAATATGAATCTAATTCCGATTCCCAAAGTTAGAGAAGGCGCCATGACTCGATCCAAGCATAAACAACTATGAAGGAGGCTCAATCTGGCCGTACAAGACATCATGGACACCATGGCGCAAGTGTTGACACCGACCATCCACACCCGTCTTTGTACCACCTTCGAGGATCCACGTACCGTCCCAAAGATTTATCGGTACCGAGGATCCACGTACCACCCTCGATGATCCACAGTACCACATCAAAGATCGTCCATGTACCATTCTCAAGAATCCGCCATATCGTACCGAGGATTGTCCACATACCGCTCTCAAGAAACCACCTTATCGAAACTCAATTTGATGCCCGAAAACTCTACAAATGTAAGTGTGATTAACTGAATGGCTGGGAAAACGATTGGATTGAGGAATTCAAAGGCGGGAAAAAAAGAAAGCATGTGTGAAGCTTGCTTTTGGATCATCTAAGTTTTTTGGTTTTGTCGAGAGTTCCGTCAAAAAGTTGACTGGTTTTGATTCATTTCAATCCCTACGAGTTGTTTACTTTTCATTTTAATTTTATGTATGATGAATTATTGAATTAAACAAATTATCACAAAATTGTTGTCCCAATTTTGACATAAAACAGAGTATCAATAAAACAGATTATCACCAAATTGTTGTCCTAGTTTTGCGATATCATACAAACCATCTACTCAAGTTTTGGCCTGGAACTACCCTATTACTCTTCTTTCTCCTCTTCCGACCTTCTCCAGCAGAAGGATATCGATTCTCTTGATTTCTCCCACTATTTCTCTTTGGGTAATTTGGAGGCAAGGCCCACATTTCTTGTATATTATCGAGAACTACCCAATCACTCACATGCGGTACTGGATAAATCGTCCGGTAATATGTCAACTCCCACTGTTATAACATAATATTTTGAGCACAAATTGTATACATGTATATCCATCTTTCGCGTATCTAACTTCATGTAATCAAGCACAACGGCAACTGCATAGACACAAAGATACATGTCTATATCAAAACGTTTACAATAACAAGTTTTCTCCTCAAGTCCACCAAATATGGTTTCCCATCACGTCTAATGACACTTAATTCCATCAAAAAGGTGTTCAACGTATTCACTCTTAAGCTTGCACCATCCTTACAGTTACTGTGCAATTCATTATCCACAAAAGGTACCGTTTTCCTTGTGTTTGATCCACTGAATGCTTTCTGTTTGTGTCTGTTAAACCACTCCGCAATCTTTACAACAATGGCATCAATCATAGGGAGTAAAGAGTACTTCCTTGCATTCTTGAATACACTATTCAAGGATTCTGCAGTATTTGTTGTGTCTATGGTGTACCTAGCCCCTGTAAAATAACGCATTCCCCACTTATTAACTTTCACACTAATCGTCAAATATGCACCTACTTTTGGATACCTAATCTTGAATTCCTCATACTCCTTATCAAATTCAGCATGTGCATAAATTTAAGCAATTTCTCTAAACTTCATTGCAATTGTTTCTTTGTTGGTGCTACCAGCCCCTTCTTTCACATTGTGTGACAAATGGTATACACAAAACCCATGTTCACAACTCGGATATACATCAGCAATAGCATTGATGAGATCTTTGTACTAAAAACCAATTTTAGATGATATTGTACAACAATTCTCAGCTGAGTAAAAAACCAATTCCAACTACAATCCTTCTCACCATCAACATCACCGCATTCAACTACACCAAATGCAATGCGGTGATGTTGATGATTGGGGTCCAGGGCTGCAGCAAATAGTAGCACACCACCATTTGTGAGAAAATTTGCATCTACATAAAGAACTTTCCTCATACAACTAAACATTTCAATGCAAGCTCCCAACGCAATGAATACATATTGGAACCTTTGTTCTTCATTCAACTGGTACCTTGTTTAGTACCTTCATTCATCTTTCCTAACATAAACATATAACAAGCCAACAACTGGTAACTCTCTTCTGGACTATCACGCTCACGATATGCAGCTAATTTTTTCTCTCTCAAAGCGGTTGAGTATGACACCTTCACATTCATTTTTCCCTAATCAAGACTAATGAGATCTTTCGCATCTGGGGTCTCCAATACTCCTGGATAATTTTCATGCAAAACATATGCAACTAATTGTGGTATACCTCTCTTTCTATTAGTACTTGTGCTGGCAGTAGCACGAGAGCATGAATGCATGTTCCTGTATACTTTAACTGACCATTTTACTTTCTTAGAATTTTGAGGCTTGGCCACTCGTAAATACCAATTAAACTCTGATACCATATATCTCCAAGTATCAGAGTTTACGAGTATGAACTCAAAACATACCTTATGTGACGCTCTCGCCACTAACTCTTGCACTTGTTCCTTTTTCACAAACTCTTATCTTTTTTCCAAACATGTGTCATCTTCCCACATCTCTACAGACTTATTTCCTTCTTCATTACATGGTAGCTCTAATATTTCATGCACACCAACATCTACATACCCATCATACACACCTTCAGGTGGAGTTGTTGCATTCTGATCATTATCGTTGCCTCATAAACTTGCTCTGCTCCATAGAGCGTTATCACTCCATCATTAACTGCGGGATTTGACTCATTATTCTCATAATTCACATCAACTGAACTCCCAACCTTGGTTCTTAAAACTTCCTCAACACAGTCATTTAATTCCACATACAAAAGACTTCAACGTTGCTCATTGTCCATTGTCGTCAGAAAACCGTCAGCGTCATCATCATCAAAGATATATGAAGCAATCAGAGGTTTCACTATCACCGAAATGTAACTCACCCTCAGATTTTCCATACCAAGCTTCCAGCGGATTCTTTCAATCAACACCAAATAATTTATCTCATTCTCTTCCTTAAACATTTATGCTATCAATTTAGGTTTTTTTGAAATCCATCAACACCCATCATCTTTCATATACTTTTTAATGCCCTCTATATTAACAATGTATTATTGTTTTCATCTTCTACAAAATCGATTCAAATCGATTCACAATTATCCAATCGAATAGACTCACATTCAATTAAACCTTATACCCCTTATTTTCCTGATGAGAAACTCAAATTCGACTACTCACCTTTCAAGCTCAAATCCGAGTTGCAATGGACGCAAAACTAGAATCACCTTTCATGCTCAAATCAGGATCGAGAGGTACGATAAGGACGAGAGCTTGCGAGCGTCAAGCTTTAGCGGTGGGGATGGATCAATGGTTATGGGGATCAGGCTGGGAAAGGAAGAATTGAAGAATCAAAAATCGCAGCTGGGAACAGGTAGCATACGGAGCTTTCGAATTTGGAATCGAATTTGGGGTTTGTGTTGTGTGGCGTGATTTCATTGGAGAAGATTTGGAGAGTTTTTATTAGTTGACGAGTAAAGACAAATTGGGGTAAAAAAGGCGAATTAAGAGTATGGAGTAAACTATATCAATTTGGAGTAGGGTAGATTTGAGAATAGATAGATTGGAGTATCTCAATCATTCAGCCCCTATCGTATCAACTTTCGAGACCTATAAAAGGAGCATAAAGGTAAGTAAAATTATTCATCTAATTAATTTCTTATAAAACACCTCGAAGCAAAGGATATTCATTAAAAAACAACATTTTCTCTCTTTTTTTTTCTTAACATTTCTTTGTTTTGCCGAATTCAGAACATTGATTAATTATTCGTTAAAATTTCCATAAATTGTAAGGTTTAAAATTTTACCATTTTTTGAAAAACCAAATTTAACTTTGCTTTGTTGATTGGATACATAAATTTAACTAAAGTTTATATTGTATTGAGTTAAATTTATATGGGTAAACTATCAATTGTACATATAAATAAATTGTAATATAAATGTAATCAAAATTCAACAAATTTTACATACAAACAAAACTATTTCAAATTTTAAATGTAATATTTCAACAAATGGTAATTTATTGGTTCAAAACATCGTCGTTTTGGTCGTGGTGCATACGTAAACTCAAAACAACGACGTTTTAACAATTTTAATATTTTTTAAAAAATATTTAATAAAATTGATTTTTAGTTTAAAAAATTCGAAAATTAAACAAATGAGATTGTTTTGAGTCTATGTATGTATCATGAACAAAACTTCGTCGTTTTGAACCAATAAATTGTCATTTCAAACGCACAGTGGCGTTTTAGTCATCAAAACTTAACAGTTGACTAATATTGTAAAAGTCAAAGTTGGTTTCCGCTAATATATAGTAATTCGGGTATAAAATTTGAAATTAATGACGGTTCGGGTTGACAAATACATTGTATCGTAATTGGAGTATGAAATTTCACTCTACAAATTGTTCAGATTGATTTTGGTCGTATTCCCGTAAGTTAAGCAATAAAATATCAATTGTACATATGAATAAATTGTAATAAAAATGTAATAAAAATTCAACAAATTTTACATACAAACAAAAATATTTATAAGTATTTCCTCATATAACCTTACATCTTATTTCAGCCCACCAACATGAGTCCAACAACCAACAACCAACAACGATATTTAGGGGGTTTTGAAAAATGTTGCTTGTCCTAAATTTAAAATCATATGTTTTTAGGGGTCTTTTTCAATAAACATAAAACAGGTATCAGATGTTAATATTGAGAAAGATTGGTGCTATACTTGATAATATAAGAAACTTGACCTTCCTTAAGACGAATAATACAAGAATCTCTCTCTTTACGCGTTTCGTCACCGAAGTTTCGTCGTTCCGATCGAAAGTGTTTTTGCAGAAATTTCCTTAAATTTCGTTGGAGCTTCAAAGATTTGAGATTTGGTACTTTTTTGGGTTCTTCGTATTGAATCATCATGATGAATTCAATCTTCGGAAAGCGAAAAACTCCCGCAGGTTCCTTGTCTCTCGTTTTCGTCTCTTGTTGGATCTGTGTTACTCGAATTCGATTGTTGAATTTTTGATCTCGTAGTTTAGTGTGCAAGTTTTGATCTTGTAGTTTAGGATTGATTCGACATTTGGGTCCATTAGGTTTTAATGTACTTTGATGATTATATGAATTTTTAATTAAGTTCTGTTTCACATCATAAAGTTACATATTGTGGCATTGTTTTGTAGCTTAAAGAGTGATTTTAAAAGCATGTGATAATGATTTGTTGGTTGCAGAGCTTCTACGGGAGAATAAGAGGATGCTTGATAAGTCTATCAGAGAGATAGAGAGGGAGAGACAAGGCCTTCAAACACAAGAAAAGAAACTTATTGCCGAGATTAAAAAGACCGCAAAGCAAGGCCAGATGGTTTGTTTCAATGATTCTTGTTTTACTTGTTGTAAGATATGTTGAAGTTGAAATGGAATGATTTTGTATAGATTGTGTTTCTTTACAATTGGACATTTTCTGGTGAATTTGACTGTGATTTGTTGGGGTGTTATCTCACAGGGAGCGGTGAAAGTGATGGCAAAGGATCTTATCAGAACGCGGCATCAGATTGAGAAGTTTTACAAGCTTAAATCTCAACTTCAAGGTGTATCTCTCAGGATTCAGGTATGCTTTTATTTCACCAAAAGCCAGAATGAAAACGGCACCAGGCATCTATACTTATTTCCTGCAAGGCAATAAACTTAAATTTTGTTTCTTTAGACTCTGAAATCAACACAAGCGATGGGTGAGGCGATGAAAGGTGTGACTAAAGCAATGGGACAAATGAACAGGCAGATGAACCTGCCATCTCTGCAGAAAATCATGCAAGAATTTGAGAGGCAAAACGAGAAAATGGAGATGGTCTCTGAGGTGATGGGAGATGCTATTGATGATGCCTTGGAAGGAGATGAAGAAGAAGAAGAGACTGAAGATCTTGTTAGCCAAGTCCTTGACGAGATTGGAATCGACATCAACCAAGAGGTAACACATCAAAATCTTAACTACCATTCACTTATTACACTTATGGATGTTTAATCTGGATAAACTGAACCAATCTAATAGAAATTCAACAAACCTGATCTGAAGACAGTATAAGTACAAATTAAAATGCTTTATCTGTTAGATATCCAATAAACTGAAACCGAATCCAAACCAGAATGAAGAAACATTACCGTAGCTTAAATTCTCTTAAAGTTTAAAATGTATCTGGTTATGAACTGAATCCGATACTGCGTGCACATTTGATTTGGTTTACGTTAGTTACTGTACTTTTCAAAATTGGAAAAAACAAAACGAAATTGATATTTAACATTCATCTCCACATATAAGATGCTAAACTTGATTGGACCAACTTTTTTGTGTGTTTCAGTTGGTGAATGCTCCATCTGGTGCGGTCGCAGTACCAGCAACAAAGAACAAGGTGGTACAAGCTGAGGCAACTGGAGCTGAGGATGGCGGAGGTATAGATAGTGACCTTCAAGCAAGGTTGGACAACCTACGAAAAATGTGAAGCGTTTTCGGTTTCTGTATCATATTTTACTATTGGTTGATTACTTTTCAACTTCAAAGACAAATGTTGCCAACAATATGTGTTTATGTTTTGGGGGGTGGGTTTGTAATAATTTCATAATTTGAGCCCTGAATTCTATAAACTGATTATTGTTCAAACACGTCGTATATGGGAGTACAATTTAAGGGTGTGGGAACTGAACCAAAATTCTCAAAATTTTCCAAAATCTTGATTGAACCGGAACTATGCACCTCTCAATTCGGTTTTGCCTTAACCATACATGTTTGTCAATTATCGAATCGGACTCGATATTTTGATCACCCCCAGTAGCAACCACAGTAATCTCAAATGAAGATAACCTTATCTATCCAATAAGCCATTTGGAAGCTCAGAAGCTGCCACGTAAGACTCATATCTCACACCTCCAATCTCTGAACCTCAATTTCCTCAAATCTCCCTTCTCAAATACCATTCTCCTCAGCAACTTCAGACATTTCGAAAGAGAATCTCACAATATCGATCTAGAGACAGAGAGAGAGAGAGACCAAAAAAGAGATCGGAAGATATGGCTTCTACCTCCGCGATGTCATTGGTCACGCCACTTAACCAGGCCCGTTCGTCTCCTTTCCTCAAACCATTGCCTCTGAAACCATCCAAGGCCTTTGTTGCACCTGGAGGCAGAGCACAGAGGCTCCAAGTTAAGGCGCTCAAGATGGACAAGGCTTTGACCGGAATCTCGGCGGCTGCTCTCACTGCTTCGATGGTGATCCCGGAGGTGGCTGAAGCTGCTGGTTCTGGAATCTCTCCTTCCCTCAAGAATTTCTTGCTCAGTATTGCTTCTGGTGGCCTCGTCCTCACCGTCATCATTGGTGTCGTCCTCGGAGTCTCCACCTTTGACCCTGTCAAGAGAACCTAAGACCTATATATCTTTCTTACACCATTGTAATCTGTTCTCCTTCTGTGTATTCGTTTCAATGTTGCAGCAATGATGAACTTTTGTCAAAAGTAAAACTTCTTGTTTCCTGAATCCGAAAAACGAGCGAGATTCATTGAATCGAGATTCAACCGAATTCATCAAATTATCATATAGTAGTGTAGTAAACTCGAGTTTGCATATTCTGAGTTAATTGAGATCTCTCAATGTTAGACCTATAAAGATCTTACCCTAACGAGCAAATCAAGCAAGTATTTACTCTCAGATGTATAATTCACCTTATCCACCTTCACTACAGTCATTTTCACTCTTTGTTCATCCCCATATGATTCCTCTTTGATCTTCAGCTTTAACATGTACTGATGAAACAGTCTGTCTCTAACAATCTCTGCAAATTCTTCCTCCTTCTCCAATTCGTACTTCAATGTGTAAAGCTTCTTAGCTGGACATCCCATGATTTCTTCTCCCGTTTCTTGAAACGCGGTTACCCAAGTCAACCCAGTGTGGTCTTGTATCTGGACCTGAAGAAGGTATCTGTAGTCGCATTCATCAGACTCTTGGTTGCACCGGTCACAGAGCCACCTGTTTGTTCCAGACCGTGTCACCTTCTTGTTGCATTGTTTATCTCCAATCATCAAAGGACATGCTGTGTAACAGAAGCTATCTGTCTTGATGAATGAAACGGTTGCTTTCACGGTAATCCAGTCAGGCTTATCTGATCTTCCAAGGCCTTCTTCTTTGATCTGAGAAACACTTTTTCTTATCTCATTCCTGGAACTTCCTCCAGGCATGGTATCTCTGGAGATGGAGAAGGATGCAGTATCTTTTCCCCCGTGATCGAACCAGTTCCTCAGTTTATGAGCTTCAGGGAAATCTGGATTTATGAAGAGCTGTGTTGAAGATATTGTCCCCACAGATTTCCCACTGAAGTCACTTACTTTTCCAGCTTTTATAGCTAAAACTGGGTGAGAGGCTGAATCAACCATCTCTTCGAGTTGCCGACCATCTCGGTTACAGAATTCTCCCCATAACGTTACCTCTACAGCCTTTCCCGATTCATCCTTCAGATTAAGGATTCTCCTATGGGTTTCCATCCCATTCTTTCTCAAGATTGGCACTGAGGGGTTCACAGAAGTCACAATCCCAATCACATCGAGTATGGTATTGTTCTCAGCGTTTTCAATGTCACTTATAGGGAGAAAGGAGAACTGTTGCCTTGGTATGGAGCCATCTTCATCAGCGCAAAGCTCCACAGTCGATGTTGACTCCAAGAATATTTCCCATTCATTCTTTAAGTGGTTGAAATTTTTCTGTGCAGGCTTCAAACTTCCCTTTGAAATCAAATATACCTTACCAACCTCAGTAACATCATAGAATCGGTCAACAACAGCATTAAAGCAGGTAACCCGAATCTCTCCTCCATCAGAGTCAAGCAGATCAAACGAGAAAACTTTTCCATCTCCTTTTGCATTGTTATATCGTCTGATATCTCCTTTAGCAGTTACTCTAGCCTTAATAGCCCACCGACCTTGGTATGGATTGAGAGCAGCAATAGGAATGACTCGAGCTGGAGCCTCGTTCTTCATTATGGGTCCATGGTTTCTGTAGCTTGCAGGCGGTTGATATGTAGGTTGAACAGATGGCCTGAAACTTGGATTACTGTTGACTGGATTTTGAATGTTTACACCCCTGGGAGGTGCTCTATTAACAGAATGCTGAACCGTTGGTTCACCAAAAACAACCCTATTCGGAAGCGGTATATTGTCCATAGCTGAAAGCGGCTTTTGCACATCTGTATCTGTTTCTCCAAATATTGTGGGGTTCCCTATGGTTTCAGAATGTGGTACTATCGTCTCCATGTTCAGCACCACAATAAGCCTGTACACAGTATGAATAGAGGCATAAGAAAATTACAATCAAAAAGAGCAAAACTCCTTCAAATATGTCATGTTCAGCCAAGCAAATGTGTAACTATATTTAGTTATCCAGAACATCAACCAACAATTAAATACCATGAACTACAAAGACAACAACACACATATTTGGCACCAGTATATTCTAACCAAAATCATTCCTCTATACCAGACAAATAGGAAAAGTACAAGCAACTAACTACAACAATCCTCAGTAAGAGGTGTCTACCAAAAACGAAGCTATCATTGCCTTAGCAAACTCATTGTCACAAATACCACATTCTAACCAAATATGGAACTAGGAATGCTCGAAAACATTACAGGACATTTACTCTCCATATCAAGGCACAGTATAAGAAACCTAGTACATCACAGAAATAAAAAAAGTTGTATCCAAAGCTAAAACTTATGTACATATTTTGTTCTCATCCACCTAGGAAACCTCCTCCGAGTCACACTTACTAAACTAAAAATCCAAATATTCCACCAAACAACAAATCAGAGATCACTTTCAACACAATGATGGTCTAGATCTAACCAGAAAGGAAACAAAGAGAGAGGAGAAAAATTACTTGCGGCCTTTAACATCGCTGCAAATGTAATCAATCAGCTGAACGATGGATCCTTTATCAACTTGTCCTGACTTGACTCGATCATTAAGCTGAACCGCAACCATAGCATGTTGAGCTGAAACACCATCTGAAATGAGGAAACGATACCTCTCTTGGCTTCTCTCTTGACTTCTTCCTATCATTTTGATATCTAAAACTTGTAACAACGGCTTCAAATTGACGTCTCCGGCGTTTATTGCCGTGATTGCGTTCGGAGTTAAACTCACCGGCATGATGAATGATGATTTTCAGATCCCGCGAAACCCTAGAAAATGGGAAAATCGATAAATGGAGAAGGAATTAGGAAGAAGCCTATGGAGAAATAGAGCGTGAATAAGACGAGATTTGGCCTAGACGATGGTGTGAAAGATTCCACTGAAAGCTTTGCTGAATTTTGCGGGAGAAGCTTAATGATGTTGTTGCGAGTCGCTACTACTGTTTATATCAATCTCTTTGGGTTGTTGTTTTTTCAGTTTTGAATTCTCGCTTGACGAATTATTTGCAATTACTGCTTTGTCCTTGGCTCGTAACTGTGACCGACTGTTCACAAAATTCAGTATGTAGCGATGACGCGATAAACTGGGAATTAGAGAAAGAAAATCTCTCTATTTTATTGTTTCGTATCATTCTATCTTAAAATACAGAAAATTACGAGATATACCTCAAGAATACTTATTTAATATACCACAATTTTCAAACAATTGTGCCATTAGTAATTATTAAAATGACCATTTCACTCTCAACATCGCACGCAAAACTAATTAAGACGAAAGCCAAAGCGACAGATCTTATTTTTTTTGTTAGCATCTCCAATGTATTATACCATTTTCTATTTTAAAATAGAGTAACTCTAAAATGCAGTTGGATTTCTTTTGCATGTATTACACCTTTTTTTACTTCAAAAAAAAAATTTCTAAGTATATTCTTATTTTCTATTTTGCTACTAATTGTTAATAATACATTTTATTTATAAAATTTACAAATTAACCCATTTTTTTCCTTTCATAACTTTGTGAATTTATAATAATATTTAAAACTAATCGTTATATTATAGAAAACACATTACACCACATAAAAATAACATTAAGTCATTACGTTATTACCGGATTATTAACTCATTAAGTCACTATTATTGTTGTTTTTAATTTATCTTATGTATTTTTAATTTCAGTTTTTAAAAATATATATATTATTAGTTTATTTATTCTTATTTTCGTTCTCACATCTGTATTGATAGATGATTTTCTGTCTTTATATTTTATTTTTAAAAAAATTTATAATATTTTAATATTTTGTTTGTCAAATAAATTATTATAATTCTTAAAATCAAATAACTTGAAATTTTAAGAATAGTTTATAAATAAAAAATTTTGACTCCAAAATGGAGTGGAAAATAGGAATACTCTATATTTGGAAGAAAAATTGAGTTTACATCATTTTGGTGTTGAAAATAGAGTAGAGTTGGAAGAGATTTTACTACAAAATAGAATTTGGTGTAAATGTGTGTATTGGTATTTGTGCAAGTCTAAGCCGCTGCAATTGTTAGGGAAAATTTGAGACACTTTTTTTTTACTTCTCTCCCTTAGTTTCTTTTCAACTTCTCTCCCTTAGTTTCTTTTCAATTTCTCTCCAATCACATCTTCTATGATTTCTTTTTTTTTTTTTTTTTACAGTTTTCGGTTGTAACTGGATACCATTTCATTGTCGATTTTGGTAAGTGTATATTGTCTTCTCCAAACTCTTCTCAATTTCGTTGTTCCTGTTGTTTTAATCCGTCACATTCACTCTCGGGATAGATGGGCATTTCAGTGTAATTGACATTAAACCAATTGTTAACCGGTTTAATTATGAAATTAGATTAGAACTGTTACTCTATATAAACGTTGGTTGTAACTACTTTTCTCTCTAACGGAATAATAAGAACTTTACTCATTTGAAATCGTTCTTCAACTAAAATGGTATCAGAGCTTCTTGCTCCTTTGCGCATCCAAATTGATCTCGATTGATTGCTTATTCCGTCGATTAATCGAGAAATCTGAACTTATCTTCTTATTCTGAGCATTTTGATCGGTAGATCGGCTGTTTTCGGTGACAAATTTCAGTGGATTCGCCGGAGACAGAGATTGGTTAATCCGCCGAAGCTTCTCCGTTTTAGTTTCTGGTTAGTCCGCCGGAGACTGTCTTGCTTCAGCTCGGTTCGTTTGCTGAAGTTTCTCATTTTGATTTCTGGTTATTCCGCCGGAAATTGGTGTGTTTCTTCTTTCTTGAGCTCCGATTGCTTTACTTAAGCTTCGATTCTTCGAGAATAATGGTTGCTGTTCGAAAGCTAGGTCGTCGCAATGGAAGATCAGCTGGTTCCGTTGAGAGAACTCCGATTCGTGACAATAGATCTAGCATTCCTCCGATTTCACCAATCCAAGTTCCGATTCCTCCGATTGATATCCTGGACAACATTCATTCTCCGTATGTGCTGTCTAACGGTGATAACTCAGGTATATCGATCATCTCTGAGGTTCATGATGGAACAAACTACTCATCTTGGAGTATTGCTATGTCTATGGCTTTAGATGCTAGAAACAAGATGTCTTTCATAGATGGCTCACTTCCACGTCCTATAGAATCACATCCACACTTTAGGATCTAGTCAAGGTGCAATAGCATTGTGAAACTATGGATATTGAATTCAGTTTCTAAACAAATATACAAGAGCATTCTTCGCTTCAGTGATGCATCACAGGTTTGGAAAGACTTAATTACTCGCTTTCACATCACAAATATTCCCCGGTCATATCAGTTAACTCAGCAGATTTGGTCATTACAACAAGGTACAATGAATCTTGCTGACTATTACACAGCTTTGAAAACTCTCTGGGATGATTTGGATGGTGCTGAGGGAGTAGGCACTTGTCATAACTGTTCATGCTGTAAGATCACTGATGTTAAGGCTGAGAATGCCAAAATTGTGAAATTTTTGGCTGGACTAAATGAGTCATATTCTGTTGTTCGGAGTCAGATTATTATGAAGAAGCAGGTACCAACGTTGGCTGAGATTTATAATCTCTTGGATCAAGATCATAGTCAACGAAATCTTGGTTTTGTCTCTCCATACAATGCAGCAACATTCAACACATCTTCTGTCTCGACTGATCATTCCTCTGTCAATGATGATTTTCAACAAAGACAGAATCGACCAATATGTACTCACTGTGGTTACTCTGGGCATACAGTGGATAAGTGCTACAAAATCCATGGGTATCCTCCAGGATTTAAGTACAAGAACAAAGCTGCTCAAGAAAAACATATTCAGGAGATTAGTGCTCTTGCTAATAAACATCAATCACAGTCCTCGAAACCTCTTGTTGCTCATTTGACTGTGACCAATGAACCGACTACATCAAAGGAAAGTACTAAACAGCTTGGCTCTACTGATATTGATGCTTTGGTGAATGGTATGTCTTCAGATCAGATCCAGAACATGATTGCTTATTTCAGCTCCCAGTTGCAGACTTCTAGGACTAATCCTTCCATCACTCCAATGTCATCCATAGCTTCATCAAATGATGTTTCTGCTTCTCCAATGACCGGTATATCTTTTTCTGCTTCCACAATGTGTTTTATTGGAATCTTGGCAGTTTCTGGACATGTTATGGATGCTAAGACTTGGATAGTGGATAGTGGAGCTACACATCATGTTTCACATGATCAAAATCTCTTCTTTCGTATCTCCTATACTATACAGTCTACGGTCACACTTCCTACAGGTGGTAATGTCAACATTGTTGGGGTTGGAGATATTCTATTGAATACTGATATTGTAATTACGAATGTACTTTACATTCAAGATTTCAGGATCAATTTACTTAGTGTTAGTAAATTGACTAAAGAGCTGAAATCGAAAATTTCTTTTGATGAGGACTCTTGTGTGATTCAGGATCGTATCAAGGGATCGATGATTGGACAAGGTAGACAAGTGGTTGGTCTATATGTGCTGGATACTTCAAAGGATTATGTTATCCCTATGGATTCTCTTGTATCAAACAGTTTGTCTTCTTCCTTTTGTTCCACCGCTGTTGTTGATGCTACACTTTGGCATAGTAGGTTAGGTCATCCTTCCTACAGCAAAATTGATCTGTTACATACAGTTCTTGGTTTACAGGAAAGAAATAAAAAGGATATTGTTCATTGTGATATTTGTCAGTTTGCAAAACAGAAAAGACTTCCCTTCATTTGTCATAATAACATGTCTAGTTCCGCATTTGATCTAGTACACATTGATACTTGGGGGCCCTTTTCAGTCCAAACTGTTGAAGGATTCAGATATTTCTTGACTATTGTGGATGATCACACTAGATGCACTTGGGTTTATTTGATGAAAAGGAAGGATGAGGTTCTGAGTATTTTCCCTGTTTTTCTCAGTTTGATACAAACTCAGTTTGGAAAGGTCGTGAAGTCTGTGAGATCAGATAATGCACCTGAGCTGAAGTTTGAGGATTTATTCAAGCAGAAAGGTATTCTAGCTTATCATTCTTGCCCATAAACTCCAGAACAAAACTCAGTTGTTGAGAGGAAACACCAGCACCTTCTTAATGTGGCTAGAGCATTGATGTTTCAGTCTTCTCTTCCACTAGAATATTGGGGTGACTGTGTGTTGTCTGCTGCCTTTCTTATCAACAGATTACCAACTCCTCTCCTTTCTAACAAGTCCCCATTTGAGGTGTTATACAACAAGGCACCAGACTACTCCCAAATAAGAGTTTTTGGTTGTCTTTGTTATCAGTCGACTTCTACTCACTCCCGACATAAATTTAAACCTCGTTCAAGGGCTTGTGTCTTCCTTGGTTATCCGGCTGGGTACAAGGGTTATAAACTCTTGGATTTGGAATCAAACAGAATATTCATTTCCAGAAATGTAGTGTTCTTTGAAACCCTCTTTCCTTTTGGAAAAGGTAATACACATTCGGCTGCTCTCTTTGATGAAGTGGATCTGTTATTGACATCTGATGTTGCAGTCTCCCAGGATGTACTAGTACGATCCGGCGTATCTACTGGCTCAGATTTAAAGATGATGCATCAAAAATCTGTTCATCCTGGTGAGGTCTCTGCATCTTCTCAAGATGTACTAGTCGGGTCAGAAGTATCCACTAGCTCGGGTTTGCATGACATTTCACAAAAACCCGTTCATCTTGATGGAGTTGCATCTTCTTCTGTTGATGAGCCAACTAGAGCAGGAGTATCAGCTGGAATAGGTTCAAAGAGAATTAGTAAGAAACCTGCTCATCTAGAAGACTATTACTGCAACACAGTCTCTGACAATGATCAATACTATCAGATTTCTGCTTATATCAATTACTCACAGCTCTCTGATGAACATCGAGTTTTTGATGCTGCAGTTTTGAAGTATCCAGAACCAAAGACATATTCTCAAGCCGTCAAATCTGATGAATGGAATGGAGCTATTGATGAGGAAATTGATGCTTTAGAAACTACAGGCACTTGGATTGTTTGTTCATTACCAGAAAATAAGATTCCCATCGGTTGCAAATGGGTGTTTAAGGTAAAACTTAATGCAGATGGAAGCCTAGAAAGATTCAAGGCCAGACTAGTTGCTAAGGGTTACACTCAACAAGAGGGGGTTGACTTTATTGATACTTTCTCCCCTGTTGCCAAACTCACAACTGTGAGGACTCTTCTAAGTGTTTCTGCAGCTAAGAACTGGAGTCTTAATCAATTAGATGTTTCCAATGCATTCTTAAATGGGGATCTAGATGAGGAAATCTATATGGAATTACCTCAAGGCTATGCAGATCGTAAGGGGGAATCTTTGCCTCCAAACGCAGTTCTTCATCTCAAGAAGTCTCTTTATGGCCTTAGACAAGCCTCGAGGCAATGGTACCTCAAGTTCAGCACAACATTGGCTCAGCTTGGTTTCACAAAATCTTTTGCAGACCATGCTTTATTCCTACGAACTACAGGTGATATTTTTGTGGCCTTGTTAGTATATGTGGATGATATCATTATTGCTAGCAATAATGATGAGGCTGTAGCAAAAATGATACTAGACTTACAACATTCTTTCAAGCTTCGGGAATTGGGGCCTATGAAATATTTACTAGGACTGGAGATAGCTCGTTCTAGTAAGGGAATTTCGATTTGTCAAAGGAAATATGCCTTAGATCTTCTTGATGAAACTGGTTTATTGGGTTGCAAGCCGGTTAGTTCTCCCCTTGATCCAAGTGAGAAACTCAGTCTGCACAATGATGAACCAGAACTTGATGATCCGGAGGTCTATTGAAGACTCATTGGGAAACTGATGTATCTTACCATCACTCGTCCAGATATTGCTTATGCAGTTAATAAACTTTGTCAGTTTTCTTCTTCTCCCAAAGCTTCTCACTTGAAGGCTGCTCACAGAGTTGTACATTATATCAAAGGCTCGGTTGGATTGGGTCTGTTTTATCCTTCAGAGTCAGATTTACAACTCAAAGGCTTCACTGATGCAGATTGGTCGTCTTGTGTTGACACTCGGCGATCTACTTCTGGTTATTGCATGTTCCTTGGTTCCTCTTTGATTTCTTGGAAATCCAAGAAACAGGACACGGTTTCTAGATCATCTGCTGAATCTGAGTTTCGTGCAATGGCTTTAGCTTCTTGTGAAATTACTTGGCTTGTCAAGCTTCTTAGGGAGTTGCACGTTCCTCAGCTTCACCCAGTTCCTCTGTATTGTGATTCTATGGCAGCTATTCACATTGCTAACAATCCTGTTTTCCATGAAAGGACGAAGCACGTGGAGAATGATTGTTATACTACACGAGAACGCATTGAGAGTGGCATGTTGAAGACTATGCACATCAAAACCGGTTATCAGCTTGCGGATGTGTTCACCAAGGCATTGTATCCAACACCATTTCTCAATCTTCTTAGCAAGATGAGCTTACTTTCAATCTATGGCTCATCTTGAGGGGGAATTTCAATGTAATTGACATTAAACCAATTGTTAACCGGTTTAATTATGAAATTAGATTAGAACCGGTACTCTATATAAGCGTTGGTTGTAACTACTTTTCTCTCTAACGGAATAATAAGAACTTTACTCATTTGAAATCGTTCTTCAACTAAAAGGGCACACTATAAAGGGTGACGAGCCACATGTGAGACAGGCGCATACAGTAAAAATGTTTACTTTCAGTTGTGTCTTGATTGTTGATTGATGCTAATTGATTGATAGCTTTGTTTGGAAACATGTTGTTTGGCTATTCTTTATTTGTGCGATGTATGTTTGTTGTCTTGTGATTTTATGGTTCATGTGGGCGAGAAAAATCATTTTTCTTGAGTAACTTGTTGTTCACGCCTCCAAAAAATAGCGGCATGTTAGGATTAAGAGCAAAGTGGAATATGAAAAGATTTTCATTGTGGTTTTCATGTAGATGTTATAGGAAAGATTTTCATCGTGGTTTTAAGATTTCGACAAAGACTTTTTAAAAAAAAATTTATGACTTTAAATTATACTTTTAGTAACTTCCGGTAAAGCTTTTAAACCGTAAATATTTACAAAGATTGATATTTAAATTTTTTTATTAAATATCTAATAAATAAGTATTTTGAGATTTTTCACATAATAATTTGAACACAAGTTAAGACGCCACAAACAGTCTTTCTCTCAGCATGCATATTGTTCGATCGGATGTCCGTAGAACGGTTTATGTCTTGTTGTCGACTGCTTCAAAGATGAAGATATCGTTGACCCCTTTTCGCCATCTTATTGTTTTCATGAAAATCCAGATTTACATAGTCTTGTTCAGTTGACTTTAAAATTAACCAACATCGTTTTAGTTAATTGTAGCTATAGAAAGCTAGGAGCGCTACATAGTATGGGTCGGTGATGCGGACATCCCAAACACATCATACCAGGATGACGCAAAGGTCAACACTAATATTCATTCAGAGTTGAGTGACGCAAGAAGTAGTACAAGTGTTGAATCAAGAAGTACTACATAAAATAACTCAGAGAATATGGAGCTAACCAACCATGAAATTCTCAGCCTTTCAACGTTTGAACCAGCCCTGAAGGAGGCCCACACAAATATTTGATCCACCATGAAGCCTCAGCCCAAGTAAAATCACACAAGAGAAGACTCGGATCCAAACCGCCTTTTGGATCCTCCACGCGGATCTACTTGAAGCCATCTAAGGAAAGTCTTATTTCCCCTCATCAAGACGAGTTTCAACACTTCATTTGGAGACCAGGAGATACTCTAGACCATGTAGAAGGTTTACCATCCAAGGTATGGTGCACTTTACAGCACTTGAACCCGCAAGGACAAAATACCATTTTTGGACCTATGTGTCCTCCTTGGAAGATTCCAATCAAACCAGAAGGAATTAAGCTACAAAACCGACCTGGTATGGAATCTTGGTCCATTAGCAAAACTAAGCAAAGTGGATTCATACCAAACCGATATCAGACATAAAAGTTATTTAATTTATAAACCAAAGGATCCTAAACTTGCCTTATTTGAAAGCTTGCAAGTTTGATAAGCTCCAAACGTATCATTGGCGCCCATGAGACTTTATTATACATCTAAAATCTTGCTACAATATTCTAAGGTGCACCAAGATGCATAGAATCAGGCGGATCCTCTCACACCTTCACTTTCCATATCCGGAGCCAAGCTTGCCTTATTTGCTGAGTGTGGAGCCATTTGTCTTAAAACTCCAACGAATCTCTTTCCATCAAATGCTGCTGCGGTTTGAAGTCATCCCAATTGAACCTAGACGTCCCAAGAATCCACATATATGCGCCCCAACTCTCAAGACTGAAGACCAAAGGCTACTTATCTTATTTGGAGCCTCGGATCACACCACATCAATTCCAACGGTTTTTAATTCATGTTTCGATTTCTTTCACTTTTTAGACTTTATGAATGTTGGTTAAGTGCCTTGTACGAGCTCTATATAAGCTCTTTCTTTTTCAATATAAAAACAACCCTTGAATATTGAATTTTATAAGACTTGTTCTTCTTTTACTCAAAGTCCGAGTACTTTGTGTTAGTTTGTGTTTTAGTTCTTGTGTGAGTGATTCACCAAAGCTGAGTATTTGTGTTGTATCAGAGCTTAATCACAACTTTGTGGTGCACTTCAATCCGCCATCACTTCCCCTTTGAATCGATTCCACGCCAGAGAAGCAACCGCCATCGTGTTTGATCCCCATCTTCGGCCATCTCTTCTTCATCAAAGGCCAGTGACCATCCTCTTATAAGCCATCCCTCTATCCACGTACACACTCGCCACCGAGACGTGTATCAATCGGTGGGTGGTAATACCTTGAGCTAATTAAGCATCATGTATACCACAAAATTACGCATACCAAAAGATTACAAGATCATCTAAAGTGAATATAAGACGTTCATGGTTAGTTTACAACAACTTTTGTTAGTTTATAAAACCAAATAGCAGCTCTCTTAAAACAGTTAATATTTATCATCAATCACTAGAGAAAGGAGATAATAATGGTGATAACTAATAAGGGATAAACTTTTGACATTTGACAACAAAAGTAAATAAAAGAAAAATTCAGATAGTATATAAAAATACTTAGATATTAGTAATATACTCTCTATCGTCCCCAACTATGACTTCCTTTAATTTTAAGCAGGCCTGATTCTCATGTTGCCTCCTCCTCCTCCTGCTGAGTGTCCCTCAGAAGAAGCTTCCATGGATTTGGAGAAGTTATTGGAAAGATCAATATAAAGATGTGCAACCTTTCTCACGTTATTGTTCAATTCTCGGATCAAACCGATGTTTCGACCGAGGTTGTCTGGGATTTTGGACTCATGGTTTAGGTTTATCTCTTTTATAAGCAATCTGTTGTGGTCCAATATGTTTTGCACTTGAACAAAACTTTCCTGAAACGTTTGAAGAATCTTCCCATCCATCTGAACTCCATTTCCCATCATCCTAGGAATTGTGTCTCCTTCCATTATTATCTACCGATCAAACAAATAACAAATTCAAGGATTATGACTTTTTTTTTTTTGCTTTAAAAAGAGAATTATATTTTGATGATGCAAAATCAAACCATGTGATCTTTAATCACTTTGTGTCACTGTTTACATGATGTATGATTGTCATGTGCGGACAAAATAGCGCATTAGACTATTTATACAAAGAGCAACTTTTCTGGGGATTAGTAACATATATATAAAAAAAGCTTACACCAAACAAAAACAAGGCCAACTCCAACGGGAGTTTTAGTGGAGTTTCTAATAATTAAAAAATAAAAAATAATGATGTAAGAAGAGAGAGACTAAGAGCACCTCCGAGTTATCTGACATAGAAACTCTAATTAAAAATAAATAAAAATTAATAAAATAATATTTTTTAAATCAAATAGTGCGGTTTTTAATGAAGAACCCATGAGAAACTCTCTCTCTCTTACACATGGCAATTTAGTAGTGGTTAACATTTTTTATTTATAAATCAAATAATTTATAGTTTAAAATATCAATTAAATAGTTTATAAGTTAATATTTTTAATTCTTTTATATTTTTACAATTCATAAAATAAAATTATATACATTTCAAGATTCATTATGCATAAGTTTAAATTAAAATAATATTTTTTATATTAATATTAGTTAAAGTTAATATAAAATATTAGATTTATATTATTTTACTTAATACAATGATAAAACGAAAAAAAAAAAGATTATAAATGTTAAATCATAAACATAATTTTTTGTCATATTTTGATAAAAAATAATTTATATATTTTTTATATTTAATACAAAATCTTATTTTTGTCATATTTTAATTAATCTATTTTGAGCTGGAAAAAATATTAAATTATTTTGTGATTATTTTGTGAAAACTTGGCTATTTTTCCGTTTATATATAGTCTTCATCTCTTCATCTCTTCCCATTGTACATATAAAAACTTTTGTTACAATAATATAAAAATATTAATATTATATTGTTGAAAGATCTATAGAGTCTCTCACCAATAGAGGTATGGTTTTGGTGTGAATCTCTCAAAATAAAAAATAGAAAAGATATTGATATTATAATGGTGAGATACCCATATGGTATCGAGATGCTTAAGAACCGTTTCTTAGTTGAGAAACTCTCCAAAAATTTGTAGATACTCTCTTGATGATGTGTCTATGGATAATTGGTTCAGATTTATTTTAATTTTAAAATTTTATTATTTAATTAAATTAAAATAAAAATATTAATATAATATTAGTTAGATATCCAAGTTAAGAATCTTACTGTTGAAGATGCTCTAAGAACTCTTATTTTAAAAAGTGATGTTAATATTTTGGCTGTGAAATTTAATTTAATCTTAAAAAATTAAACATAAAATCATATGAACACAAAATGCTGTGTTTTTTTTTTGTTTTTTGCAAAATAAAATGATTTTTTTATTTACTATGTACTATTTACTCTACTGTTATCTACTAAGCCGAAACAAAAACTAGAATAATATCCATTTTTATATAATTTTTGAAATTGGTGGACCATTTGGGACTATAGGAAGACAGAGTAGCAAAAAGGCTCTGTGATTTTATTTTTGGGACCAAAAGAAGAATCTGATGACCCAAAGTTAGCAGTCAATGTTAGCAGAGAGGATGAGATATTTGTGGGTTCTGCTACTTGGTTCAGACAAACCTCATAACTATTCACAACCCATCAAACCATGAAAACAGTACTACCATTTAATTAATACATTTTCATTTTCAGAACTACCATACAATAAAAAAAAAACATAATTACATATAGATATTATCAAATTATAATTTTATCACGGCCATTTCGGGGGCTGATGTTAGTTTTCAAGCTTTAAAATAAAGGATTATCGAACGAAATAATATAACTGAATATGTATATAGAATTATTCGATTAGACATTTAAGTAACTCTCTAAAACATATATGTTATTGGATCAAAGGTAAATAATCATTCTTTCAAATACTTTACATTCTAGAGATATTCAGTTTTAATAATTGTGTTGAAAATTAGTGTTATTTAATCATTAAATTTTTGGTATTGTTTTTTTTTTTTTTGGTCACGAAATTTTTAGTATTGTTATTTGAAAAAAAAAGATAAATAGAAATTTCAGTGCAAACATGAAATATTTTATTTGAAGCTTTTAAATTATTATTTTGGAACAAAATGATCTAGAAATGTCAAAAGGGATCTTTTAAAGTTTATTAACCCACTTCAATTATTAACCCACTTCAATTCTTTTTTTTTAAGGTTATCTTTTAAAGTTTTTTTAATATATAACAAAAGTTATAACTCAAAACTAAAAGTTTCGCATCTGAAACTGAAAATAAATATAATATCCTACAATCAATAAACATATATCCATAACTCTTAAGAATGACTAACTTAAAGAATTTCATCAATCAAAAAAAAAAAAAAACAAACAAAAGGCTAAGAACAAATCAAATACCGATGCAATTCAAAAACGAAAACTCAACAAAAATAAAAACACTAAAAAAAACTCATAAAATCTTCAAAAAATACTTTCTTTGTGTTAAGTTTTAGAACTGAGTTATTTATTAGAACAAAAGAGCTAAAATACTCATAAATCACAATAGAACAATGAAGAATAGTAATTATGTGAAAGAAAAAAAGAGAGAAAATTACGATACCTGCAGCAACAACAAGTCTTAGAGCATTTATACGATAGAGAAAGAGAGATTTTCCAGAGAAAATAGAGACAAAGATCACCGATCGGAATCTCTGAAACTTTTCTCGGAAACTCAGATTTTCTTTATCTTTCTCTTTCTCTCAGAGGAGAGATGAGAGGAAAGAGAAGAATGAGATTTGACAGTCACGCAAAAGAGGACCCTCACTGTCTTAAAGATGGAATATATATCCAACTTCTTCTATTGTTTATTTCAGATTCTTGAATACTTCATACTTCTTTTTATTTTATTCTATATTATTTTTTATTATATAACACATTATAAAAGTTTATAACCCATACAATACAGCGAATACACCCCCATTTATATATATATATATATATATTGGTTTTTTCTAGCCGACTTCTTAATCAATAAGAAGAAAATAGTAAAATTTTCAGATTTTCCTACATTAACAAAAACGTTTTGGTCCATATAAAAATAATTAATTTGATTAATAACACAAATCCATATAAAAATTTATCGAAGAGAAAAAATGGTTCATAATATGTAAATAACTAAAAACCAAATAAAATAGCTAATAGAGAAAATGTTATAAAATAATTATAAAAATTTTCCTTTTTAGCATTAGTTTTGTGATTACAACAAAACTCTATAGTACAGCTTGGTGTTATCAATCACAACTATTGAACTTTTGGAGACTTATTTATTGTAAAAAAAACTTTATTATTGGAAAAATGTAGTTTTTGTTGTCAGCCACACATGAAATATACGTGACTGATTTTCTAACCATACGTAACAAAAGTTGTGTTTACATTGTGATACTATATGATAAAAAACGTGCATTATATATTTTTTTTTCTCTAAGATAGTGCGACAAAATATGTCTCAATCTGGACATTAGGTCATATAAACAAGCATTATCTTTCTTTTTTTGGTTTTGTCATTAAATAGCATTTTCTCAAGCAAGTTATCTAAAAGGATTCATTAATTAAGAATATTAACTACTGCAAGTTGAGTAATAGTTTAATTTCTCCGCATATTTGTAGCTGAAAGAATAATCTATAATTATATATGCCCACATTAGTTAATGACCACCACAAAAGATAGATTTATTTATATATTACTAGTTGTTAAGAAAATAATTATACTGTTAAATAGTTACTAGTAGTTATTTATGTCAAACGATTCATCTCAAAAATCCGTTTTATATAAAAATGTTTGATAACACTAACTTTATCAAAAAAATGTAATTGTGTTAACGACCATAATCAAAATTTAGGGAAAACTACAAAACAATCTTTCGAACTTTCATTTTTGTAAATTTATCTTTCACATAATGAAATATACAAAAGTATCATATAACTCATTAAGAATATCTGTCATATAATTTCTGACGCAAACGAAACTATGGCTTCAATTGGTAATGCTGCGTAATGGCAGAATGACGGAAAATAAAATTAAGTTGCGGAATAATTTAATTTGCTGAATGAAAAGTTGTAGAATAACTAAAATTATGCGATTGGATGACTCTTGCAAAATGGCGAAATATAAATTATTTTTGAAAAAATATATTTACTTAAAAAATTAAGTTATTTAATATAAAATTTTAATATATTTTAGATGTCATATAATAGTCATAAAATTGTTAAAATATATTAAAAATTAGAAAAAGATGAAACATTTTAGATATACTAGAGTAAAATAACATAAAAAAATATTTTTTCAAACACTTATTTTGTTATAATATATAATAAAAAAGATTAATGATGTTGTGAAGCTCAAATCATAGATGCAAACTCATTTCTTATAATATGCATGTATTGACCTGCATTTCTTTTCTCCGCTTATATTGTATTGTGTTCCGCGGCGACTCGCAATGTACTTTGAACCTCATTTTTTTCCTCTTCTCCACTAATGTTATCTTGTGATGCTTGGTTGAAATCAAAATCTGGAATCTAAGAAATCTAAATGAATATAGTGTAGCACCATAAAACTTTGCACTTTATTTTGTATTTTCTAATTATATCTAGGGTGATTATCTAAAATCCTCTGTTTTTTCTTCCACACGCTAAAAATACATTTTATGACTGAACAAAGTGAAGAGTGTGATTTTTAAAATGTTTCCTCTTGATTATGTGGTGGTCCACTGGTTTAAAATTGTTGGAGATGGTACCTCGGCCGCCACAAATTGGAGATAGAAATCCTTGTTTGTTCGCATATTCCAGAATCTACGAAATAATACTTTTCTGGTGGAGGAGGCTTTGGAAAAGTTAGATCGTCGCTCATAGCCATCATAAATACTCTTGCATCATGGGCTGATCGAGGGACTCTAATCCATATATATTTGAATAGCATGTTCATGTCACAAATGACCAAAATATTAAAACTTGTGTAGTCGTGCTAGTTCCAAAACATTCGTGCTTCTATTTTATGCACTTCAATTGGAACAAGTGTCCGTTTATAGTTTCTATAAGTCTCCTAAAGTAAGGCCAGTAGCAGCGAAATGAACTCAAAGCCCGATGAGTTTTTTCAAGGTCTTGTTGTGATTGTTGGGACATTAATTCGTCACCAAATGAAAATCATGCTTCGAGGACTTCATGTATATTTTTTGAAATTACATCGTTTTATATAAAAGATTTTTAAAACAATAATTAAAAATATAATTAAAAAGTATTATACTATATATATATATATATTATACATATAATGTCAAAAAGGGAATTCAATCCTAAATTATACTGACATATTCAACAATTTTATAAAGACTGTAATTTGGATAAAATTTGAAAGCATATATATATATATAATGATTTAAAAATAACTTATGCGACCACTATTACTGTTACCACGACCACCAGTGATATCTATCACTGCTAGAGTTGTCTTTAACACCGCAACGACAGTGACCACCGCCATATCCATCTTTAATATACACAAGCATTATCTTCTTCTTCTTTTGGTTTTGTCATTACCTACCATATTCTTCATGCATAGCTAATTATTTAAGAATATTTACTATTTAGCTAATGTAAATTGGGTTGGATGTAAATTTTATTTTATGCATATTTAAGAACAAGTAAGATATACTACTTAATTAATTACCAATATAAGAGAGATGAAATATACAAGACTAAGTTGTTAAAAAAATATTTATACTCTTGATAGTTGTTACGTCTTATATGTTTTCTTTTATATATAAGATTTCCCTCTAAAATCCATATATATGGCCTTTCCTAAAAAGCTTTTACACAAATTAAGTTTTCTTGACCAATTGACGATTTTTCCTAAAAAGCTTTAACACAAATTAGGGGTTCTTGACCAATTAAAGAACTAATTTTTTTTCTAGCAAAGCCCCATTTCATTAGGATAGATGGGGCGATTCAGGTGAGATCCAATGTAGATCCAACTTTCTATTCACTCGTGGTAAATTGTAGGCAAGCAACCCTCTTTCAAGAAGAATCGAACGGAAACCATAGAATTTACATGGGAATAGAAACGTACATGAGTTGATGTCTTCCTACCGAACCTCAACACCCGAACAAAAATACAGAAAATAAACTTTTAAAGTTAGATAAAACATAAAATGGTCTAAAGACCCTAAAGTTAGTGAAAACCACCACGAACGGTAAACCACTCAGGCTGACAGAAGATTTTAGTTATAAAAAAATATTTTCTTAAAATCAACCCAAATGTGCATGGTAATGAGCTTTACAGAAGCTACACGGGTTACAAAACAGAAAAAGAAAAACTGGCAATAATCCCGGAGAACGAGATCTGAAAGTGGATGGTAACCGAAGACAAGGGATCCCATCTACGAGCGCCGGTAATTACAAGATGGACTGTTTTGTGCTTTGTTTTCGACTTTAACTCGTTGGCCGGAGTAACCGGATCCCGCTGCTGGACAAACCGATTACAAGACTAAACTCGCAACACTTCTTCCGGCATAGATTGATCCCAAGATAGTCGGTCCTAGTCTCTAATCCCCTACGTAGTAAAGAGTGAAAAAACACAAACGAACACGCATCTCCAAAACTAAGGCCAACAAACCTCTTCCAAGACATGCCCAACTTCAATCCGGCTCGTCGAATGCCAGTAACTGCAACGAAGAGGATTGTTGCCACAAGTCAAGCCCTAACTGTCGAGATCCAAAACCAGACGTTTCAGATCCGAAAGGATCTACCGTTAATAGCCAAACGAACTGAGGAGACCTAGCGATCCACCAACCAACTTTTGTCGTAGATCAGAATTACAATCTTAGCAAGACGAGCCACGAGCACCTCTGGCCTGGTTCCACCGACGTCCACGACCAGTGCCAACCTGGCTTGGAAGCATTTTTAGTTTGCTAGAAAAAATGGCCACCAATCTGCATCGGGAGGCGAGAGCACTAGATCTCTTCACGAACGGAGAAGACGGGGCCACCTTCCACCGTTGCTATGTTCTCCTCCTTACTGGCGAGGAAGGTCTGCTAGCAAAAAGGAAAGAAGGGGAGGCGGCTAAAAACTTAGATCTAGGATTTTGAGGAGAGAAAAGAGAGAGGGGGAACGATTGGCCTTTGAGAACCTTCATTTGTTATGAACCTAGCTGAAAGGAGACTTCCCGATGAAATTTCGACCTCCCACTTCAAGAATTTGGATGTTTTGGCGTATCATGAGCATATTAGATTTGTTAAAAACTTGTTAAATTTTGGTATTTCTGCGTGGCATTGGTTTTCGAGGCGGCTGGCAAAAGTTCATCAAACTTCCCAATGAACTTTTGTCAGCCGCCTCGAAAGCCAATGCCATGCGGTAATACAAAGATTTTGTGAGTTTTTAATAAATCTAACATGCTCATGAAATACCAAAACATCAAATCCCTGAAGAGGGAGGTCGCAAGTAAGGCAAGATAGAACAATCGGGATTCAAATACCAAAGCCAATATTCAAAGAAGATTTGCTTCCACTCTTCTTTAGAAAATATACCCGAAGTAAGTAGGAAGATTTGGTGGATGTCGATTCCCTTACCAAAAGATTCCAAATGCAGACTTGAGAGTTTTGGTAGGAGATTTTCATCATGATCCCTATGGATTATGAGTAACAACATAAATTTTCTAATAAATACAAAAGACCAATGTGGGAAGAGCTAATCCAAGTTGAACTTTTCCAAAAAGATTATCGGTTTCTCATGACCACATTACCAAAAATTGATGTACAAGCTCGGTTTTTCCTAGGCATTGTCTCTAAAATCCCAAAAAGACTGGACAACGAAGGAACTGGAAATATTTTCCAAAACAAGATGGAAACACCATCCCTATAACCATCATGCTCAAAAAAAAAACACCATAGCAAATTTGAAGGATTGAAAAAGAGACAAGTCTGCCTTTAACACTATTAGATAATTTTTTTTGATTTGGGAAAAAGAACATAAATTTTTTTCTAGTCAACGGGTTAAGAACATTGATCCCGCCCCTTGGCAATTCCATGCTAAAACTCTCATACTTTGGTTTCGAGAGTGTTTGAGAACCTCACTAAACCTATATCACATACCAAATATTTATTTTTTAACGACGGATACACTTCACTTCGAGGGATAGAGTATCGCAACATTGAAGGGTCGGATTTCTTAGTCGATTTCTTGATTTGGGAACGTCCCTTAATGTTTTAAGTCTTCTTTGAAGCTGCGTTGATTATAAGAGATGAGCTCCCTTGATTTCTTCAGTTGGAGACAACAAACTTTGGCACCTCCTTCTTATTGTATTCAATTACTTTAGTCTTTGAATTAGTTAGGCTTAGGCCCATTCCACTTTTGTATCTTCTCCTTATTCTTAGACGGAGAATATATTAAGCTTCTTAATTTTGGAAGAGATGACATTTTGCCTTCTGCACTTTATCTAGTGGGGAGAGGTTTGATGCCATCAAGATTTTCTTAATCGTCTGGGCTTGTAAGTCATCATGGAGTTCTTTTCCTAGAAATTCGTCATTATCCATGGCATCTTCACTCGCTGCAAAGATTAGATCTAGAGCGTGATATGCTTCATCATCAGCTTTGGTTCATCCAAAGGTAAATTTTTCTAGTCCCAATTTATTTGATTTATCCCACTCTTCAACCCCCTTTTCAATCTGTTTTATCTCTTCCTCGTCCTGCTTTGCAATCGGTGCCGACGTTGAAACCGGTAACTTGAAGGAAAAAATTGTGGGGTGGAGGATAACATCAAGATTGCTTTGTGAGATAACAAAGTGCTTGAGAGAACCTCGACTTGATTGGGGATTCATTGAATATCGATTTGGGGTGCGACATAATTTGCCTATACCCGCTCTTTTTCGAAAGTCTTCTTATACCATCTTTTTCTATTTCCCAAATGGTTTTCCAAAGACAATTTTTATATAACTTCTAGTCCATTGGAGAATAAGTCATCAAAGCGAGGATTTATTCTGTCATCCAATTCTTTTTTATTTGGATTAATTGAAGGATCTCGATGGTTAGAGACAGCGGATGGATGGATGGGGCATCTAAAAGGGGAGGAGTAATGCTTCTGATTTGACGCTCGCTTAACTGGTGATCGGGGTAAGGTTTGATGTGTCTTACGATTATGCTTAGCATAGGAAGCTGAAGGATGGGAGGAATGGTGACCATTGCTTCTACTTGGATATTTATCCAGAGATTCATATCTTCTGTCTTGGTATCCATCCGGTCTCATTTTACTTCTCTCATTGTGTGAAACACGAAAACTCCCATTATCATAATCAGTATGGAGGTGGTAAGTATTTGAGACCTTTACGCCTTGAGGGTTTTGATGCTCCTTTGCAACTTCTGATTTTTCTGGTAGTATACTTCTCTGTTTTTAATCAAGTAGAGGTTAAGTTTCAACTTCATGGCACACACGGCAACAATAACTGCACCAACAGAACAACTTTTCATAAGTTAAAACCATGTTAATTACTTTATTAGAATGGATTTGAGCTTTTGTGGAATTTAAGAGGCAAATCTGCCTTGATCGCAACTTGGATTCTCCCATTACTAGCATCAACCTTTAGGACAGTTTTGAATGGTTTGATCTAGAACATCATCGAGTCCGAGAACAACAATCTAATATGGGGTTCCCATATCTCAAGAGCAAAAGACCACTTATTGGAGTGGCGTGGTCTTTTGTTGAGGATTTTTTGCAAGTCCACTTCTGACTCCAAGAAAATTGGAAGCAAGAGTCACCTTAAGAGACTCCACAACCACTTTCTTCGACGTCCCAGATGTGATCCTTTGGAGCAGGGTTACAAGTGCCTCAATGCTTTTCTTCCCTGGTGAAACAGTCTTCCAAATATACTAAAATTTAATCGACTTAGGATGGCGGAGTTATCCACGTGCGGTAACTCACCACTTCATCATCTTCGTCCTCCTTCTCCAGAGCGAACGGAGGCTGTTTTGGGGGAGATTCTATGTACCTGCTTGTACATTGATTTCTTGACATGGTGAAGGAGAATGGTATGTGTTTTATCTCAAGGCTAAAATTTTTTATTGTTTTATAATTTTATGTCATAGCTTCCATCTAGAGAGTTGAGAGATTGAGGGACAACTCTGCTTTAACATGAATGTTTTCTGAGGTGGGAACACCACTGGTCATCACTAAGGGTGGCAAACGGGCCGGCCCGCGTCCATTTGGCCCACCCCGCCGTGGGCATTTTTTTTTGGGGATCATAGCGGGCCGGCCCATTAAGACCGCGGACCATATAGCCATGTCCATGCCCAACCCACAAAACCCAACGGGTTAATGGGCCGGCCCGCGAGGAATTGTCGATCATGTTCTTAGTTTCAGGTTCTTAGTTTCATTTTCTTAGTTTCATCAGTGTCGTTCTGAGTTTTGAGTTTTGTTTTGAGTTTTGTTCTGAGTTTTGTTTAGTCAATCTGCAAAATGTCGATCATGTTCTTAGTTTCATCAGTGTTAGGTGCAAAAGCTAAAAATTCCCCCTCAGCAAGCAAAAGCTTCAAAACCTCAGGGAAACTAGGAGAGATGCCTTTGCCCACTTGGAGGACCGTATCTTTCTCTATGTTCCTGCAATAATCAACAGAACACAATGCAGAAAACGAAATCAAAATCCAAATTTGCTAACAAATTAGCAAAGAGAGACTTGACAATGTAAAAAACTGTAATCTTACAAGCGAGCCGGGTGAATTGTGGTGTCAACCCGTGTCCTCACGGCTATCAACAACAACATTACAAGAGTCGGAAGCAAAATCTGCCCAAAAAATAAAGGAAGAAGCAAAAGTTACGATGGTGATCAAGATTACCCAATTCGAAATCTTCAAAAATAGAATAAAAAATTCAAATCAGCACAAAAGACAACAAATATGGCCCAGAAGAAGCTCAGACAACGATCAATGAATAAATATGAAAACTAGAAACTTTGGAAGTATAAGATGCAACATCAAGACACAAACCTGTGAAACTCAAATCATTAACTACTATATTGATACATAGAGCAAACAAACCGATTTAAACCTACTAAATTGTGGCAACAGTAGCAAGTATTAGCACATACCGAGTTGTGAGCTTTAATGCTCTAAGCAAAGCAACAACAGTGCTCCAAGCTGCAAAAATGATTCCATAAGTTTCCTATAGATCGCTTTAATCACTACTCTCTTAAAAAGACGGATTAAACGGAAAACAAAATCTATAGGCCAGTAAATCCATACCCAATGAGAAGAGGGGCTATATCCTTGACAGTAACTTTCTCGAGATTTGAGACTTTTAACAAGTATGGTGGTAGTCTGGTAGAAGAGAAACCAAAGCAGCCTGCACATCAAACTTAAAAAGTAGGTAAAACTTATAGCAGGTTGGAACCTAAGCAAGCAATATGAAAAATATAACTTTTAAGCAACAACTAAAACCACTATAGTTAATGGACAATATACCTTGTCTTTTGTTGTTGCACGTGAAGCATTTATCTGCTTCTTAGCATTGGGAACATCCTCAGATTCTATGGTCAAATCTCTTGTGTCATCAACATTAGCATCAACCGTATCATCAAGACTAGGTATTGGACAGCCTTCCTAGTCTAAATCATTCATTTCATCATCATCACATCCAGCAATTCTACCACATTCCCTGTCCACAAAATGTCTAAAACAAAAGTCTAAAACAAGAACAAGGCTTAGTGAAACAATAATATAGACCTGTGAGAGTAGAAACGATAATGTAAGGCAAGAATAAGGTACTCCAGCAAACGTCAAAAACAAGAACAAGGTTTCTTAAAGCAATAATTGAAAGCTACGACACATCACTCAACATGCTAAAGAGAGTGACAAAACAAAACTCAAAAACAAAGTGTTAACCACCAAAAAGTTTCTTCCAAGACAAGTTTGATAATGGCATAATGCTAAGACTAGTCTTTAGTAACCATGAAAACCTGCAAATTCAATAACAGAACCTTGTAAGAAGCATAATCTTAAATGAAATTTAGAAAACACAAACAATCCTCAAACACAAACCTGAAACTGAAAATCCAAGTGGCTCAAATAGAATCATGTCTCTTTATTAATGTCTTTTTTCATCATCAACAATGGACTGAAATGATGGTAAAGTCTCATTTTCACCATCAAATTCTTCATCCTCCTCTACAAAAAAAAACAAAGTTAATACATAATTATGATTTTGTAATTGTAAAACTTATGAAAAATTATTTACTTACCATTTTCATATGCTTCAAAACCCTTTAACCAATTGCGACTACATATTAGAGCTTGAACATTTTTTGGGAGAAGACGACTTTCCATACTTGTTCAAAACTCGATCTCCAATTCTAAAAGACGATTCAGCGGCTACAGTTGTGATTGGAATACTAAGGAGATCACAAGCCATTGATGCTAATTCTCCATAGCGTCCAAAGTTATCTTTCCAATATTGCAGGATATCCAAACTCTCAAAATTCCTCATGTCTATTGCCGGTTCATCTAGATACATTTCCAAAGAAGACTTCCCACTACTAACAATAGTTTCTTTACGGAAAGTAAAGAAATCTTGCAAATTTCCCAATCAGTTTTAGTATCATAAACTTGCAACTTATGTATATTTCTCAAGCCAAAACCTGCAAATCAAGAACATAACAAATATAGAACTTCGATAACTTACATCATAATTGCCAAAACTTCCTCTTTGTCCTTCATTGTGAGCTTCTTGTTCATCATTTTCACGTGTCTCTATAGAAGGTGATGTGAAAATAGACTTGTTCTCGTATGCTTCAAAGAGAGTAGCTAGTTTACCACACAAATGTTCAATTTTCCTCTTACAAGAACTCTTGTCAAGCTTTCCAAAACAAAACTCTGCTAGTGTTAGCTTCAACCTTGGATCAAACACTGTAGCCATTGCAAAAACATCACTAACTTCTTCCCAATACTTATCAAACCTTTCCTTCATTGGGACAATCATTTCTATGATGATATTATCTTGATTACGCTCATTCTGTAGTAGCCAACAGTGGATCTTCCAAACTTGCATGAAATACAAGTTTGATGTTGAATATGTAGAACCTGAGATCAGGTTAGTGATCACATCGAAAGGCTCCAAAAAATCACACAACATCCTTAATCGTATCCATTCATCTTCAGTAGGGTGAAACTTGTAGTTTTTGGCATCAATGACACTGAGATTACCAAAGGCAGCTCGATATTTCAGAGCTCTATCAAGCATCTTGTATGTTGAATTCCACCGAGTTGTTACATCCATAATCAAACCACCTTTCAGCCTTATACCAACAGCTTCAACGCATTTCGCGAATAATGTCTCACGATGAGTAGAAGCTTGAACGTATTTGATACTTTCTCTGATCTTATGCAACGAATCACCAATCACTTTCAACCCATTTTGAACAATGATATTAAGAACATGTGCTGCGCATCTCACATGAAAATGCTCTCCTCCACACAGTAAATCATTCCGAAGAACAAGTTGATTTTTCACAATATCCTGCATTGCATAATTGTTAGTAGCATTGTCTAACGTTAGGGAAAACACCTCTTTTCAATTCCCCAATCCTTCAATTTCTCAAGAATCTCCATTGCTAAGTGTGTACCTGTATGTGGAGGCGGTAAAGCACAAAACACTAAAATCTTATTGTGCAATTTCCAATTTCTGTCAATATAATGTGCAGTCAAACACATGTAGCCCTCGTGAGTAACTGTAGTCCACAAATCAGAAGTGAAGCTAATCCTTCCAGGAAGATGAGCTAATTCTCTCTTTAACTTCTCAGGCTCACTCTCATAAAACTTGTAAACATCTGCTGCGGCTGTGTTCCGGGTAATAAACTTCACATCAACATTCAAATACTTCCAAACTAGTCTAACTCTCTCATACTCAATATAAGCGAATGGGAGATCATGCTGAATGATACATTTAGCCACCATTTCACGAAAAACAGAATGATCTATCTTCCTAGCTTGCAATCTCGCTTCTGAATTGACCATCATTTGACCAATATCACCATCCCTAATCATAGACTTACAATGCTCTAAATGACATCTATAAGAGTTCGTACCATTTTTGTGTGAATTATATGCATAATCAGCCTTACAATGGTTGCACTGTGCTCTTTCTTCATTTTTTCCCTTGCTATCTTTCTTTGTAATCACTGTAAAATGTTTCCACACGTCTAAATATTGCTTTCTCTTTTTCTTCGGTGTTGTTGCCGATGACTTTCCTTTGTCATCTTCATCATCATCTATATCAATTACTGGTCGTTTCTGAGATTTACGCACCTCTGATCCATCAAACGAACTACGTTCGTTTTCAGCATTTGCAGCATCAACAACTCTTTGAGATTCTAAGTCTATCGATCTTAGATCACAAGAGTCATGTGAATCCTATAAAAAACAAAGGTACAAGTCATAATGAATCAAACATGAGAATGATTTAATGAAAAGTTAATCATTAATATCATCGACTTACCATTATGACACTGTCCAAATCTCTGAGAATTGTTTGAGAATTGAGAGTTTGAGTTTCAGAGTTTAAGTCGTACTTCCTTGTCGAGCAAATCAAGTTAGAGACATGTAACCCTCCAGATACGTGTGGCTGTTTAGGATTTACAGCTTTTATAGATACTTTAAATCCTCTAGATGATACAAAAGGTTTGTTTTCTACCCTTCTTAATACAATTATTCTTAATAAATAATCTTATTTCTCTGTTAGAAAGTTAGAAACCATCGAGGCTCCAGAAATATTGGGAATCAGAAGCTAAAAAATCCTTAGGTAATACATGTAATTATGAAAGTATGAAACGAACCTTCTGAGTTCTGTCGTAGTAACATTGCTTTGCTGGTCTGTGGGTTCTTCGGCTTGATGAAACCAAAAATGATCTTGCATTATCGTTTTCATTTGATGTGGTTATGTTTCCTATCTGTAGAATTAACATTGTTTGAGCTTTCTTCTTAAGCAATACTATCAAATGTTATTGTTTCACATTTTGGGTTCAACTTTAAATTTATAGTGTCTGTTTTTGTTGTTGAACATGAAAATCTATGAGTATTCACAACACAATCATATCTAATAATTTGATTAGACAATTAAAGCGAAACACACAAGTGATCGAAATAAGCAAGTTAAATACCCAAGTGACAAGACTTTGTCCCCAAAACTCTTCTGGAATGAAGACGAGCAGCAATATCAGGAGCTTGATTAGAAAGATTGAAGTCAGCAATCTTGGCTTTGAAGTCTTCAAAAAGAAGCACATTGCTAGATCGAATATCTTTGTGTATGACGGGAGGTTGAACTTTCTCATGTAAGTATTCTAATCCTTTAGCTGCATCAACTGCAACTCGGACTCGTTGCATCAACTCAAGTGTTGGACCAGGTTGTGCTCCTTGCACTCCCTTTCTTCCTGTTTAAACAACAGATCAATCTCCATCCCTAGTTAGATTTGATGTTTGAGTAGAAAGCTTTCTTACCGTGTAAGATGTTATGCAAGGATCCCATTGTGGCAAACTCATACGCAAGGACAAGAAGGTTTCCTTCGACACAATAACCAAGAAGCTGAACAAAATTGTCATTCTTCAGCCTCAAAACCTACGAGACTTGAGTCAAGAACTCGGCATTTGTTTCGGGTTCAGATGAATTATCAAGCTTTTTCACCGCCATGGCCATCCCATCATTCAAATTCGCGTAGTACACTCTTCCATATAATCCTTCACCACTCAATGCATTTGAGCCGAAATTCTCAGTCTTTACTTTGAGCTCAGTCAATGAATCGCGGGAAAATCGATGGGAGGAGGCTCCTTCAAGACAAGAGGCTTCACAGAAGAAGTGCATCTGAAGAGTAGCACAAACAGTGGGCAATCGAACTCACAGAAGAAGTGCATCTGAAGAGCATCGACGAAGTAAGGAGAGAGAATTTTCATCGCTCCAATTGAGATCTGATTTGACTTTGCGGATGACCCGCAGACCCGTAAACCCGCCACAATAAAACCCGTTTAAACCGCAGACCATATGGGCTTGGACCGCGAGGCCTGCTTTGTTTTGGGCATCAATATTATCGCCCATACCCGCCCCGCTCTAAGACTTACTGGGCCAGGCCCGCGGGCAAGCAGCCCGTTTGACACCCCTAGTCATCACCATAGAGAAACTGATCTAAGAAGAGGTGATACCAAGCGAGAAGGAAACGGATTTTCTCCTAAATTTCATGCATCTCCCCCGTAAAACCCATATGGAGTGGACCAAAAAGAAGCGATAAACCAAAATATATCTATAAAGTAGAGACAAGACTGAAAAGGATGAGGAGATGTAAAGAGAAAGTTATCGTAGGAGCTTGGAGAAGATGGTGGTTTGGAGGAAAATTTTCCTTTTATTTCCTAAAAGTACGTGAGATCTAGAATTTTAGAACTTTTTGCTTCATTTGGGTGTCTCGAAAGGAGTGCGTGAGAGAAAAAATTATATTTACAATATTGACAAAACTAGATTATGCGGTGTATAAGCTCAATTTTGTATAAGATTTTGACTAATGGTATACTGAAAGGTTAATTATCCCATAAAGAGAACTCCGTTAAAAAAAAATTATCTTTGTATTTTGATTATGGTGGTATTTATAGTTTAGATAAGCAAGACATAGAGTGATAAGACGCCGATATCAAAGTGGCTAGAGCCAATCCTCTCATAACTCATATTTCTTATTTCCATATGATAGTTTATTGATATATCATGGTTTTACCTATTTTCAACCATGATATAAGTCCTTTTTCTGAGTCCTTTTAGTAGTTTTAGAGTCTTTCAGAGTCTTTTCAAGATGTTGGCACATCTGGAGCTAAATTAGATTTAAGGAAGCTTCTGAATCATATTGGAGCTGAAGCAGTTCGGAGAACTGACGCTCAGTATCGATCGACACCTATGTAGCGTCGATCGACACCATCATCTGGAAGAAACACGATTGAAGATCTCAGTATCGATCGATACCATTCACGGTGTCGGTCGATACCAATAGTCAGAACGCGCATTCTTCAGAAGACCCGAAGAAAAACAGAAGTTTTCCTTATTTTTCCAATGAACTCAAAAGCGTGTTTTAATTATAAAACTAGGTTTTTCAGCCTCCAAAAAAAGAACAATTGGATTCTTGGAGATGGAGTATTCTTGAAATTGAGTTTTGGGAGAAGAACCTTGCACCCTCTTTGTATTCTTACTCTATTTTACTTTATGATATCTATATTATTCATGATGTTTGTTTTATTCACCATGTCTGAGTAGATTCCCTGTTAGGTTTAGGGTTATTCAAAGGTATTTGATAAATTGTTAAATTAGATAAATTGTTAGAAAAATCTATAGAGTTCTTCACCTAGACTTAAGATTAATGCTTGTTCTAGCCTCGCGAACTAGAATCTGATATTAGGTCGATTAATTGACACGAAAGTGTGATTAGTTTCTTGAACTAGTGTTTGGTGAGCAAAAGACCTACTCGCAAAGAAATTTGGTTTAGGATTTTGTGAACAATTGAACTTGATCGTTAATGCTTGTTTGAATTAATAGAATTTGCAAAGAAATTTGGAATTCTAAGTTTAGACATAGATAGTCTTCGCAACGACAGTTGGTTTACTTTACATCTGTGTTTTAAGTTCAAGAGCGGTGCTTATTTCATTCCTGACACTTTTATTTGATTGACAATTCTTATTTGCCACAGAATATCCCTAAGCCTAGCGTTTTCCTCATTGATATCCATTGAGTGCAAATCCTGAGTCCTTGTAGTTCGACCCCTAGAATACTACAGCTACTGCTTAGATACTTTAGGGTATTATATTTGAGCATATCAAATTTTGGCGCCGTTGCCGGGGACTCTAATTTCACCATTAGATTTTGGTTTAGAATTTCGACTAAGCTGTCGAGCATCGATCGACACCCTTTAGGTATCGATCGATACTCGTTTTAATTCATGTTACTTACGCGATTTGATTTCTGTGTTTCAGGTGTATGCAACATCGTGAGACCAGAAGAAGCAGAAACAAGCAGTTGACCAATCTATCTAACAAAGAGCTAGCTGATTTAGAGTGCACGATAAGAAAGCAAAAGAAGCAAGCAGAGATGAACAATCCGATTGTGCTTGCTCGTGATGAAGATGAAGTTTTGAGAGATCAGGAAGGTCACCTGTGTAAAGAGCAAAGACAGAGGCTTGATGCAGAAGGAAACGTTGTTGCCCCTGCACCGGTAGCTAATGAGATTATCCCACCAGCTATGCATGGGAACGTTGGGAATGCTTTGGTTAATCGCGCCAGAACGCTTGGGGAATACTCAGACCGGACCAGTTCTATGCCAATCGGTCTGCGATTCGTATTCTCACTTTTCAGAGAAACGACTTTGAGCTGAAGCCTGCATACTACACTCTTGTATGCCAACACCCTTTTCATGGTGTTTCTCACGAGCATCCCATGGATCATATTGAGAGGTTCGAAGATTTGGTCACCAGTATCAAGTACAATGGAGTGCCCAATGAGTTCCTATCCTGTAAGCTCTTCCCATACTCTCTTGGTGGAGATGCAGCTTACTGGTTGAAGCAGTTGCCTCCAGGATCTCTGACTACTTGGGAGGAGACTAAGAATGCGTTTTTGAACAATTTCTATGATGATGCGAGATCCGAAGAGCTCAAGAACAAGATCTCCCAGATTTCTCAGGGAGCAACTGAGGCATTCAAAGCTGCATGGGTTCGATTTTGATCTTATCAGAGGGATTGTCCTCACCACGGTTTCTCACAAGTCCAGTTATTGGGTATCTTCTTCTGAGGGATCGATTGGAGGTATCAGATGGCTTTGGACGCTGCAAGCAATGGAAATTTCAACACGAGGTATCCTGAAGATGCTTACATACTGATTGAGAACTTGGCATCTAGCAACAGCACCAAGAACGCCGACTACGAGTGAAAGAAGAAAAATGGGAACGTCGACGGACTGCAAATTGTTGAGGTACATGCGAAGCTGGATTCGGTTCACAATTTGTTCATGGGCAAGCAGCAGAAGGCAGTGCACGTTGCTGAAGAAGTCGAGAACGTCGATGAAGGTGAAGGAGAGGGTGTCAACTACATTGGTGGTAATGGATTTCAGAATTCATCTTACAACCGCGGTTTCACCAACAATTCTCAGAAAGGAGGGTTCAAGTCTGGCTTTAAGTCTGCGAATTTCGGAGGAAACTCCTTTGCTCAGAAACCATTTCAGAACAGTGGGTACACTCGCACCTATGGGGATTCATCTTACCAGGCACCACCTCCCAAGACTCAGGAAAGCAAGGTTGAAACCATGCTTGAGCAGATTCTTAAGGGGCAGCAAAAGATGACTGTCGATTTCAATGGAAAGATGGATGCCTTGTACACTGACCTGAATTGAAAAATCGAAGCTCTTAACATTCATCAGAAAAAGCTGGAAACTCAGGTTGCCCAGACTGCAGAAACAGTTAAGAGACCGGACGGTTTCCTTCCGGGAAAAACGGTGAATCCAAGGGAACACGTTCACGCTATTACCTTGAGAAGTGGAAGAGAGGTCATATCAGGGGTGAAGAAAACCTACTCTCTGCAGCAGCTCGTCGATCTTACTGGAGACGATGACGTTGAGATTCCTGAAATTGCTTCAGTATCGATCGACACTCACCCAGTGTCGGTCGATACCACTCAACATCGATCGTTGCCCGTTCAATGTTCTACAAGACCCGTTGCACAACCACAAGCATCAATCGACACTCCCCCAGTGTTGATCGATACCAATCCAGACGTCGAGAGGAAGCAGACCACAAGACACATTGGGAGAGTCTACGTGCCTAAGATACCTTTCCCTCGACCCCCTGCCAAGGAACCTCGAGTAATGTGAACCTCGAGGAAGAAGTGCTGAGAGTTACTCACGAATGCAGTGCAATCCTGCTCAACAAGATTACGGAGAAGCTACCAGACCCTGGAAGTTTTGTTTTGGACTGCAAAATCTTCACGAAACGTTTCGAACGCTCCCTTTGCGATCTCGGTTCTAGTGTCAACCTCATGCCGTATTCAGTAGCTAAGAGAATGGGGATGACAGACTTCACACCCACTAGGATATCTCTGATTCTTGCTGATCGCTCAGTCCAATTTCCCGAATGATTACTCGAGGATGTTCCGATTACGATGGGAGACTGCTTGGTCCCAACTAATTTCATAGTCCTAGAGTACGACGCTGAGCCAAGAGATCCGCTGATTTTAGGCAGACACTTTCTGGCCACGGCAGGCGCTCTGATCGACTACAAGAACGGGCGAATATCTCTTAACATTGGCGATCTGATTATGACCTTCAACATGGAGAAGATGATGAAAAGCCAACCATCGATGGGCAGTCTTTCTTCATCGACACCTTTAGTGAATTATCAGATGAGTACTTCATGAGATTACACCCTGAGAATCCATTGGAGAGAGCGTTGGATTGTTCAGCTGAGACAGAGATAATTTCCACTGCGGTTGCTGCTGGGTATGCCACGATCCTTGAGAACAGTCTTGAGGCATCGATCGACACTTCTGAGAGCATCGATCGATACCGGCCAAATCTATCTGCGCAATTGGCCGTCACTCCTTGATATCTCTATATTTTACCTATTTTTAGCATACATTTAACATTAGTTTTTGCATAGTTTGATCCTTTGTTCTAAGCATTTAGAGTCTTAATATGTCTGTAGAGAGTTTTGCATTAGGATTGCATACATTCTTGCATTTGGAGTGCTATCATGTGTTTTAGGACTTCTAAAAAGCTAAGGAAGGAGCTGGGATGATTTCTGGAGCTGAACAAAAGCTATGGATGCAAGTAACATGGAACAAAGTTCTGACTCGAGCTACTTACTCGAGCTACCTGCTCGAGTCAAGCACCAACGCACCAATTCACTAACTCGAGCAAAGCACTCGACCAAGGCACTCGAGCTGGAACCAAACACCCTATAAATTGAAAAGCTCACCTCTGACTCGAGCCACCCACTCGAGCTACTTACTCGAGCTGGACCAACCGACTTAAAGATAAATCTTGTGTATTAGGTTTAATCACAAACCTATATATAATAAGGCCCCTTGGGTCATTAGCTGAAAAAACTCTCGACCTAGATCTCGATTTTCCTCACCTCTAAGTCTTCTCTGTACCAAACACTTCCTTCCTTTGTAATTCAGTTTTATGCAATTATGTTATGATTCTCATATTTATTTCTTCTTGATAATATATTGTTCTTAGATCCTTTGTCTTATATATTGCAAGTTTATAGTTTTCTGGGTTGTGTTCTTGAGTAATTTATTTATACGTTTGTGTTCTTGAGTGTTCTTGAGTATTTTCCATTTTGATTCACGTTTTTAAGTATGATTTCTTGTATGATGTTTTTAAGCATGCTAGTTTCTAAGCTTGAGTAGTCCTTTGGATCTTGAGGATGGGATAGATGAAATGAGAAGTCTTAGTCTCCTGGGGGTTGTTAAACTTATATTTGTATAAATCCTTTCTGGTTAGTGTTCTTCATGCTAGTTTCTCCTTGATCATTTGGAATTAGAACCAAATACTTCCACATCCAAAAGATGTCTAGAAGATTTGATCAACTGATTCTAGAAATTTACATATCTAGCCCAAGAGATTGGTTGTCTAGAAGATGTTTTATTGGCTTTAGTAAATTGGATCTTAATGCTTGCTTAGTTATATTTTCACCAATGAGAATTGGGTCTGGAAAATAACATTAGTAATGATAGTATAAAAGATAGACTATTCTATCACGAGAGTGGATCGCAGAACAGCTATAGGCTTTGATGTTTATTGTCTAGGACTTTACAGTCTTGCTATAAACTCTAGTTAGAGTCACCCGCAAGTAGATAGAGAGAGCTCAACTCAACAATAAGACACGCCCTAATACATTTAGGATCTAGTGTTACCACAAATGAGTCACTCTCATTGATATATTGTATGGTTTTACATCGTTGTTTCTGATCTTAACACTTGTTTTTGTAAGTTTCATTTAGTCTTTTAGTTCTCTGTTCCTATCACCAGTATATGTTTTTGTAGATTGAAACAATAATCGATCCTTAGTATACTCGAGCTGTAATCTTGCTTCAATTATGCCTGGATCACATTCTTAATTGATAGGACATCCGTATCTATCTCAATATTCGTGATGAATACTTGTTCCATGATATTTTAGAGCACATCCCACATATTTACTCTACCAATGATAATGGATGCGCTACTTCGTTGAATTTGATAGCCAATCCTGGGTTATGTCTAGGCATCAGCTGAATGCATAAAGCGCAACGCGTTTCTGCATTGATAAATCTTCAACATCTTTGCATACTTATTCATCTCCTCCAGTCATCTGACCGATATAGTGTGTGTGCTGACTGAGTTGTGACATGGTACGAAAGAAAAGCTAGAAAAGTTAGTACATTTTATTAAGACTCTAGTAAGGGTGATTGCGTGCTCTGAAGAAGCTTAAAATGCTCTCCTCTGAGTTAGAGCCATTGTGCCGTATGCCATGAGGTCTTAGTGTTGAGTAACAATAACCAGATACTATGATAAAAAGACATGTTGCTAAGAGTATTCCGTATCTAGGTTCGCCGGGATATAGAGACAGCGTATGGTTTGGGAGTGCACTCGTATATAGCGTTTTGTAGCGATAGTTACTCTGACTTTGCTAGATACTAGTGACAGAGTGATTAGAGTTCTCACCATATCCATCCTCCGATATAGTCGTATATACTCTGATTATCGTAGGCGTGTGATTGGACTCGTCATTGAGTATCCACATCCAATACTTGCGTTATAGTGTGTTGCTACTTGTGCGAAGTGTGAAACCACACACAGCGCTTGTTACAGTGTCATTGTCGCTCGAAAAATCACTCAGGCGTGCGAGTACACGGTAACAATTCCTCCAATTGAAATTCTTCCTTTCGTTTCCCATTCGATGCACTCACCTCCTGCTTTATGGGTTAGACCCAATAGTCCTCATGTGTGACACTATCGCAATGCTTCCATTACTACAATATTTCCTATTAGATTGTAATTTAGTGGTGATGTATCTTGTCATAATCCTGTGTATGGTTCGCCTCTGTGACTAAATGTTCGTGCCTACAACTCATACTATGTGGGAATCCTTAAGGGAAATTCCTTTAAGCCAGCGCCATGTCACTTGATTTGCATTGATTTACGTCCCCCTCAACTGGCGATATGATTCTTGCATATTGCCTGATTCCACCTTAATTTGTCCGACTAATGCGACTGGGCACCCACTCAGTCACAATAGCTCGATGAGGTTCGAAGGGGACAGTCTGCAAAAAGCTGACTCGAACTGGGCCCACCGAGTCACATGCTCGAGTCAAGCTAAAGGAGCGCTCCAAATTCAAATTCGAAATCCAACACGCTCCTCCTTGTCCACTAGCTCGCTCATTTCGCCCTATAAAAAGGAACGTGAACCCCCTCACTTCTCTCTCACACCATGACACTTCCTTCTAGCCATTTAGAACTGCATCTAGCTTAATTTTCACATCTGAGATCTTTTTAAAGTCCTCAGAAACCCATTAGCTTCCCTGAGTTCCACAGTTGATGAAATCATACTAGAAAAGATTTCTATACTTATTTGCGTGATGTATTTTATACACCTTTGTCCCAGCATTCTTCAAGAATGGATTACCTAATGAGTAATCACCAGAGAGGGCCTGGAGGATCAGCATCCAACCGATGAACAATGATGTCCTCGTCTGACACAAGCTAGAAGCCATCTGGCGCACTAGATAACACGTTTTTCTCCAACCGATAGCCAGGGATCGCACGGTTGTCAGGCAACAACCCAGAACCGAATGGAGGTTGAGCTAAGCTAGACTCGAAGCAACCAGCTCAATAGCGCTTACTGATCTCGAGAGCTACTTAGGTTGAATCTTTTTAGCAAGACAAGTTCTCGTCCTGCACGGCCAGATGACGAAGTTTATTTCACTGAAACGCAGGAAAAAACGCCCTGCTTGAGCCAGAGAAGAAAAGATATGCGATGATTGAAAACAATGAAGTGACAGTAAGAAGACCATATATGAAGTACACGCCTTGACTCCTAGGAACTTCTTGGAAAAGGGATTATGGAGCGAGAAAGCCCCTATAGTTGCCTACCGAAGTGCGGAATACAAATAAATACTGGCGCACGGTGGGTTGAACTCCTGCTTTTCATCTTTTAGAGAAAAAGAAGCAACGACCGATAGTTGGGAAAACCACATTGCATGATAGAAGCAAAAAGTAGGAACGTCTCTTAGAGAAAACCCTTGAAAGAACAAAAAAGTTCATCTAAAGAACCCGAACTTCATTCCCGAGTATTTACTTGCGAAGAGAGGTACTTCTCTGGAACATATGAAAGTAACTAACCAATAACTGTCACACTTAAACCAAGGCAAGATTGGAAGAATTAGCTACCACATGCGACTGTGGAGATTCTTTTCGACGATGAGCTATCTTTCAACCTTCAATGAGCTTCAAAATGGAAGCCTACAAAGAAGAAACTTGCCATTTCCTTGCTTCACTTGCTGTGCATTTTATGATGATGAGCCGGAGTATAGATCCGATGGAGGACTAGGCTTCATAACCTTCTCAGTACGTGATCAAAACTACTCCCTGACAATTAAAGAGATGGACACTCTATTTGGATTCCCGAGTGGAACTGATACATGCCAAGAATTCGACAAAGAAGAGCTTAAGGCATTATGGGAAACAATAGGAGGAAAAAGTGAATACTCATCATCTAGATCGAAGAGTGCACAAATCAGAAGCCCCGTGGTGAGATATTTCCACAAGAGCATTGCTAGCACACTCTTTGCTAGACAAAGAACAGGAACAATCAACCAGGGAGAAATGCAAATAATGGACATGGCGCTTAAAGGAATTCTGGATTCCACAAGATGTGGACGACCTATCACAGGCGATCATACGGATACAGGTCTCACACTTGTCTTGTTGGATCAGCTGCTATTTACAAAGAATGGGCACTAAGGATGCATCGAATGGGAACGAAAGGAGAAATTTCAATTGGAGGAATTGTTACCCCGATCTTAGTTGCATGCGACGTAAACTTGGTGTCACATCCGGACAAACCCAGATGGATTGACATACCACACCTACGAAGAAATCGATTTTCTCGAAAAGGAAATGGTGAACAAACTTTATCTATACAAGTTCTTTCACCCGAAAGTTGGTGACTCCAACATCGTTCTTCCATGTACGAATTTAAACAATCAGCAGAGGAACCAACATAGACTTCTGGCCACCAACAGAGATCCTCTATGACCCTCCAGCAAATACCCCTCAGGAAGCTCAGCAAATCTCAGAAGACGATGAACAAGAGGACTTCTGTTTTGAAAACGCCTTTGCATCAATGCAAACCCAGGATTTTAAGGGAGCTCATAAGTGAATTGGAGTGCTCTAAAAATGGAACAAGTTCCAGGATAAAACGATCAAGGCGCTTAAGAACTCGGTTACTGATCTAACCAATACTGTGAAGGAAATGAAGGGGCAAATCAAGAAACTAAAGAAGAAGAAGAAAAGTTCTCTTTCGAACCAATCAAGTCAAGAACCAGTCATTTCAAGAAGCAGATCGCTTAGTACACTACCAAGGCAAAGCAACGATATTGAACCTCCAAGAGCATCATCCTATGAGCTTAAACAGAGAAAATGAAAAGCAAAAGAGAAGGTGCAAGCTCGAGCTCAGACTCGAACACACAGTCGAGCCAACCTACTCGATCTCTACACTCGAGTCTGCATACTCGAGTCTAGCACTCGAGCCAACATACACCAAGGAAACCATGTGAGGACTCGATCACCTCCTACTTCACCCAGCCCTAGAGGTAACACTCCAACCATCCTTGTATATACCATAGCATTTTAATGTTTTATAAACTCTTAAACTTTCCCTTGAATTTCTTTTACACAAGAGACTGTGTAATTTAAGTTTGGGGGAGTCAACATTTGAGATATGTTTTCATCAGGTTAGTATATTCATCTAAAGTACATCATATAAAAAAAAAAAAAAAAAATTAGATTTGCTCATTTAGTATTGCTGCATTTGCATTGGGGATTTATGATGATTATAACCTTATAAGCACTCTGATCCTTAAAATAAATCTCAATGCCCAAGTTAGTAGTTGTCTGATGCATGTTAATTGAGTTTGAAGTTAAGACGACACCATACTTGAATGCATAATCTGATATTTCTGTCTTAACAGAAATATGCTGTGTATCTGATGCCATTTCCTATATATTTTGAACCTAATCTTGATTGATAATTATCTTGATATGCATTGAATTCGAACTCATGGATACCATATACATACTTGGGTTTTCTTTCACCTTTTCACCACTCTTGCTAATCCAAGTAGCTGATTCCCACTGTTGGATCAGTTTCCCACACCCTTAACCTATCTTGTTTTCAAGCCAATTGAGATCTCTGTGTGTTTGGCCTATTTTCGGATTGAGCTTGGTAGAACGTGTTAGGTTTGAGCCGACAAGAATAGTTTCTTATGTATTCTAGTCCACGTTTTCTGGACTGGATAGGATTAGGAAGGAACTGTTAGATTTACAGAATAACAGAAGTGGAGAATGAGAGAGTATAGAGAGAAAGGTGAAGTGAGATTTTATTTCACTGTATTGTCATACAAATGAGGAGTTACAGGTTACATATATAGACTTACAAAAGACCTACACTAACCTTAAACCTAGAAAAGTATAGAGAGCAACAAGAGGGACAAGTCTGGGAATTCCCAAAAGTGTGCCACACCACTTCAGCGTGCGTTTCTCTCTCTACCTTATCCAGAAACGCTCCTCTTCATTTGAATTCAAAGTTTTGCGGGATGGGCCCAAATGGGCTCGATCATTTCTGACTCGACCTCTAGACTCGAGCTGGGCTGCTCGAGTCAGCCCACTCGACTCTAGACTCGAGCTGGGCTGCTCGAGTCAAGCCCATACTCGGCCCACCTTGACTCGACCTCTAGACTCGAGCTGGGCTGCTCGAGTCAAGCCACTCCTCAATCTTCGGCCCATTTATTCTATCTATGATCAATACTCCCCCTCAAGCTTAGCCGCAAAGAACTTTGGAGGCTAAGCTGGATTGCCTATGATTATCACCTCATTAAAAACCTTAGCACAGAAAACCCAGTGGACAAAAACTGTGCTAAGGGAAAGAGTATGACAATCATAAGCAGGGGACTTGATCAAGGATGGGTGAGGTCTACAAGCCCAAGTTTTGCTGTGAATGTGTTCGCAAATCTTGAGGCTTGCAGCCTTGGTGAAGATATCCGCCAGTTGGTCTTCACTTCTAGTATAGCATGGAAGAATGACCCCTTCTTCAATCTTCTCTCGAACTTTGTGGCAGTCAATCTCTATGTGCTTCGTCCTTTCATGGAAGACAGAGTTTGTTACAATGTGGATTGCTGCTTGGTTGTCACAATGGAGAGTGATAGGTCTGGTTGTCTTTGATGCCCAAGTCTTCGAGAAGAGCCTTCAACCATGTCAACTCATTGGTGATATTCCTCATGGCTCTATATTCTGCTTCTGCACTTGAACATGATACAACTTTTGTTTCTTGGTCTTCCACGTGACCAAGTTGCCTCCCACGAATGTACAGTATCCGATGGTTGATCTTCTATCACTTCTATCTCCCCATAGTCAGCATCACAATACCCCACAATCTCAGTGCTGTCATTCTTCCCCATCCATATTCCTTGACCCGGACTGCCTTTTAGATATCTCAAGATCCTTTCAAACATGCTCCAATGATACGTAGTAGGTGTTTGCATGTGTTGACTGACCTGAGATACAGCAAAAGAAATGTCAGGTTGTGTGATAGTGAGGTAGATCAGCTTACCCACTAGACGTCGATATTGCATTGCATCTGTGTACAGCTCATCTTCCTTCTCTCCCCTTTCGATTGGCCTTGTAGCCATCTTCAAGTGGAGTTTGGCAGGCTTTGCTCCCAGCTTCCCTGTCTCACTCAGCAAATCAAGATGTATTTTCTTTGAGAGAGGAAGAGGCCTTCCGGAGAACGGCACACTTCCACTCCTAGAAAATACTTTAGTGCACCAAGGTCTTTAATGTCAAAGGATGACTTAAGAAAAGACTTGGTCCAGGATATACCTTCAGTGTTATCCCCGGAGATGATCAAGTCATCTACATAGATGAGGACAACCACTATACGTTTTGGTCCTTGAAGAGTGAACAGGGTGTGATCTGCTTCTGACCGCTAGAAACCTTTGTCCTTAAGTGTGGAGCTAAGCTTATGGTACCATGCCCTTGGATATTGCTTGAGACCATATATACGCTTTCTTAAGCCTTAGCACTTTGCCGGGTGTCACTGTGTCTTCAAGCCCAGGAGGAGGAGTCATGTAAACCTCTTCTTCAAGTCCCCTTGTAAGAAGGCATTTTTAACGTCCATCTGCCACAGCTCCCAAGTAAGGTTTGTGGCCAGAGATAACACTACTCTAACCGTATGAAGCTTAGCTACCGGAGCAAAGGTGTCTGTGTAATCCTCCCCATAGGTTTGTGTGAAGCCTCTTGCCACTAGTCGTGCCTTATACCTCTCAATGTCCCATTGCTTAGGTATTTGATCGTGAACACCCATTTAGAGCTTACAGCCTTCTTTCCAGGTGGTAAATCTGCTTCTTCCCAAGTCTTATTCCTTTCCATTGCCCCAACTTCATCATCAACTACCTTCAGCCATTCTTCGTCACCCTTGGCTTCTTCATAGTTTGGGGAATTTGATTGAGTTCAACTTTCCAAGGAAGGCCTGGTGCTCAGATGGCAAAAGGCAAGAGAACATACTGCTTGGATTGGATGAGCCACAGCTTGATTATTGTAGTACACCCTTGTGTTTATCCAATTGGATGGATCACGCCTAACCCGGGTGCTTCGTCTAAGAAACACTTGGTGTAGGTTCGATCTGGGTGATTTCTTCCTCACCTTGATCATCCATCTCCTCCCCTTGCAAATCCATATCCTCATTCATGTCTGCTATTTGAGAAGGTTGATTTGTGCTCTGCTCTTGATCAGACTCAACTGTCCCAACCTGATTCGTTGGTTCTTCTCTGTGTTCTTGTTCAATTCCTTGTTCCTGGTCATTCTCTACTGTCCCCATTCGATCATTGGGTTCTTCAGGTGTAGACTCTTTCTCTCCCCCTTGTTCCCATGGCAGAGTGACCCCAAGATGATCAAGGAGAATCCTGAGATTGGCGGTTCTATCTGATGGTGATAATGAGAGATCTTTGAGACTGTCCCAATCCTTCTTGTCATTGAATCCTCTCTCTTCCATGAATTTACACTCTGGAGACGTATGTGCGGTTGTTGGAGGGATCATAACATTTGTAACCCTTTTGCGTTGGTGAATAGCCAAGGAACATGCACTTAATACTCTTGGGATCCAGCTTGTTCCTCTGTTCACCTGGCACCATTACAAAGCACACACACCCAAAAACTCGTAAGTGATCAAGAGATGGTTTTATATTGTTTAAAACTTGAAAGGGAGAAAGATCCTTTAAGACTCTAGTTGGAATCCGGTTGATTAGGTAACATGCAGCTATCACCGCATCTCCCCAGAACCGTTTAAGCACGTTCATATGGAACATCATCGAGCGTGCCACCTCCATAAGATGTTTGTTCTTCCTTTCAGCAACTCCATTCTGCTGAGGGTTATATGGGCAGCTTGTTTGGTGTAGGATCCCATGTTTGGTTAAGTGTTCTTTGAATCGATGGCCTGTGTATTCCCCTCCATTGTCGGTTCTAAGTACCTTCACATTTGCCTTGAATTGATTAGTGACATAATTTTGAAAATTCACAAAGGCATCAAACACACGATCTTTTGAAGGTAATAGAGTGATCCAAGTGTATTTTGATTTCTCATCTATAAATGTCACAAAATAATTATTGTTATCTCTAGATGCACAAGGAGCAGTCCACACATCAGAATGAACAAGATCAAAGCAATTCTCATAAATTGTAGCAGATTTAGGGAAAACAGTTTTACAATGTTTACCAAGGATACACGCCTCACAATTTTGAGAATCGAAATACATATTAGGAAACATTAAACTAAGAGCACGAGAGTGAGGATGGCCTAATCTAGCATGCCAAACAACATCAAAAACAGCAGCATTATTGGAATAAAGAGCAGAGGAAGGAAGAGAGTTGAGAGAGCTTGAAAGATCTTCAAGAACATAGAGTTCATCCTTTGTGCCACCTCTGCCTAGAACATTTCCAGTCTCAATATCCTGAAAGCATACACTGTTAGGACTAAAAATAACATTGCAATTGAGATCATTAGTGGTCCTCTTAACAGATAGCAGGTTTGAGGTAAAGTTAGGCATATAAAAAGCTTTGGAGTTCTTATCAAATATCCTAAGGTTCCCTACACCTTTTACCGGTATTTGATCTCCATTTGCTATTGTTACTCGACCTAAGGCAGGTTCTATATTGCTAAGCAGGTTCGGACTACTAATCATATGGTGAGAAGCTCCCGAGTCAACTACTAGCAAATCCTTAGGTTTATGAGTATAGAAGTTGATACCAGACTCCTTTAGAGAAGCAATGGATTGAAACAGAGCCTCCAGGTCTGATTTCTTCATGACAATGTCCCCAGAAGCTGATGCTGTCATAGCCATTTCTTGCTTGGATGTTCCAGCTTGTCCTTGTGTGCTTGTGGGCTCAGAGGAGAAGTTTGCCCTGGGGTCTTTGAATTTGGATGGCTTGAGGTGAGGATGAAGAATCCAGCACTTGTCCTTGACATGCCCCTTCTTCTTGCAGTAGTCGCACACCCAAACCTTCTTCTCTTCATGTCGATAGACCCCTTTATTAGCCGTTATGAGTTCTCCCTTTCCACTAAAGAGACCCAGTGACCCTTGTTCCTTCTGGATTTGAGAGCAGACCTCATCAAGACTTGGAAGCTTGTCAGATCTTAAGATGTGCTTGATCAGGTCATTGAACATCGGATTCAAGGTCAGGAGAAGCCCAAAGACCTTGTCTTGTTCACGCCGTTCATTGAGGGTCGCTGGATCAATGGTGTTTGGTCTTAACATATCTAGTTCTGCCCACAGGGCTCTAAACTTCCCCAGATGCTTAGTGAACTCAAGATCCTCCTGGCTGAGATTGTTAATGGCTCTTTTTACTTCAAACACTCTGTTCAGGTTGGAGACATTCCCATAAACATGCTTGAGGGTTCCCCATAACTCTTTTGCATTTTCACAATAAGAGTAGGCTTCAAGGATTGAAGCTTCAAGAGAACCTTGGATAATAGCAAGAACAGTCTGATCTTCTTGAAACCATTTAGCTTCTTCAGCCTTGATTTCGTCAGCCTTCTGCTTGTCATCGCCTATGGCTTCTTTTGGCATGAACTCCTCTTCAACGTGAGCCCAGAGACCTCTCCCACATAGCGCCGTTTTCGTGGTTCTAGACCAGAGAAGATAGTTTTCACCTCTCAAGGTGACAGGAATAACCAGAGATTTAAGTGGATCCATGGTCAGAAAGAAAGAGATTGATACAAGTCTTTTCTAGCTCCTTATTTCACAACTCAGGAACCAATGGTTCTGAGGACATAAAGTCTCAGAGTGAATCCAGGCTAGAAAAGATAGTAGAGATTACTAAAATAGAATGGAGAATAGAGAATAGAACTGAAAATAAGATCTTAATGTTCTGATACCATGTTAGATTTACAGAATAAGAGAAGTGGAGAATGAGAGAGTATAGAGAGAATGAGTGAAGTGAGATTTTATTTCACTGACTGTTATACAAATGAGGAGGTTATAGGTTACATATATAGACTTTACAAAAGACCTACACTAACCTTAAACCTAGAAAAGTATAGAGAGCAACAGAGGGACAAGTCTGGGAATTCCCCAAAAGTGGTCCACACCACTTCAGCGTGCGTTTCTCTCTCTACCTTATCCAGAAACGCTCCTCTTCATTTGAATTCAAAGTTTTGGCGGGATGGGCCCAAATGGGCTCGATCATTTCTGACTCGACCTCTAGACTCGAGCTGGGCTGCTCGAGTCAGGCCCACTCGACTTCTAGACTCGAGCTGGGCTGCTTGAGTCAAGCCCATACTCGGCCCACCTTGACTCGACCTCTAGACTCGAGCTGGGCTGCTCGAGTCAAGCCCACTCCTTCAATCTTCGGCCCATTTATTCTATCCTATGAGCAATAGGAACTTCATTCTGGGTTTGGAAATATTCAATGCTCTAAAAACGGGTAAGAGTCCCTAGAAAGAAAAGTGTGATACAAAGAGTGGATATGTTCTAGTAAAGGATTTGGGAATGTATAGATAAAAGAAAAGATTGGTTCTGATCATATATAGAAAGATAGAAAAAGAAGAGAAAACAAAATGCTTAATATGTCTTGTAAAATAAGAAGAAAAGAGAACCAGAGTAAGAAATCCCAATCCGCTAGAAGAAATCAAAATGAAAGAAGAAGAATGAGTTTACAAAGTTGGATCATTCTGGGTTAGAAAAGGATAGTTAAAAAAGTTTAAAAACCTTTAGGTAGATAGGATCCTATTCTTGTAAGCATAGATTGGTCCTTACCTTTAGCATTCTTCTAAAGCTCAGTCCATTTTATGAGAGATCCTTGTTCTGATTTGTAAAAAAAAAAACACTTGAAAAGAGACCAACATTGTCTTTTAAAACCTCTACCCTTAGCCAAATGAGTTCTTGAATGTGCACAACTTGATTAATGGTTTATATTTAAAATAAATGTTAAAGGGATTGGTAGATTTGAATGCATGTCTAGGTTGAGATTAAATTCAGTTTCTGTTGTGAAGAGTATGGCTAAAGTTTTATAAGTAGAACTCAATTCACTTTGCCTCTTAGAATTATTAACTTGGACATTGATTTTATAAACTCTATCAGTTTGCTTTGGTTCTGAATCCCCATTTTCAAACCTCTTCACCAGATTATATCTTGTTTGTTTGCTTGAGGGCAAGCAAAAATTAAGTTTGGGAGAGTTGATATCTCTATATTTTACCTATTTTTAGCATACATTTAACATTAGTTTTTGCATAGTTTGATCCTTTGTTCTAAGCATTTAGAGTCTTAATATGTCTGTAGAGAGTTTTGCATTAGGATTGCATACATTCTTGCATTTGGAGTGCTATCATGTGTTTTAGGACTTCTAAAAAGCTAAGGAAGGAGCTGGGATGATTTCTGGAGCTGAACAAAAGCTATGGATGCAAGTAACATGGAACAAAGTTCTGACTCGAGCTACTTACTCGAGCTACCTGCTCGAGTCAAGCACCAACGCACCAATTCACTCACTCGAGCAAAGCACTCGACCAAGGCACTCGAGCTGGAACCAAACCGACCTAAAATGAAGCTACACCTCTGACTCGAGCAAAGCACTCGACCAAGGCACTCGAGCTGGACCAACCGACTTAAAAATAAATATCTTGTGTATTAGGTTTAATCACAAACTCTATAAATAAGGCCCCTTGGGTCATTAGCTTAACTCTCTCGACCTAGATCTCGATTTTCCTCTACCTCTAAGTCTTCTCTGTACCAAACACTTCCTTCCTTTGTAATTCAGTTCTATGCAATTATGTTATGATTCTCATATTTATTTCTTCTTGATAATATATTGTTCTTAGATCCTTGTCTTTATATATTGCAAGTTTTATAGTTTTCTAGGTTTGTGTTCTTGAGTAATTTATTTATAGGTTTGTGTTCTTGAGTGTTCTTGAGTATTTTCCATTTTGATTCACGTTTTTAATTATGATTTCTTGTATGACGTTTTTAAGCATGCTAGTTTCTAAGTTTGAGTAGTCCTTTGGATTCTTGAGGATGGGATAGATGAATGAGAAGTCTTAGTCTCCTGGGGGGTTGTTAAACTTATATTTGTATAAATCCTTTCTGGATTAGTGTTCTTAATGCTAGTTTCTCCTTGATCATTTGGAATTAGAACCCAAATACTTCCACATCCAAAAGATGTCTGGAAATATTTGATCAACTGATTCTAGAAATTTACATATCTAGCCTAAGAGATTGGATGTCTAGAGTGTTTATTGGCTTTAATAAACTGAATCTTATTGCCTGCCAAGTTATATTTCACTAATGAGAATTAGGTTTGGAAGTAACTTGGTATTGATAGCTACTGCCATGAAAGTGGATTTGCTAGGTTTTGATGTTTATTGTCTAAGGATTAGCTTTGTATGAGTTTACTAAGTACCCCAGGTAGAGATAGAAGCCTCACTAATCAGTTACTCTCATCCTTAAGATCCCTTTATCATCTAAACTTTCATTATTATTNTATAATCTAGCTTAACTTGTTCATTCTGATCACATCTTAATTGATAGCATCACATCCATTTGGATTGATACCTATGTACTAAAATGAATGTGCATTAGGAATTGATACCCTATGCAATCAGCTTTCCTACCAACGCTTTTCTAGCTTGTATTCACTCTGAGACTTAAGTCCTCAGAACCATTGGTTCCTGAGTTGTGAATCAAAGAAAAGCTAGAAAAGACGTTTATCAGCTTGTATTCGCTCTGAGACTTAAAGTCCTCAGAACCATTGGTTCCTGAGTTGTGAAACAAAAAGATATAGAAAAAGCTAGTATCACTCCTACACGATCCGATTCGTTCAGCGACTAGAGTGAGGAAAAGGCTCCTAAACTCGATCTTAAACCACTTCCAGCCAGTCTGAGGTATGTCTTCCTTGGCCCTAACTCTACATACCCAGTGATTGTCAATTCTTCCTTAAACAATGCAGATGTCGCCTTACTGCTGAGCAAGCTGCGCAAGTATCGCAAAGCTCACGGCTATTCCCTTGATGACATTTCAGGTATATCACCAGATATGTGCATGCATCGGATTCATCTGGAGGATGAGTCGAAAACTTCAATCGAACATCAGTGGAGGCTCAACCCGAATCTGAAGGAAGTTGTAAAGAAAGAGATCATGAAACTTCTGGAAGCAGGGATTATCTATGCCATCTCTGACAGCAGTTGGGTCAGTCCAGTTCATGTTGTACCTAAGAAAGGAGGATTCACTGTGGTAAAGAACGAGAAAGATGAGCTGATTCCGACAAGAACGATCACTGGGCACCGCATGTGTATCGATTACAGGAAGTTGAATGCTGCTACAAGGAAGGACCATTTCCCATTGCCATTCATCGATCAAATGTTGGAGAGGTTGGCAAGTCACCCTTAATACTGTTTCCTGGATGGATACTCAGGCTTTTTCCATATCCCAATACATCCAGACGATCATGAGAAGACGACGTTCACATGTCCCTATGATACGTTCGCTTACAGGAGGATGTCGTTCGGGTTATGTAACGCTCCGACCACTTTCCAAAGATGTATGATGTCGATCTTCTCAGATATGATCGAGGAGCTCATGGAAGTGTTTATGGATGACTTTTCAGTTTACGGATCGTCCTTTAAAGGCTGCCTAGACAACTTATGCAAGGTCCTTCACCGATGTGAAGAGAAACATCTAGTTCTGAACTGGGAGAAGTGTCACTTTATGGTCCAAGAAGGCATCGTTTTGGAACACAAGGTTTCTAAGGCTGGAATTGAAGTTGATAAGGCTAAAATTCAGGTTATGACAAGCCTCCTACCGCCAACTTCTATGAAGGACATTCAGAGTTTCCTTAGTCACGCCGGGTTCTATCGCAGGTTCATTCAGGATTTCTCCAAGTTAGCTCGTCCACTTACTGCTCTTCTATGTAAGGATGTCACCTTCGATTTTACACCAGAGTGTCTCGTCGCATTCGAACAGATCAAGAAGGCATTGGTTATTGCTCCTATTGTTCAGCCACAAGATTAGAACTTTCCCTTTGAAATCATGTGCGATGCGAGTGATTTCGCAGTTGGGTCAGTTTTGGGACAGAGGCAGGACAAGAAGCTTCATGTCATATACTACGCGAGCAGAACATTGGATGAAGCTCAAAAGAACTACAACACCACAGAGAAGGAGCTACTCGCCGTCGTTTTCTCTTTCAAGAAATTTTGTTCCTACCTGATTGGGAGAAAAGTGGTCGTCCATACCGACCATGCTGCTCTTAAGTATCTGCTGCAGAGCAAAGATTTGAAGCCTCGTCTCTGCCGTTGGGTTCTACTGCTCCAAGGTTTCGACATTGAGATTAAGGATAAGAAAGGAGCGGAGAATGGAGTTGCAGATCACCTTTTGCGAATGAGGATTGATGACACCATCCCCATTGATGATTCTCTGCCTGAGGAGAAGATCTATTTCATTTAAACTGGGTTTCGACACACTCCTGCTGCAATTTCGTCCGAGCAGAACGCCAGCATCGATCGACACTCGCTCAACATCGTTTGACACTGTCACGGAATCCTGCTATCTCCCCGCGTTGAGAATCTCAGCATCGATCGATACCACCCTAGTATCGATCGACATCAGCGATCTGCTAGCACTTTTTCGGCAGCAACACACTCATCTGCCGAAGAATCTCTAGCTATCACCACCCTGCTGAACCATGGTATGCCGACATAGCTAACTATCTTGCAGTGGAGTACGAACCGAAGCATCTCAAGAAATATGAAAAGAAGAAGTTTATGCGCGATGTCAGACGTTTCTTTTGGGATGAACCCTATTTGTACAAGAATTGCTCTGACGGGATTTACCGAAGATGTGTTGCTGACTCTGAGGTACCAGAGATTTTATACCACTGCCATGGGTCCGAGTATGCTGGGCATTTTGCCACGTTCAAAACAGTCTCCAAGGTTCTTCAAGCTGGTTTCTGGTGGCCTACACTGTTCAAGGATGCTCACGCTTTCATCTCTCATTGCGATGTCTGCCAGAGAAGAGGGAAGATCAGCAAGCGACATGAGATGCCGCAGAACTTCATCCTCGAAGTGGAAGTTTTTGACTACTGGGGCATTGACTTCATGGGACCATTCCCTCTGTCACGGCAGAAAAAGTACATTTTGGTTGTTGTGGATTACGTCTCCAAATGGGTGGAAGCGATAGCTAGTCCTACCAACGATTCTGCCGTTGTCCTGAAACTATTCAAGACCATTATCTTCCCTCGCTTTGGAGTACCTCGGGTTGTTATAAGTGATGGTGGCACTCACTTTATCAATAGGATTTTCGAAAAGCTGCTAAGGAAATACGGTGTGCATCATCGCGTTGCCACACCTTATCATCCTCAGACAAGCGGACAGGTAGAGGTCTCCAACAGACAAATCAAGGAGATTCTGGAGAAGACAGTTGGCGCCTCACGAAAGGATTGGGCTGCAAAGCTAGACGACGCACTTTGGGCTTACCGGACTATTTTCAAGACACCGCTCGACACCACTCCTTTCCACTTGCTGTACAGGAAGGCGTGCCATCTTCCGGTTGAGATCGAGCATAAAGCAGCCTGGGCTACCAAATTGTTGAATTTCGACATCAAGTCTGCCACTCAAAGGCGATTGGTTAAATTGAATGAGCTAGATGAAATCAGACACCTCGCCTATGAGAACTCCAAACTGTACAAGGAGAGGACTAAAGCATATCATGACAAGAAGATCCTTTCTCGCAATTTCGAGCCTAATGACCAGGTACTTCTGTATAACTCTCGTTTACAGTTATTTCCTGGGAAACTACGTTCTCGTTGGTCAGGTCCTTTCACAATCAAGGCAGTCCGACCACATGGCAAAGTCGTGTTACTGAATGCTGAAGGAAAGGAGTTCACTGTCAATGGACAGCGGGTGAAACACTACTGGGCAAAAGCCGCAATCCCAGATGGCCACAAAAGCCGCAATCCGAGTTTTATTAATTTTTTGACTTTTGCTTCGTATTCTATGACTTGTATTAAGTTTTAATCAATGTTCAAAAAAGAGGCTTAGGCGTCCGCCTAGTCGCTAGACAGTCTAAGTTTTGTAGGTTAAACGGTAATTAAGTGGGTGTAGACAATCTAGGCGGTTTAATCTCGCTTTTTCTAACAAAAAAATAAAAATATTTGAAACGATATCGTTTTAAGAGAAAAGAAGGTTTTTTCCTGAAACCAAAACTTTAATAACCTAGTACAAGTCTACAACACGATCGTTTTGTCTTTTTCGAAATCAACTTTGTTTTAAGCCAACTCTCCCAATTGAAGAGAACTGCATCAACTCTATTTTGGATAATTTGTTTATGTTCCACCTTTCCACGTATGTCTTCTTGTTAGTGGAGATTTAAAAAGTATTACTTTATTATTTGTTTATGTTGTCAGTTGTTTATATAGTTAGATGATTCGTCTTATTCTAAAACTTTTTAAATGCTTGATTTGTTGTTCTTTTTTCTTACAGCCTTACTTCAGTAAAAATATATGATTATGTGTTTCACTTTTCTAATTGTGTAGATCATGACATCAGATTCTAGAGAAACAAATGAGACCAATTATAATTTGCAGAGAAAATTAAATGAGTTGGTTGGGAATTTGGAGTGTTGGTACATCCCAGCAATTGGACAAAGTGAAATGCAACTGGAAAAAAAATTTCAGGTGGAGTTTATAGATTGAAACAATATGTTGCTAGAATACAAGGAAATGTGTCTGGTTGTCCAAATTCCCATTGTGCATAAAAATTTACCCAAAATAACATCGCAAGTGTACGATACACAGTTATAGTATTTAGAGATCGATCTACAGAAACCAAAACGACTACACTATGTATTATAATAATTAAAATTTGGCTAGGGAACTTTAATAGGATTTTATATGTTTTTTAATAACTTAATATGAACAGGGATAGATAAATTAGGCACAGGGAACCATATATCAATTCTAACAAGTAATATACATGCATAAGAGAAAACATTATAAACCATCCTATAACTCATCATAATCATTAGCTACCCTAAGTCATTAATGATAACCACTATGCAAACAATCCTAATAGAAATGTCACTTTACTATCAGAATCTAAGCAAGCATTAAATACTGATTGATAGGTTCCCAAAGCTCCCTAGCAATGTCACTTGTCTAGGAATACTTTGCTCACCTAGGCTACAATCCAACGTTCTATTGCACAGTCACGTGTTGAGAAACGTCTAATGGCATACTCAGCGGTCAGTCTAGAGTAAGCATTAAAATCAACCTAGGCAAAAGATCTAAATATCATTCTCATGTCATGCATAGTTACATACTTAAAACTACCTATAAGAACTCTAAAACCTAACAGAGAATCATATCTAGCAAAGTAGAGATAAAGTAGGATGAATATGAATAACTCATAGACATACTATTAGATCTACTACTAAACTAAAGACAAATGTAAAACTTCCAAAAGGGAAACTTGACAAATGCTCGCCAACTAATCGGTGTAGAAGCATAACCGATCGTTCCATGAGGCTTCTCCAACCGATCAGTGCTTGTCTTAATCTATCAGTATGCAGCTCCGATCTCTTCTTCCTTTTGATCCATCTTGAAGCCCATTTGATCTTCTAGAAGCATGTTTGTTCTTCTAAAATTCCACTTAATCTTCTGGAAGCCCATTTTAGCTCCAAATCTCTTCTCTTTGGTCTTCAACATTTCCCAATAAAATATAAAAATGACTCAAAACTATCTTGTTTTTGGTTAAAAGACGCAAGAATAGTCACAAAAACCTAAATACATCAGTCAAAATAGGGGTTACCAATTCTAAAAAGAAGATCAAGAAAAGTGTAAGATAGCAATTGAGGAAGCAAAAGACAAAAAGAAGCGAGTTCGAATGAAAGATTTGGTGGTTCGAAACACATTGATTGTAAATGAGAGAAGAGAAAGGGAAAACGAAGTAATTGAAGTAGAAGGGATGGGAGTAAACAAAATGCCTCACATTTTTTGTCCTTTGGATAGATTTACTTCAAGCATCAATCTTGATTCTCCCCAAGGTCCAATATTGATACCACGTCAAGAACATATCAAGAATGTTTGCAAAAGAGAAAATGAATGTGGTCCAACAATATGTTGCTAGATGGGTATATTCTCATGGATTTCCTTTTGTTGTTATTGTGAATGATGATTTTAAGAGAATACTTGAGGCTGCTGGACAATTTGGACCGAGTGTCACTCCGCCTAGTCAATATCAATTGAGGTTAAAGGAATAGGTTGTTAGGATGAAAGGTTTAATGAAAGCACAAGAAGATGAGTGGAAGCTTAGTGGATGCCCTGTCATGACAGATTCTTGGTCAGATATATAGGAAAAGAAGAAGCATCATGAATTTGTGTATAAAATCCAAAGAAGGTACAATGTTTTCTCTCTTCTAAGATTGTTCTTAAGATTCCCATACATGTCAATTTATTTTTGAGTGGGTCAATGAGTGCATTGATTATGTCACTAACAATATTGTTGTTGCAAAGTTATAAAAGGAGGTGAAACCAACAAAATTTTGGACATCTTGTGCAACTCATACAATAAATCTTATGGTCGAAGGCATTGTCAAGCTTCCTTTGTTCGAGGAAACAGTTGACAAGGCTATGGCATTTACTATTTTTATATATGCTCATCATAAGACTTCATGCTGAGGAGGTTTACCAAGAGAAGATACATTGTGAGGCCATGAATAACTAGATTTGCATCAACTTTCCTTACTCTACAAATTTTGATTGAGAAAAAACAAAATTTAAATATGATGTTTGGTAATGACGAATGGGAAGCATGTAAATGGGCAAAGCACTCTAAAGAACTCGCAGCGTAGCATACAACAACGAATATGGAATTTTGGGATGGTGTGGAAATGTGTCTGAAAGTTTTTGCACCCTTGATTCAAGTACTTAAATTAGCTGATGGAGATCTGAAGCCAACAATGGGATTCCTACATGGAGAGTTAGAAGAAGCAAAGAAAGAGATATGCAAAACCTTAAGTCGGCTTGATAGTCCTCTTCATTGGATGGCATATCTCTTGAATCCTTATTATTTGTATAGAGATTCGACTATCCAATTCGAACGGGATGTCATTACTGCTATTTTCAAGTGTGTTGATGCATTTTATCCAAATGATCTAGATAGGTGGTGTTCGTTTGGCAGTCGCCAGCGACTGCGACCAGCGACCGCGACTGCGCGTTGTTCGTTTGGCAGTCGCGGGATCCCGCGACTGTCGCAGCGACTAGCGACTGCCAAATTCGAGTCGCTGAAAAAATAGCGACTGGTCGCGCGACCAGTCGCGGGATCCTGCGATTGCCAAACGAACAACACAGCGACTGCCAAAATAATTTTATAAAAATAAATATTAATAAAAATATTTTATAAAAAATATAAAAACTGCCAAAATAATTTTATAAAAATTACATTCATAAAAATTTGGCAAAATAATTTTATAAAAATACATTTCTTTTAAATGAAGAAATTTGATTTATAATTAGTTTTAATATTTTTTTATCATTTACTACTACTAAATATATAAAAAATAAATACTCAAATATTTGTCATCAACACTAACTTGCAAAGTTTACCAAAAAAGATGGAAACTTTGGCATTCCTAGAGCCATTAAAGGATGTTCTAAAAATGATGAAAATTATGATTTAAGTTTGTTCTCTGGAAACTTTTTTTTTTAAATTTGAAATCTTATCCATAACTGTTTACTAATCAAATATATAAATTAGTTCAATGGTGGATTGAGGTACCTAAGCTACAAACAATTGCAAAAAAATGTTTGTCTTTGACGACTAGCTCATCGGGATGTGAACATAACTGGAGTACTTTCGAAGGGGTATTTATTTTAAACTACATGAACTATTCTATCATTATTTAACTAATTATGTATATTTGTATCTCACTCATTAAATTTTAAGTAGGTAAACACCAAGAAACGAAATAGACTTGATACACAACATTTGAACAATCTTGTCTATGTCCAATTTAACATGAGGTTGTTGGCCAAACGAAAAAAACAAAAAGAGAAGAATGTGGACATACTACTTGCAGATTCTGCAACTCATGCTCAGATTCTGCTACTCATGCACAAGATTAGATTTGTTGAAGAAGATGATGTGGAACTAGGAGAAACTTGTGTAACTATGGGAGAGAGAGAGACACATCTAAAGATGATGATTTGGTTGGAGAGCTTTATGAGTCAGATGACGGAGAAGAAATTGATGTTGATTTGGAGTGAGATGATGATCATCCTTATGAGAGAATAAGATGAAGAGAAGTACAACTAGAATTTTGAATTTCTTTAGAATTCAGAACTTTTGCTTCTTTATTTAACTTGGGTTATCGGGGTACAGCCCCCTGGAAACTTTCAATTAAGTCTCTAACACCCTCGAACTTTGTCCCCAGTCCCAGACTCCCTAACGAAACTTAGACAGTGTATATACCCCTATAAAATTTGTTACGGAGTTAAAACCCCCTAGACGTTAATTAATAACGTTTTCTGTTAAATCCATTAGTAAACCGGGTTTAAAATTAAATCTAAACCTAAATTTTATTTTCTTAAACCGATTTATGCCATTAAAATCTGAAATTGAACCCTCTAATAGGCATGGAAGGTTTGATTTGCAATTAAAATCTGAACTCAAACCCTCTAATACATGTAGAGGGTTTCATTGTTTAATTCCCAATCCCTTTGAATCGACAATGAACCCTAATTCCCAAACTGAAACACAAACTCTCGTCTGGTGACTGTCGAGTGTTGTTTGGCACCGTTCGAATTGCTAGGAGATAAACAATTGCCGGCGGTGGTGGTTTTCAGGCGCCGGCGACGAGTAGAGCTTACAGGAGGGTTGAAATGAGGTAATCTTCACGATTTTAAGAAGAGTTTTTGATTGTGATATCGATTTTGAAACCGGTTCGGTCTCTACCGGAGCCGCTTTCTCTTCCTCCTTGGTCTCTGTTACTACCGGAGCAGCCTCTTTGGTCTCTACCGGAACGACTTTCTCTTCCTCGGTCTTTGTGGTGACCGGAGCAGCTGGTTTGGTCTCAACCGGAGTAGGAGCGGCTGATATCTCTTCCTCGGTCTCTGTGGTGACCGGAGCAGCTGGTTTTTTCATCCTTCTTTTTCTCTGTTTCCTCTGTTTTCTTCTCCTCAAGTTTCTCTTCCTTGGCCGGAGCTGGTGGTGGCGGTGGCGCGGTGAATTCACGTTTGTTCAAAGCTTCCCTAACCATCTCCTTAAACTCAGCCAAAGCATTCTTCTCAGCTTCCGGCATTTCCGAAGCTTACGGACCAAAGCTTCTTTCTTCTCTCTCACTCTCTATTTCTCTAAGTTTTAAGGGTTATCGGGATCGATCCAATGTCCTTATGTTCATCTGTTTTTTTTTGCAGCGAGGATAACGAGGAAGGTGAGAGAGAGCGAATTCGTAGGATGTTAGGAGGAGCAGAAGAGATTGGAGAAGAAGAGAATGTAACGGATATTGTCGATTCAAAGGGATATTTTGATGTTGGGAATTAAATAATGAAACCCTCTACATGTATTAGAGGGTTTGAGTTCAGATTTTAATTGCAAATCAAACCTTCCATGCCTATTAGAGGGGTTCAATTTAAGATTGTAATGGCATAAATCGGTTTTAGAATAAAATTTAGGTTTAGATTTAATTTTAAACCCGGTTTACTAATGGATTTAACAGAAAACGTTATTAATTAACGTCTAGGGGGTTTTAACTCCGTAACAAATTTTATAGGGGTATATACACTGTCTAAGTTTCGTTAGGGAGTCTGAGACTGGGGACAAAGTTCGAGGGTGTTAGAGACTTAATTGAAAGTTTCCAAGGGGCTGTACCCCGATAACCCATTTAACTTTACTTTAGTATTTGGAGTGAAAACTTTTGATTCATATTTGTAATTTTACATATTTTAGGTTTCTTATATATATATATATATATATATAATATATAATTTACTTATATATATATATATAATTATATATAGTGTTTTATGCTAAAACCGCCTAGTACGTTTAAAATTGCTTAATCCTCGACTAGGCGTTTTAGGGGCTAGGCGGAAGTTTGCTGCTTACTTCTCGTCTAGCGCTTTTTTAAACCTTGGTTTTAGTTAGTTTTACTGTAACGTAGGACTTCGTTTCTCTCTTTTAGGTTTTTAGTTTCCAGAGATATGTACTGTTTCTGCCGGTATATGTATTTAAACTTTGTATCCTCTGTTTACGTTATTAATAAAAAAACAGACGGAAAAAAGTGAGGAGATAGGTTGATTATACACGGTCCTGTTAAAATATATTGTATTCAATTTTTGTTGAGATGGATGAATCAGTTTGGTTTTTGTCCACACGTAAATCCGGCATCCATTTCTCGACTTCGCGTCTTCATATCTATTGAATCATCTCTCACTTTCCCTCAAATTATCAATCTCAAGCTGGAATCAGTGATAAATACAGGACTTGTCTGTAAGTTCTTCATCTCATTTTTATGTTATGATCACATGAACTAGTCACTAGTGTGTGTGTGTCTTCGTTGGTCAAGTCTGTGATGTTATTAGTTAAGTTGAAACGTATGAGTGTAATGTTGCTACTTTGCTCTGTGTATGCGGCTGATTAAAGTGTGAGTATGTCATATTCATATACAAGTTGGTGGCATTAACCATGCTTTGAATCTTATGCACCAAACACATTGAGTTTCTAAATATTATTTGAATTGTGATTCTCAGAATTCATAACTTAGGTTCATTGTTATTCTTCCAGGTCAGTGGCCATTACAACAAGTTCTTGCATTTGTGTTCAAGTTTCTGGTTTCTGTGCTCAAGTTTTAAGACTGTTAGTATTTGTGTTTTTATAACTTCTTGTTGTTACATTTTTACTTGGCTCCTTTGGGATTTTGCAGAGTTAAAAGAGTAATTGAGCTTGGCTCAGGGTATGGATTAGCCGGTTTAGATAACAAGTTGTAATCTCAGATGGAAATATGCAAGTAGTCAATTGTATCCTACTTGTTTCGTTTTGCGTATACCGTCTCATTACATGAAGCCTTGGAACTCATTTTTATTTTTCGATAAATTGATGTACTTAACATCCAAAGATATTAAGTTTAACATAGAATCCAACTCCATGGCATTTGGTTGCTCACGCGTGTTAGCCATTGAGTTTCTTTGGAATCAGCAAGAACTTTTTAGAGTTAACCAACACTTTTGACGTCGTAGTTGCGAGCTATGGGTAACTTGTGCTCTTTGTATTTCACTCTTCCACTAAATCGATATGTTTTTTCTTATCCTTCATCACTAGACTTTTCTTATCTTTTTTACTCAGCAGTACATTTTTCAAGAACCTAGCAAGAATCACCAAGATGCTGCTTATAGCCAAAGATCCCTCATAGGCATTATTCTTCAGTTTTGAGAGAGGTAACTCCTTAAAATCTTTTGTTTGAATGTGTGTGGAGCCATTATGAAACTTTTCTTTTTATGCACATTAATCTCAGGACTTTTTAGTTTCTTAAATCTAAGTAATCTCATGAGATTTATACAAGATGAGCCACAAGTGGATTTCAATTAGTTTTACTAATAATTAATTTCCTGCAGCAGTGTGTTACAGCAACATATTATTTATGCAGATAGAGAACTTATAAAGAAAATGAAAGAAAGCAATGATCCTTGGATCGAGCATCATTCTCGGTTCCAATTTCAAAACTTGTTCTAGTGAGGATGATAGCTAAAGAGATCATGGAAACAAATAACACTGTTTGTAGCATTTTTTGGTCGCCAGAAACAAAAACTGTCATATTGGGTTTCATATAAAATTGATAAGTAAAAACTAAGATATGTAAACATCATAAAAAAATATATCAAAAATCAAGTTTTCACTACTCTACATTTGTAAGAAATAGAGGTTCATTGGAGATGTCTTATTCAAGTTGTCTCTTTTTGTGTGGGAAGTTTAATCTTCTTGCATTTGGTGAAAGTTACTGACTCTGAGAAGTAACTGCTCTGAATCCCACTGCCTAATCCTAATGCCTGAGGATTGCACAACTTTATTCCCTGGACAAGAGTGAAAGCCAGACTTGATGTCATCAAACCTGAGGTGGTAGCACCACCTGTACACAGTAGCTTTTTGGCAACCTTAGCATTAAGTTTCGCACGCAGCCTGTTACTCCCAGCCTGACCAAGCATTCCATATCCATCACCAAGAGAGCTCTCTTCGAGTGTACCAAACGCCATCCCCTAGTGGCTAACCTCTTCATGTTTGTCATTTGATACCTTTCTTTCGTTTTTCTTAGACGCCGACCACCCCTTCTCTTTTTAGGCTCAGAATAAGGAACATGAAATGGCTTAGGTTGCCTTCCAGGAGGAGGTTCTTGCCACTTGTCAATATTCTTGCCGATTTCCTCCCTCTAGTAGTATCAACTCTTACTACCAAAGTCGATTTCGAAGCTAAGAGCCTGCTAGCGCGCATTTGAAGTCCAGGAGGTGTGCTTTGGACAATCTCTGTCTGCTCAAGATAACCTACACGGGACTGTGGCGTTGCAGTAGAGAATCCAAGAAGGTTCTTCCTCTTGTTGCCATGAATAAGAACATTACATGCAAGCGTCTAACGTCTTTTGTAGGACATCATCTGGCAGTGGTTTCCTTTTTGCAGTTAAAACAGTAAGTGAAAAAGCAATAATAACAGCTAGTTGAAGAAGGCCTTCTAGATCAACAAGGGTTAGATCTATCTCACTGCCATTTTTTTTTCAACACGGGCATAATCGATTGGGTCATGTACCAAAGACTCAAGCTCTTGGAACTTAAGTCTGTACTTGTCACAGATAAAGTTGTTGAGGATAACAGTCTCACTCTCAATATCAACTGAAAGCTGATTGCAATGCACAATAAGCTTGTATTCAAGATCATCTTCCAATACAGTTCCTATCTCTGAACCCTTTCTGAGAGTTTGTTCCACTCTCTGCATTATATCAGCGTATCTCTGAGTTTTCTGTTGCTTAGAAACGCTCCCGAGATCATCATAGTTAAGGGTTTCTAACTCTGCCATGTCCATGTCAATATTTTCTTCCTCCTCTTTCGGTTCTGCTTCATTGTCAGATAACTCGTCAAGGTCTTCGTAGAAAGAATCGTCAAGAGTTGCCATATATAATAGGTTTTGAATCTCACGTCCGTGATTATGTTCTCTGTGATTAGGTCTGATTTCGATTATCTCTTGTAAAAGATAAGGTGACTTCGTTTGGTTTTTATATCAAAACCTCAAATCCCAATAAAAGAAAATTTTCTTTTTTCCTTTGTTTATGAGATTTCCTTTTTCTTTTAATACTTTAACTCGGGGATATAAGGAAATTTATTATATACTTCTGACGTGGCATGGCATATATCTATGATTCTCTCAAACCCTTTGTTTAATTCTTAGTGACCTTGGTTGTGTGATGATTCTCATTAGAGTTTTTGTTGTTTGTTATAATACAATTGTATCAGCTGGAGACTAAATTAACAATACCCAAACCAAAAATACCAACCAAAACCGAACTGAAAAAAAGAGGAACCAAATTGAACCAAAACCGACTAAAAAATTGGAACCAATCAGATGCCAAACCGAAATATTTTAGGTATCCGAATAGAACCGAAATACAATTATATATCTTTATTATTAGTTATTTTTATACCGAATAATGAACAATATCCAAATAATCAAAATTACATGAAACCCGTAAGTACGGAGCCGAATACCCGAACGTCAAGGACTAGTATGTTAATAGAATTCGGAAGATACTTTAACCGCAAGGGCACAGTAAAGTGCACAGTAGAATGTTCGGGGTTGATCTAGAAGGATCAATGGTACTCTATAAATTTGCGAGACTCGTAAATAGCTAAAACGTAGAAAAGTTGTTTTGGTTTCCAGAATTGTGAATAAAAAATGCAAAGAATAAACGATGTATGTTATATAATAGAAAACATTGGGTCACAAGGTAATTCAGAGAATCAATGATCAATGAGAAAAAAGAAGCAGAAACTCAACAGTTAAACACCGTTCTCAAACATGAACACTAAAATAAACTAATTCTCTTTCAAGACATTAATCTCTAAACTTGACTAATCAATTTTACAAACTGTCGTTTGAGCCATCCTAGTCAAATCAGCATTATAAATCGAGTTCACTATGTTCACAATATATCCTAACATCAACTATCATTGGCTAAGAGCATATTGCTCAATTCACACTAGTTCATGCATTCTATCGAACACTTTTATGCATAGAAAAACCTAAGATCTAAAACAGGGTGATCAATCCGATTCTAGCATTAAAGACATGTGAATTGAAGAACCTAAAGAGTTAGAGTTTCATTAAAGCAATCAAAACATCAAACCATTAAATCCCCTCCTACTTAGAACCCTGAAACCCAATTAGGAAACTACTCACACATAGCAATTAGATCAACACAAAGAGAAGGAGATCTAGAAAACATAATGAAATTGTAATAGATTAGGGTTTAGAAATCTTCTCCAGATTGTTAGAAAGGATGAATTTCTAATCAAAGGAGTAGCTTACAATGGTGGAAGTCTCTCTAAAAAATAAAAAAAAAGTAAAAGTATCCATATCTCTCAAAAATTTGAGTCCATGGTTTTATAATAATAAGAAAAGAGTTTGGTTGAATCTGGACTGAATCAGGTCAAATATGGGCCCAAATTAAGCCTGAAACACGTGCGGAGAAGGGACCGATCAATCTGGAAGTGGACTGATCCGTTTAACAGTCTCTAGAGTCCGTCAAGGAAGGGGATCGATTCGTCCAAAGGTAGTCCGATCGGTCTGTCACTCTCTGGATTCAATTCGTGCAACTTCTTCAACTGCTCGCCAGAATGACCCGTGTTCACTAAATTGTGTATAACTTTTGAATGCACCGTTAGATTTCCTTAAAACCAGTTGGATATGAAAGTTAACAACCTTTGATATCGTGTGGCAAAAATGAGGATGATCTCACAGTGAAAAATTCTCCACATATGGGAAAACATTTGACGCTTCTACACGTTTCTGAATATCTAAAAGTGTCTTTTCATCCCAAAATGGTTTGTTTTCTTCCAAAACAACCTAAAACCTGTAAGAACTCGTAAATACTATAAGATTCTAAAAACACACTTTTATTCAATAATATATATGAAATATGAAAAAAAACAAAGACTCAAAACCGATAAAACACCAATACATCAACTCCTCCCAACTTAGATCTTTGCTTGTCCTCAAGTAAAGCAAATGCCTTCATCGAGAAAAGACGTTTGAAAACACGAGAACTTACCAATTGTGAGCAAACCACCAATACAAGGTCCATATAAAACCGTACTCAGTTGTACTTTGTCATACCTGTAGCAACAATACTAAACCTCGGAACCACAAAGAACTTTCAGAATCCAAGAACTCAACCTTTTAAAATTCGTTAAGATCATGCATGCTCTCACAAAGGGGGTATCAAATAGGTGTTAAGGCTACTTTATGGTGGCTCAAGTGTTTAGGGTTTCTTGCAAATGTGAACGGATGCAAGTCATTGTGCAATATCACAGTGAGACATAGACCAACTGAGAAGTACATAGCTTCCCTTTCGCCAAGATTACTTAACAAACTCAAATCCTCATTAAGCTAGACGTTCCCTTGATGGTTTTGAAAACTAAATATAATTAATTCAAATTGTCCGGTTCCTTCCCTTCTTCTTTTCCGTTTTATTGCTTTTAATTCTTTTTTTTCTTCTTTTTTGTGTGGGGGAGTGGAACCCGTTCTTGTCTTACATAAACTGCACCAAGAGATAAGTTAAACATGCTTTCTCAATTCACAGCCATAGACATTACCATCAATTACAACTACTAGATCATTCCAAAAATTAACCATACAAACTACACGACTCAATCCTAACGAAAGAAAAGCTAATCGGTCTATATACTCCCTAGTTTTTGCACATGGTTGCACATAATGATGAAAACATAAAGATGTATGGAGTTTGAAACATGGATAAGGTTCGAGGTGTGGTACTAGACTAAGAGTGAGTCTAGCTATTCAGAGTTCACAAAGAGTGGTAAAAATCATACAAACAAAACTCTGAATATGTGATCCATTACATGATTATCTAGCTGCTAAGTAAGATATAATAAGTCCGGTTTAAGTTCCAATAAGTAAGGTTAAGCTCAAATTATCCAAATTTCTAAGTGATAGGGATTATTGTACAGTGATCGAGGCATGAATTTTTATGTGTTTCCAATTCTTCCATCAACAATGCAAAAACGATTATAGGACAATGAAAAAGGCAAGGTGCAATTCCTAAAGAAAAGTCCATAGTTTTCGACAAAGTTTTGACTCAGTAAAACAGAGATGACTTTGACTCGATAAAACAGACTTACTAACTCAAAGGAAGACATAAGAAGGAGAACATCCATATAAAACATCATTAATAGACAAGTGACATCCTCCCCCAAACTTGCTGCACAACGTCTCGGTTTGAGAACAAATCCAAAAGAAGTTGTCAGACAAACTCAAAAGAAAGCAAAATGGTTAAATAGAAATAAGCGCTTGTTTAATGTCGTTAGCTTGACCGTTGAGCATGTGATATTAATCATGAGAATCAAAACTTTGAGCTAATCGACCTTTGGTCCTTCTCCTGTTGTCGCAGAAAAAAATTTATGCAAAGTAACACACAATTGTCCATGATAGCGGGACAAGATTACTATCAACAAAATTGACTACAAATATAGCATATATCTTGAAATAATCATTAGTAGTTGGACGCTCATGAGGATCAAATGCATTTGGCGGAAACATAAAGTCAATTTCAGGTTTAAACGAGGTTTTAACAAAATAATCAATTTCATCCCCATTGATCTCATATAACACAACATAATCATCTCAAGATTCTCAATCATCAGTAGAATCTCATCAATATCAAGTACAATTCCTAGGTAAGATTATTCAAGAAGATATCTAGATATTTCAGGCATTGAAAACTTAAACTCGACATCATGAACATTCAAAGCACAATGATATTCAATATCACAACATATTTCAGGGTAATCTCTAGCAAGTTTTGCTGCTCTTAAAGTATCTATTCATTGAGACTAACATATCAAATCAAAACATTCCTCAATGAGCATAGGAGTATGCAAAACAGAAGTTACATCTTCAATGCATGGCATGTGAATATCCTCAATATCATGAATGTCAAGGGTTGAAACGTATGTACCTTCTAATTGGCTTGGTGGAACCCAATATATTACCTTTTCCAGAGCATGAGCTTCTTATATCTCATAGTTAGTGAGTTCCCTCTCTTCAAATGCCACCGGTAATGATAAGATGTTCAACTAGATCAAAATTGCTAAATCACTCCTCGTAAAGCTCATCCAACTCCTCTTTTTGTTCCGGTGTAAGAACATTATCATTATCTGGTGACTCCTCATATGAATCATCCTCTTCTTCTTGTGGCCAATCATTGTATTCCATGGCTAACAATCTCTTTTTTCTTAAATAACACCTAACAACACCAAAAAGAAAAAAAACGATAAGTAGTAACTGTAAATAAAAATTTTATAGTCTAAAAACTTATCCTAAATTTATAGGTCACGCTATTGGTTCCTGGCAACGGCGCCAACTTGAAGTGCGCAATAGTATGTTCTGGGCTATCCACAAGGACCAATGGTACTCTATAGACTTGCGAGACTCGTAAATAGCTAAAGCGTAGAAATGTTTTTTTAGTTTCCAGAATTACGAATAAAAAATTCAAAAATAAACGATGTATGTTATATAATAAAAAGCATGGGATCACAGGGTAATTCAGAGAATCAATGATCAATGAGATAAAAGCAGTAGAAACTCAGCAGTTAAACACAGTTCTCAAACATGAACACTAAAATAGAATAATTCTCTTTTAAGACATTAATCTTTAAACTTAACTAATCAAATTTACAAACTGTCGTTTGAGACTTTCTAATCAAATCAGCATTATCAATCGAGTTCACTATGTTCACAATATTTCCTAACATCAACTCTCGTGGGCTAAGAGCATATTGCTCAATTTACACTAGTTCCGATATTCTATCGAACACTTTCATGCATAGAAAGACCTAAGATCTAAAACAGGGTGATCAATCAGATTCTAGCATTAAAGACATGTAAATTGAAGAACTTAACGAGTTAGAGTTTCATTAAAACAATCAAATCATCAAACCATTGAATCTCCTACTTAAAGCCCTAAAACCCAATTAAGAAACTACTCACACATATCAATTAGATCAACACAAAGAGAAGGAGATCTAGAAAACATAATGAAATTGCAATAGATTAGAGTTCAAAAATCTTTTCCAAATTGTCAGAAAAGATGAATCTCTAATCCAAGGAGTAGCTTACAAGTCTCTCTAGAAAATAGAAAAAAAAGTAAAAGTATCCATATCTCTCAAAAAGTTGAGTCCAGGGTTTTATAGGACTAGGAGAGGAGTTTGGTTGAATCTGGAGTGAATCATGTCAAATATATATAGGCCCAAAATAAGCCTGAAAACAAGTATGGAGAAGGGACCGATCGATCTGGAAGCGGACCGATCAGTCTAACAGTCTATGGAGTCCGTCTAGGAAAGGGATCGATAGGCCAAAAGGTAGACCGATCGGTCTGTCACTCTCTGGTTTCAATTCCTGAAACTGCTTCAACAGCTCGCCAGAATGACCCGTGTTCACTAAATTAGGTATAACTTTTGAATACACCGTTATATTTTCTTCTAACCACTTAGAAATGAAAGCTAACAACCTTTGATATCGTCTGTCAAAAATTGAGGACAGTCTAACAGTGAAAAACTCTCCATATATGGGCAAACATCTAACGCTTCTTGATGCAAGCCTAGGTGGTAAGGTATACAAGGACACGTGCAAACTAATCTTCTTCACAGACAGTGGTCTGCGCTAAGAAGAGAATTCAGACGTGGGTGGATATCAAACACGATGAAAATCGCTTCTCTCGTGTTTGTTTGAAGTATGGGACGTGTTGGCGGATGGGAAGTGCACCACAGAGGTGTGCTTAACTCTTATACAACACGGATCTTGGTCTTGTAGAATCGCTCGACAAGAACAAGAACTAGAGTTTTGCTTTTCTTAAGAAGATGCGGCGTTTTATTAATAATCGAAGGTAAAAAATGTTATAAGGCTGCAAGGTGACTTTATATAGAGTCCTATCAGCTAGCCCTAAGGTCGAAATAAGGAAATAAGCAAAAACGTAACAACAAGAAAAGAAAAATGCAAAAACAAGCGTAAACTAAACTCAACTTCTTGGGTCATTTTGATCGGAGACTTAGTCGTTGAAAGGGCTTGGGGTACCAGCAAAGATGGAATAAACTGAAATGATCTTACCCGGATACGTGCGAAGTCGAACGGATGGTCCGTGGGCGTGTTCCGGTCCGTTGTCGTGGGTAGCTTCTAGGTTCACGTTTATTGAGTCTTCACTCTTTTCTTGATGTCCTTTCGTGGTTTAAAGTCCAATCCTTGATGTCCTTTCGTGGTTTAAAGTCCAATCCTTGATGATTTTTAAGTGTGCAAGCAACCTTGAAATGGTTGCCGAGATCAGGTTCGGTATCACCGTCTAGATATGGAACGTGGTCATTGTTCGCGGTATGAGTGTGATGTCTGATGTGGTACAGTGCATGGTCAAGGACAGTACGTGGACGATCTTCCACGTGGTATGGTAGTTAACCGAGGGCAATACGTGGGCATTCCTTGTTGTAATACAGGGATCCTCGAAAGCGGTACGTGGATGCTTCTCCACGAACTGTTGAGGATCTTCGTAATGCCATACATTTGGAAGTTTTGCATTCATTAGTTTCCTTATAACACCTCTAATAAATTCTCTGCTTGGGTTGGTAAGTTCTCTGTCAAAATCGTCTCTAGGACTTATAATCCTACGAAAGATTGCGTAACTAAAGATAAACATGTTATAGCCCTTAAGAGCAGAATCTCTAAGAGTTGAAAGGTCTCAATCCAAATCGCCTTCTCGGAAAAACTCAGAAAGACCCCTCATGAAAATGGTAGAAGCATTGTTTTTTTCATAACAATGAACTCTGAACCAATTTGGTTAAGAAAGAAAGCCCAAGGGATGTGCCCAATTAGGACGCAAAAAGGAAGCAATCAATTGATGCCAAGAAATTAGCATCTTCGACTATAGCCCGAAAACTCTTACAAGTCATTTTGAGCATAACCATATCACCGAGAGATTGTTGAGATATGATCAATAAAATAGTGGTTAGCAGATCTTGTGGATGATCTAGGATTGTGCATTCTGAAGAGAAATTGTGTTTAACCATGTTGGAAGAAGAAGAAGAAGACTCGCCCTCGTGAAAGGTTTTCATTGTATCTTCTGATTTGGTAAAACTGTGACTCTTTCCCTTCTTCATCTTCTACTTTATAACATCTTGAAAGGTTTATCAAAATGTAAGACTGGGACAACAAATATTTAAATTTTCAAAATCAAATTTAATAAAACCATTAGAAAAATCATTAAAAAAACCATATTAGATCATTATATAAACACTAAAATGTTATTGCTAATGAACAAAACAAAACAAAATTAAAATATACTTGACTGCTACTAACAACATCACACCATACATAACATTCCTTGTACTTTTAAGATGACTTTCATAATGTTAATAAGTTTTTGATCCATTTGATCGAAATTATGTTTAACTTCACATATTAGGCCAAGAAACTATATGGGCTACATTTAGAAATCATTTGGTTTCTGGTAAAACTTAAATAGTTTTGTTTAAACATGGTAAAACTGAAAAAAACTAAAAAAATGGCAAAAGCTGAAACTGTGTGGTTTTTGGTAAAATAGTTCGACTTGGCAAAACTATCAACTTATTGTGGTCCCCATAACACTTAATAACTTCTTGCGATAGGTGGATAAGCAAGCATTTATGGTCCCCACAACACTCCAACAATGCATTTCGGCTGGTCAATTAGTCAAACAAACGCACATGTGGTCCTCACAGAACTCACAAGCCGAGAAACTAGTTTTCTTTTGTTTTCCCGCTTCTCCCAAAACCCAAAATTCAATCTTCCCTCTTCTTCCTCTTTTTCTAGTTTTCCCCTCTTGTTCAAAACCAATATTCCTCTATTCACTTTATACGTTTCATATATTTTTTCTTATATCCTTCTAAATCGAGAGAAGCCAAAGGTCTTTATCTTTCCTTCCTCTTTCAACTAGATCAATAAATGGATTTTTAGTTTATCAATTTCGATTTTGATTCAATTTTGTCTTTCAATTAGGATTCGTAAACTATGATGTGTATATTTTTGGGTCTAACTTGTGCTCTTGTGTTCTTCTGCTAGGAATAATGCCTATCAGTCCTGTAACCAGCTCTGAGTCATAACCAAGTTGGGATCCGTGTTGCTATATGGACGGCGATTACAGATTCCCACAAGATGTTTTTGTGGCCAACGTGTTAAGCTACTAGTCTGCCGTTCCGGAAAATTAAGGAAGAAGATACTACTAATGCCCTATGAGTGAGGTACTTGTTTGAATCTGTGAAGTGTTAGTAATATAATTTTGTTTGAATTTGTGAAGTGTTTGTCAAATAATTTTCTTACGCTTATGCGTAGGATGGTGATTGGTACCACATATCTAAGTGGTGGGATGTTGTAGTTGATGAGGAGTTAACACTATTGAACACCCATGTAAGAGAGGAGTTTAAAGTGTCAATCCAAGTTCAAGTGTCAATCCTACAAATGCGTGATGAAATTAGTGAACTTAAGGAGCGCTTGGCAAAGGCGGAAGACGAAATTCGTAGGTTAATGAACATAAGGGCCATCCCATAAGGACTGCTTGGTGATGTATGTGTAACATATGATATTATGTTTGTGTACCCAGTTTGTATCACATTATGTTTCCAATCCGTTTCGTATGACATTATGTTTGAGTAAAATGTTCGGCTTTGTATGACATTATGTTTGTGTAAAAAATTTTCCAATCCGTTTCGAATCCCATTATGTTTGTGAACTTAGCAAAACTGTGATGGTTGTACAACTAGTAAAATTGTTCGTTCGGATTTGTGAACTTAGTAAAACTGTGATGGTTCCGATATTTAAATTAAACTGAAATTTTCAGGCATCATACATGTCCAAAATATGCGTCATGCATGTCCAAAATATGCATGAAACATGTCGAAAATAAGCATGAAACCTACATGTCCAAAAAAAGTATGATAAAATCTTGCATGTCTTAAAAACGCATAAGCAAGAACAGGTTTGCAAACATAATTTAGATAAGACAATTCCTCAAGTTAGACCTTCTTGTTATTTCTAGTGACTGGAGGGTCGAATGGTTCTTTCTTGAGGTTTGAGTAACTCATGTTCCTCATCTTCTTCGTCTGTTTCTCTTTTTCAATCACAGTTTCACCCTTAGTTTCACCCTCAGTTTAATCACAGTTTCACCAGATTCACCTGCAGCCGCTCCATCACTTTCGCTATCAGTTTTCCCAGTTTACATCGACTCCATCTATTTCTTTATCATTACTACCAGCAAATATTGCACCATCCTTCACCTATTGTGTTTCAACATGTTTAATCTTCTCATCTTACTTCTCAATCTTGCCGGTCAATTTTACCTCCATTTCTAAAAGCATATCAACCAACACCTTGAATCTTCTATCAACTATTTTCTTAATACCTTCAATATGTTTCTGTTGGGCCTGTTTCTCCTCTTTCTCCTGAGCCTCTTTATCTTGAGCCTCCTTTACCTGAGCCTCATCGACAGTCCCATTTTCTCTCTCCACATCTTGTTTGTAGATGTCTTCAAAACATAGCTTACGGGTTGAATGAAGTATAATCTTTATCCAACCATCAACAACAACATCATCACAATTTTGTTCATCATTCGAGTCGTTCATGTTGTGCGCCAAAAGAGTTATCTCATCATCAGTTGGTACAAAGATACTTTCAATCTCCCGTGATTGAAAAAATAAACAAATGTTACTACTAAATAATCTAATTCAATTACTAATTAACCATCATGTTACTATTATAATATCATCTAATTATTACTAACCTTTTTTGTGCCAAGTCCATCATTTATTTCAGAAAGAGGGAATCCTCTCATAGGACTTTTGATGAACTTGTACTTGCACATCTGAGGACACCGAATGTCTGGAACTATAACATCTTCTTGGAATCTCTTCCTCAAATCTGGGATTGCCTTGAACGCCAAAAGCTATACATTGTACATGTTATAATTTACACAAAAAAAACCAACAAAAAATAACAATCTATTCCTAAATTACTTCCATAGGAATGATGAAACTTGGATAAGTATGAGATGATGATTTGATACGATCCTTACAACTCTTCATACAATGTTTAATTTCTTTAATATTGTCTTCAAATGACAGCCTTCCCCATGGAAACGTCAAGCACCAATCAAGATCACTAACATCGTTTATAAGAAGACTGACTACATGGGGTGTACATGGGCCTTCCTTTCCTTTTCCTTGTATAACACTAGCTAAAAAATACAACACCGTCATCCTCAGTTTATCTCCCCAAGCATTCATTGTCTTAAACTTCTTTTTCAAGGCAGCATAGGTAACTTCTCCTTCTTGAAATGCTTCTCAACAAACTTGGAATTCCCAAAACTCTTATATCCTTTTAGATACGCGTGACAATGTAATCCCGACAAGAGTGTGTGTTCTGTTAGAGAATACCTAATAAGAACACTGTTCACCATAAACAAGGCTTCTCTTTTCTTCTCTACACACGCCGTGCAGAGGAGAAGCATCCACATGCCCATGGTATTGTGAGTTCTCTCCCTTGACATGTGAAAGAAGTGGCGAAATTGAAGGTGGTCATGAAACCAACTCAACTCATACGGCTTAAGTACTTCCTCTAATGTATCTACACACTTTTATTTAACAATGGGTTATGATCTTCAATGGCTTCACATACTCGCTGTTAGGAAACTACATATTCAAAGGTTGCATTGGTTCGAATTCATACTCATCACCAACCTAAAATACAAAATTTGCCTAGATTTACTTTGTAAACAGAGAAGCAAACTGGACATGCAATTTGACAAAAGATTAAGATTCGATGTGCATACCGTATTTTCTTCTTGATTGCGACCTTTTTCTTCATATTCTTTGTCATTTACTTCTTCTTCCTCTCCCTTCTCATTCTCTTCTTCCTCCATCGGTACTTCTTCCTCTTCGTGTTCTTCTTCTACTTCTTTTTCTACCACTGGAACAATAGCTAACGCATGTGAAACTTCTTCTACCACTGAAACAATAGCTAACACCTGTGAAACTTCTTCTATCACCGGTGAAACTTCTTCTAACACCGGAGGCGCCGTCTTCTTTCGCTTCCCAGTCTCCAAATTCTTTAGCTTTGGAGGCGCTGATTTCTTTTGCTTCGGAAACCCGAATTCTTTTTCTTCGGAGAAGCCGATTTATTTTGCTTCTGAGGTCCCTTTCATCCGTACCATGTATTTGGCGGCATATCTAAAATCCTTTTTTTGTAGTCTTCCTAGTTTTACTTAATCTGAGAATTTGGAACAACGAGAGAATCGAAGATAAAGGAATTCGAGAGAGAGAGAGCTTATTTTTTTTTTCTGAACTGTGAAATCGTGAAATGTTAGGGATATGATTTTCAAGCTTTTAGATCGATTCTAAAGATGAGAAACTGACGAGATTTTCTGGTTATGAGGTCTGGTTGTTTTGTATCTGATTTTAATCTGGATGGATCCGAATGGGTTGCATAATGGGTGGATACTAGGCTGTTGGGTCTGTAATTTTGTGTAAAAAGACTGGTTTTAGTTAATTTACATGTTTTTTCAATTACAAAATTAAATCTAAAAGAAATTCGTTTTATAACGAGAGTATAATAGCAAATTTTTGTTCAATGAGTAGTATCTCAGCCATTCTCTCTATGATATGTCATTCTAATATGGTCACTTAAAATTATGTTAATATTTCAAGTAACCTTAGATTAACAATATTTTTGTTAGAAAGTAAAGAAATGTTCAATATAACTCATTATTGTCTATTTGTATATTCCAGAAAAGTTTGATGACGGCGAATAATAATAAAAATTTGTAATCAACAACAAACAAGAAAAATGGTATGACAAAAAAGAGTTTGTTATGAAATCGATATATATGGGTGATGATATATATAGATATATATATATATATGTATATTTATATAAGTATAAGTATATGTATATGGTTGTATGATTTAAGAGAGAGAATGAGAGAGATACTTAATATAGAGAGAGAATGATGATCTTCTTGTTCTAATTATGTACTTATACATAATATTACACACATATTTGTAGTGTACACAATATGATAGGATAATGACACATGTGCTATGACTAATACAACAAAATGATGAGTAATGACTCTAATGACACTTGGAGGGATATCCTAATTCATGTGATGAATAATCACTTTTAATCTAATACTCTTCCTTGAGTATTCATCACTATTGATGTATTACGTACAACCTCATTAAAAACTTTATCACGGAAAAATTCATTAGGGATAAAAACCATGAAAGGAAAAAGAGTGCAGTGCCTTAAACTCCCCCTGAAAGATGGATATAATATTTTCTTCACAAATCTCGCAGATGACGCATTCTAATCCTCTGAATATGCTTTCAAAAATTTGAAGTAGGAAGCGCCTTATTGAAAAGATCTGCTGCATTGTCACTTGAACGAATGTACTCGATGTCGACTACTCAATTCTTCACGAGTTCTTGAGTATAGGAGAAAAATCTTGGAAGGATATGTTTCGTCCTATTACTCTTGATATATCCTTCCTTGAGTTGGACAACACATGTAGCGTTATCCTCGAACAATTTTGCTGGTTCTTTACTTGCAATTATCGTGCTAGTTCTTGTATATTATGTGTCATGGACCTCAACCATACACATTTTCTACATGCTTCATGAAGTGCAATAATTTCCTTATAATTTGAGGAATTGGCAACCAATGTCTGTTTCTGAGAACGCCACAGTACCCCCCATTGTGAAAACATATCCAGTTCACGATCGAGATATATGTGGATCTGATAAATATCCTACATCTGAAAATCCAACTAGACCAATAGCAGAGTGTCTAGAATAAAATAATCCCAAATCAAATGTAACTTGAATATAATGGAAGATTTGTTTTATCCCAGTCCAATGTCTCCGCATTGGACATGAACTGTATCATGCAAGCAAATTAGTAGCAAATGCTATATCTGGCCGTGTATAATTTGCAAGTTACATAAGTGCACCAATGGAAGTTATATAAGGTACTTCGGGACCTAATACTTCTTCATTAGCTTCACAAGGTCTAAACGGATCCTTATCAATATCAAGCTATATATTGACCATTAGAGTAATCAAAAGATTCATTTTATCCCTATTAAAGCGTTTTAACACCATTTTGGTGTAATCTGACTTATGCACAAATATTTCATCTTGCAAATTCTCAATTTGAAGCTCGAGACAAAACTCTGTCTTTCCAAGGTCTTTCATTTCAAACTCTTCTTTCATATGAGTTCTTGCATCATCAACTTCCTTTTGAGTTCCAATTATGTTCAAGTCATCAACATAAACAACTATGGTTACAAATCCAAATTGAGATTTCTTAATGAACATGCAAGGGCATATCGCATTATTGATATATTCCTTTTTCAACAAATATTTGCTTAAGCGATTATATCACATGCGTCTAGATTTTTTTAATCCATATAGTGATCGTTGTAATTTGACCAAACAAATGTCCTTGGATTCTTTTGGGATTTTTTATCCTTCCAAGATTTTATATTCTCCTGGAATTTTCATATAAATGTCACTATCCAATGATCCATATATGTATACAGTCACAACATCCATAAGGTACATATTTAGATTTTCGATATCGTTAGGCTCATCAAGTACCTAAATATGATTGCATCCATAACCGGAAAATATGTTTCATCAACTCATCATAATCAATTCCCGGTCTTTGAGAAAATCTTTGTGCCACAAGTCGAGCTTTATATCTTGTGACCTCATTATTCTCATTTCTTTTTCTCACAAAGTCTCATTTGAATCCAACTGGTATTACATCTTCAGGTGTACTAATAATGGGTCCAAAAACATTTCTCTTATTAAGGGAGTGTAATTCATTCCCATGACTCCTTGCCATTTCTCTCAATCAGATCTTTTCTGGCACTCCGGTACGAATCTTGGGTCTGTATCATCATTTTCATTGACAACTTCTTTGGATACAGAAAAGGAGAATGTTTTATCCTCATCATCAATTTCATATCTAACCCACACTTTTCCATCTTTGGAGTAATTAATGGAAATATCACATTTTTTTGTATCATGCTCGACTTCGAGGCTTTTCTCTTTATCTGAATCTTCTTGAACCTCTTCATTTTGTTCTGATATATCATGGTTTTTACCCGTTTTTAGCCATGATATAGGTCTTGTTTTCAGAGTCTTTCAAGTGTTTTTGTATTCTTTTTGAGTCTTTTCTGGTTTTCGCACATTTGGAGCATTATTGGAGTATTCTGGAGCTTTATGGCATCCGTTGAATAATTTCTCACGGTTGGATTGAGCTCAAATTTGGATACAAGATAGATCAATGGATTAGCTTTCATTTGGAAGTGGTTTGAGGCCATTTTAACGGTGTGATCAAAAGTTATGCCAGTTTTTGTGAAGACAGTCAAGTCTGGCGAGCACAGAGTCCTGGTGTCGACCGACACCAAGCCAGTATCGATTGACACCGACTGCAGGAAAAGAAAACATGTGATTATACAAGTTTGAAGATTCTGCAACTTGGCCCATAAGATTCTATTATTTACAATTAAGCCCATAACGTGTTTTAGCATTATATTTAGGGTTTTTAGCCACTTTTAGGGAGGAGACTGGATTTTATTCATTATTCGGGTTTTGAGAGAGGGAAGAAGTCAGAAACTCTGTTCCTGAGAGAGAAGATTCCGAACCCTTGTTATTCTTTACTCTTACTCTTTTATGCAATCTATTTTATTCATGATGTTTGCTTCATTCACCATGTCTGAGTAGATTCCTTGTTAGGTTTAGGGTTATTCAAAGGTGTTTGATGAATTGTTAGGTTGATCTGAATTGATAGGAGAAATTCAATAGAGTTCTTCATCTAGACTTGTGATTACTGCTTATTCTAGCTTCATGACCTAGAATCTGATCTTAGGTTGTTTGATTGGCACGAAAGTGTGATTGATTGCCTGAACTAGTGTTAGATGAGCAAAAGACCTATTCGCAAAGAAATTTGGTTAGGATTTTGTGAACAATCGAACCTGATCATTAACGCTTGTTTGAATTCATTGGATTTGCAAAGAAATTTGGAATTCTAGGTTTAGACATAGATAATCTTCGCAGCGACGGTTGGTTGATTTTACATTTGTGTTTCAAGTTCAAGAATAGTGCTTAAATATCCTCCAGAAATTCTGTTTGATATGCAATTCTGATTTACCGGAGAATTTCCCTAGGCTTAACGTTTTCCCTCCATTGAATTTCACAACTTTTATATTATGCTGTTTATTTCCTGCATTACTTTGTTCCCTTAGGTTAATTCAAATTCTATAATCTATTGAGTGATTTTTTGAGTTTTTGTGGTTCGACCCCTACTATACTACAGCTACTGCTTTAGTACTCTTAGGGTATTAAATTTGAGCATATCAAATTTTGGCGCTGTTGCCGGGGACTCTCAATTTCACCATTAGATTTTAGTTTCGAATTTCGACTAAGTCTGATGGTATTGATCGACACCACCCCAGTATCGATCGATACTCATCATTTTTTTTTTGTTACTTACGTGTTTTTGACTCTTGTGTTTCAGGAAAGCAAAGGAGCAAGTAGAGATGAACAACGCATTGATTCTAGTTCGTGATGAGGCTGGTGCTTACAGAGACCTAGAGGGTCGTTTGTACAATGAGAGAGGGCAATGTCTTGACGAAGAAGGAAACGTCATTGTTCCTCAAGCTGTTGTTGACGCGCGAGCTGCGCGCGGGAATGAGGGGAACGCTGTGGTTAATCGTGCAAGGAAGATTGGTGAGTACAACATGCCTGATCAATTCTATGCCAATCAAGCAGCGATTCGTGTTCCTGCGTTTCAGAGGAATGACTTTAAGCTGAAACCTGCATACTTCACTCTTGTGGGTCAGTGATATATCATGGTTTTTACCCGTTTTTAGCCATGATATAGGTCTTGTTTTTAGAGTCCATCTAGTGTTTTTGATATGCAATTCTATTTGATATGCAATTCTGATTTACCGGAGAATTTCCCTAGGCTTAGCGCTTTCCTCCATTGATTTTACAACCCGTCATTAATCGTTTACTATTGCTGTTTTTAATTACATTTATTTTACTTAGCTTAATTCGAATTCTATATTCTATGGCAGAATTGCTAAAACTATACCCAAAATTGAGTTTGAATGCAAAACTAGACCCCAAATTGAAACAAATGCAAAACTAGACCTTTGGGGTATGAAAATTACATTAACCCCCTTATTTGCAACAAAAAAAAACAGAAACCGCAATTACAGTTCTAACCTCCGCGCGAAGTAGACTTNCTTTAGAGTATGGAAATTACATTAACCCCCTTATTTGCAACCAAAAAAACAGAAAACCGCAATTACAGTTCTAACCTCGCGCGAAGTAGACTTCTTGGACGAAGTCTCACAGTAGACTTCGTAGACTTCTTGAACGAAGTCTCACAGTAGACTTCGTTCATGACATACATGAAGTCTGAACCGTAATTAAACCTTAGATTTAAATTAGGAAAATAATAAAAAATATTTTCAATGCAATTTCTTCTAAAGAAAATAAGATTATCTAAAATATGACCTTTATAAATTAAAATTTCTGAAACTTTCATAAATTTTAAGCATGTAAGGTTGATTATGTTCTAAAATACCATAAACAGTCGCAGACTTCGACCATGAAGTCTGAACCATAATAAATGTGAAATTTAATTAAAAAATGAAAAAAAAATATTTCGATCAAAATTTTTGAAAGATAAATTATTTTAAATCAAATCGAATAGGTTTAAAAAAAAAAATTCATAAAACTAAGCCATTTGATGTAAACCATGTGAGGCATATAGGTTAGAGGTTACCAATGGGTAAGAATCCATGCATATATCTTTAGGGTTAGACTTAGATTGATATGTTTTTTGATATAAAATGGGATCCTTCGTATAGTTGTTAGATTTTGAACATATTATACTATTTTGATGTCTAATTTAGTATTTGTTAACAAAGAGTGAATTAAACGTTCGAAATTTAGAGTTTAGGGCTTACAGACTTCCGAGTTTCGGGTGAAGTCTCACGGTAGACTTCGCATGTGAAGTCTGTAAGATTTTGTTATCGTAGAACTTCTTGTTAGAAGTCTGATGAAATTCAAATAAATCCAAAATTTTGAAATGTTTCGCGAAAAATTTGGGGGGGAAAATTTTGGGGGAAAATTTACATTTACTAAACAAGATAAAACTGAAATTGCAATAGTTAATCTGGGTAAAAAAATTAAAAAATTTCCATCGCTCTTTTTCTTCTTCGACTTCGAATCACCAAACGTCGCCGGAAATCTGTAAACGCCGACACTCTTTCTCCTCTTTTGCCGTAAGTTATCGTTATTCATTCTCCTCTTTCTCCTCTTTCTCCTCTCTCGCTGAAAAACTCTAATCCCATTCTTTATTTGATTCGCAGATCTTGGAATGCAACCGTCTATTTCATATCTTCAAAGCTATTCTGTTTCCGTCTTCGCATATCAGATGAGTAGCAGGCGGTCGGTGAAGAGAGCATTGCTTCTAGATGACGATGACGATGACGATGAGATGAAGATGAAGATGAAGATCCAGATGAAGATCCAGATGAAGATGAAGATCCCGATGAAGATGAAGAGAAGAATCAGATGAAACTCACACTTACTAATCCAGACCCCGAGATGCCAATGTAAAATTTTGTCGACTTGGTGAAGGAGTACTTCACCAGGTCAACAAAATTTGCATTGACATCTCAGGGTCTGGGTTAGTAAGTGTGAGTTTCATCTTCATCTTCTTCTTCATCTTCATCGGACTCTTCATCTTCATCTTAGACAACAAAACACAATATTTTTTTAAATTTCTTTTAAATGGATTGGAATTTATTTCTTTAGTTTTATGTTAATTATATTTTAATTTCTCTTATTATGTTAATTATCTATCGGAACCTTTGATTTCTTATTATTGTTGATTATCTTTAATTTCTCTTATTATGTTAATTATTATTGGAACCTTGATTTGTAAATCAAATACAAAGTTCGAAAACCACAAAAATACAAAAAACTGGTCATACAGAACAGCGAGACACCTAGAGACTTCTAAAAGTAGACTTCACGAGTAGTATATACCAAGAGACTTCATATTCATAACAGAACACCCAGTTAGAGACTTCTCCATTAGACTTCCAACACAGACTTCTTCTATATGTTAATTATAATTTAATTTATCTTATTATGTTAATTTTCTTTCGGAACCTTTGATTTCTTATTAGTTAATTATCTTTTCATTTCTCTTATTATGTTAATATTATTGGAACCTTGATTTGTAAATCAAATACAAAGTTCAAAAACCGCAAATATACAAAAAGAAAACTGGTCTCAGAAACAGCGAGAAACACCTAGAGACTTCTAAAAGTAGACTTCACGAGTAGACTTCACCAAGGGCTTCGTATTCATACAGAACACCTAGTTAGAGACTTCTCCAGTAGACTTCCAGCACAGACTTCCTCTATAGGAAGTGGATAATCATTTGCATAGAAACATAATCAACTTTAATTTTATGAAAGTTTCTGAAATTTTAATTTTATAAAGTTCATATTTGGGATAATATTATTTCTTAAGAAGAAATTGCATTGAGATTATTTTTTATTATTCATAATTTAAATCTACGGTTTAATTACGGTTCTGACTTCGACCATGAAGTCTGGAAACGTAATTAAATGTGGAATTTTAATTAATAAAAAATGATAAAAAATTATTTTAATCAAAATTTTTGAAGATAAAATTATTTTAAATCAGATCGAATAGGTTTAAAAAAAAAATTCATAAAACTGAGCCATTTGATGTAAACCATGTTGAGGCATATAGGTTAGAGGTTGCCAATGTTTTAGAACCATGACCATATTCTTTAGGGTTAGACTTAGATTGATATGTTTTTTGATATAAAATGGTGATCCTTCGTATAGTTGTTAGATTTTGAACATATTTTACTATTTTGATGTTCAAATGTTAGATATTTGTTAACAAAGAGTGAATTAAACGTTCGAATTTAGAGTTTAGGGCTTACAGACTTCTCGAGTTTTGGGTGAAGTCTCACGGTAGACTTCGCATGTGAAGTCTGTAAGATATTGTTATCGTAATGAAATTCAAATAAATCCAAAACAAAGTGTAATATATTATAAATAAACTTATGTTCTTAAACAGAGATTTAGATAGATAAATTCCCTATCTAGGGACAATTGCCCTGTATCTTGCTATCATATCAAACATCAAGAAGTTGTCTCTCAAATTTCAACCTCTTCCATCGCTGGTTCGAACAAAATGTCCGATAAGCCTTCTTCAGTTCCAGCCAAGTGTCATCATCACCACCTGTGGGAATTAGATTGGTATTGTCTAGATAAATTACGATATGTTAAACTGTAGTAAATAACACACTTACACGCGAACTGATTTATCCTCCATAATTTAAGCACCACGATCACCGCTCCACCCTCCTGTTCCTAAAGCCATTCCAGGAAGTTATAAGCGTGTTCACGGTTGCCCACACACTTTAAACATATTGTCCCTATTATGATTAATAAAAGTGGTTGTAAATTACAATACGGTGAGGCTTCGTCATGGTATTATTATTGTTTGGTTTAAACTTACATGGCATCTTTGATGTGAAACACACTCTTTGAAAATGTGCGGCCAAGTGGACTCTCTTGAAGGGGCATGTGTTGAAGAGCATGCCCATAGTATCTACATCATAAGTGTTCTCCTTTAGTTAAATAAAGTTACATGCATATAAATTATGGGTTAAGAAATTTGCATGCATACCTATAGCAACGTTCATTTTGGTTTTGATGTCACGTATTTGGGTCAAACTTAAAAAATCCAAGTAGTGCTCGTCGTTCAAAAGGATCGATTTTTATGATTCCAGTCTTTGTATACTGGGTAGACTGGATTGTAAGTTTGAAATGAGGGTTTGTTGCACGGAATGCCTGCAAATCCTGTGTGTACTGCTACATTCTGTATTTCAATCCAGTGCCCTTCACACTCTCCAATCCAGAGAACGCTGGCACATGTTCTGGAATAATCATCAACTCCATCTTAGTTCCCTGCATAAAAGAAGCATCACCAAAGTATTGTATTGTCAGATTCATGTGATTGCATGTCTGCATGTAAGTGAAATTCTCTTACCGCTCATCTACTAATACGTAGGACCAGTAGGGACCTACATTGAGAACGGAGTAAGAGTAGGCGCGGAGAATCTTGACTTTAAAACACCAATCTGTTTTGCTTGCATTGTTTCTTTCATTTGCTTCGGCTAGAAGGTTGTAAGCATCCACGGATTTTTGTTTTTCTTGTTGTGATTTTGTGTTTCTGAGATAAAAGCAGTGAAGAAGAAATGAATACGACTATGGAGGTGGAATGATTACTAGGGAAACTGAAAAGATTAATAGATGGGAAACTGAAGAGACAGACGTTATTCTTATCTCAAGGACGTGACTTTTTAAAAAAAAAAAAAATTGCAGCGTTTCTGGTTCTTTAATGTGAGGTTTTAAGGGTTACAGACTTCTTCAGTAATGTCTGTATGAACTTCATGAGAAGACTTCACACGCAGACTTCAACGACGCAATCGACTTTCCTCTGTAAAGTCACCGATTTATCTAATTTTCGGAGGAAAAAAATTTGGGGAAAAAAAAAAACAACAAAATTTAACTAAACAATTTACTGCTGTAAATGTACGAAGTCTGTTAGCGAAGTCTCCAAATGAAGTCTGAAAATGACAGACTATAGACTTCATGGCCAGCATTCACACGCAGACTTCTATAAGAGACTTTGTTTGGCGAAGTCTGCTACCGACTTCCTCTGTAAGTCACCGATTTATCTAATTTTGGGGGGAAACAATTTAGGGAAAAAAATTTAGAGCTGTAAATGTCATTTACCGGTTTGGTATAAACAATTTTACAGCTGTAAATAATACGAAGTTGTAAGTGAAGTCTCCAAATGAAGTCTGAAAATGACAGACTATAGACTTCACACGCAGACTCTTACGAGAGACTTCTTTTGGCGAAGTCTACAATAGACGTTTAGGTTAACAAAGTTTAATCTGCTAAAAAAATTAAGAAATCTCCATCGCTCTTTTCCTTCTCCGAAACACCTAAAGTCACCGGAATTTCCCAAAACGCCGCCGACTCTCTTACTTCCTCTCTCTCCTCTTGCACCGTAAGTTATCGATTTTCTTCCTCCCGGGAAACCCCAAACCTCTCAACGAGGACACTTTTTCTTCGCCGATCTCCTCCTCAAAGGTCTAGTTTTGCATTTGTTTCAATTTGGGGTCTAGTTTTGCATTCAAACTCAATTTTGGGTCTAGTTTTAGCAATTCGCTCTAAAATAATTAGAAGTTAAATAATTTTTTATTATTATTATTATATATATTCAATTAAATTTTGTTTTTTTTGCAAGTTATAAAGACGAGAAATAAGTATAGATCTCAAAACAAACAAAACTATGAAAAACTGAAAATGTAATAGATTGATTTTTGGTAGTTAAAAGGATAATTGTTGGGATTTGGGTAATTAAAAAGATAATTAGAACAATTTAGGGTGTAAAAAATTATTGTTGGGATACATTTCACAAAATAGATTGATTTTTTTTTTGTCCAAATCAAATGAAACAAGTTTCTATTTACAGAGAATAAAAAATGATGAATTTTGATGTAAAATTGAAAATAAATTTTTATTAACTACAAAATAATTGATTTCAAACAATTTGGGAGAGAAAGAAAAATCAGAATCCTCCACGGCCTATGAAATCGCGCCACATGTCATTGTTTCTCCTACTTTTTACAGATTCAACATGTTGAGTCTATTCAACTTAATTTGATCCATGTCATATTCAATTATTTTTTCAACATGCCATTGTAGCAATTCAACAGTTTAATAACTTTTTCAACACCCTCATTGTAAGACTATACAATGATTTTTTTATCTAACACCCTACTTTTTACCTTTTTACATTCCACATCATCATCTCTCTTCCACCTAACTATTCAACATCCTCTCTATTTCTACACTATACAAAGGTTTTGTTTAATAAAATTCAACACCTTATTCCACCAATTTTATTTCATATTTCATATTTTTATTTTCTTTTATATTTATGTTTTTGTGATTACATATTAATAACAATTATCGACTAAAATTAACTTAAAATCATTAGAAGTTAAATAATTTTTTTTATTATTATTATATATATTTAATTAAATTTTGTTTTTTTCAAGTAATAAAGACGAGAAATAAGTATAAATATCAAAACAAATAAAACTACGAAAAACTGAAAATGTAATAGATTGATTTTGGGTAGTTAAAAGGATAATTGCAGGGATTTGAGTTATTAAAAAGATAATTAGAACAATTTTGGGTGTAAAAAAATTATTGTTGGGATACAATTCACAAAATAGATTGATTTTTTTTTTCAAATCAAATGAAAAAAGTTTCTATTTATAGAGAATAAAAAATGATGAATTTTGATGTAAAAATAGAAAATAAAAATTTTAATTAACTACAAAATAATTGATTTCAAATAATTTAGGAGAGAAAAAAAAACAGAATCTTCAGCGGCCTATGAAATCGCGCCACATATTATTGTTTCTCTCACTTTTTACATATTCAACATGCTGAATTTATTCAACTCAATTTAATCCAGGAGATTCAATTATTTTTTCAACATGCCATTGTAGCTATTCACTAGTTTAATAACTTTTTTATCACCCTCGTTGTAAATAGTCTAGATAGTCTTAATACACAAACTCTGGTCGTCACAGTTTTCAATTTTAGGATTTTATAATATAACATTCAAAGAGTTTGACTAAATCATATTTTTTTGTCATTTTACACCAATAGAAAACGATGACTAATTTACATCGATCGAAGGAGTACCAGTATGAAAACAAGAAGTCGTCAATTCCTTAAGAAAACTAAATTGTAACTTTTTAAGAGTATTTGTTTTACACTTCGGTCGTTATCCTGTGTTAATTTGTTTGAACTGGTTATTTGATAAAATGTCATGTTATGGAAGTAATGGCGGGACATACGATGAACATGTTTAAAAAGATGAGTACATTTAAAACTGAAAATTACCTATATTAACACAAGTTTTCTCAAAAATAACTAAATTAACACTTGATTTGAGAGGAGAATAACCCAAATCTTTTAGTTAATGTCTAATTAATCTGTAGTTAGTATAATATTAATGTTTATGCCATTACCTTTAAAAATTTAATTAATTAATTGAAAAAAAACAATATTCGGGATTTTAGAAAAACAAATAAGGCAAAAACACAATTTCATTAATGGTGCGTCTTCTTCTTCCTAGTATCTCTTATTTCTCATCGGCGAAACCCTAAATCTCTCACACACTGCCGCCTCTCTAATTTCTGGCGTCATCTTTGTTTCCGTGTCATCCTTCAGCGGCCGGTTTCTTCCTTGAGCCGTTGGTTCTAGCGTGAGTGTAGAGCTTTACGGGAAAGACTTGACTGTATTGAAAGATGTAATCAAGAGCGTTGACAAGGATTCTCGGACCCGATGTTCTTGATTTCCTGACTCATCATATATACAATCTTGGGCCAGGTCTGCATAAGAATAATAAATCTATCTTTGTAGCATTTCTACACAATGATGAGTTTTATATTGAATTGAGTTTTGCAGGGAATGTTCCTAAGCTAGTGAATAGGATACTCGATCCAAATTACATGAGCGAGATTTCGGGAACATTCGCGAATGTGAACCAAACAGTTTAAGAATATGGACCTTGGGCTGCTGCTTGGGTTGGAGAAGCCGGAGGAGCGTTTAACACCAGTGGCCGTCAGGTTTCCAAGACATCCATTAACAGCTTCTGGTAAGACACAATCAAAATCCATATTCAAACTTTTCTAGGTTCTATAATTGACAAAAACAAACTCTTTTCCTTAGGTATTTAGATCAGCTCGGTATGTCGTCAAAGCATAACACAAAAGTATACTGCAGACAAGCTTTTATCGGAGGTTTTTACGGTCTGCTCGAAAAGGAAACGTTTGTTCCCAAACTAGATAACTACAGGCAAGTACATAAACCTTAAACCGTAACTCCTAAACCAGCAACATGATTACTATAGGCGAGTCATAACATAAACTTCTTGATCTCGGACAATCTGACCAGCGCGTTTCTTTGGCATCGTTTAATGGGTAAAGGCGTTCTCGGCGTTCAGACAAATGCTTCGGAGTATCTACGAGCCTACGTTCATTGCTCCAAAGGAAGAGTGAGTGTATATCTCTTTATCTCTCTATCCCTAAACATCATCCTCTAGTTTCGGTTTCATAACTGCTGAATCTATCATCTTAGGCGGGTATTACGATTCTTCTAATTAATCTGAGTAAGCAAACAACGTTTATAGTCGGACTCAGCAATGGCGTGAATGTTTTTTTGGAAGCAGAATCGATGAAGAGGAAATCCTTCTTAGAAACAATCAAGAGTAAGGTTTCTTGGGTCGGAAACAAAGCTTCCGATGGATATTTGAACAGAGAAGAGTATCACCTGAGTCCACAAGATGGTGTCTTGCGTAGCAAGATAATGCTCTTGAATGGTAACCCTTTGGTATTGACGGCCACGGGAGATATCCCAGACCTTAAACCAGCCCGGCACGGCGTGAAATCTCCGATTTATGTCAATCCGTTGTCGATCTCATTCTTCGTGTTTCCTACCTTTGATGCTCCTAGTTGTTCTTGAAGATGATGGTTATCGGTAAAAGTCAAACTTGAATAACATACTAAAATTCTTGGCAATTGTATGTATTATCTATGTAACATTTAATATTTGTATTCGGAAAGTGTTGATTCCAATTCAAATATTTCTTTTGTACATTCAATAGTATTATCATTTGATTAAGTAGAAATATAGATTAGTGGAATGTGTCTAACTATACATTACGAAGATAATAACTTGTAGTCTTATGCTTTCTTTCATTTACAAAAATCAATAGACCAAACAAAAAAAAAAAAAATACCGAAGAGGACTTTAGTGAAACCATTTCTAGGTAGTTCTAAGACGTTTTTCTCGAGAACCTTCTAGAATCTTCAATCCGGTCACACGGCAAAATCAGCATAAGAAACTTCTAGAACTTTGTGGGTACCAATTGGGTTCTAGTCTGCATTGAACATGGTGCCTTCAATGTACCTGCGACATTGAATCAAATCTTCTATTGTAAGAGTGGAGATTGAAAAAAGAAAACATTCAACTTATCTGCAAAATCAGTCATCTGAAACTCATCCAGATAGATTTCACTGTTTCACATTGTTGAAATTTTTATATTGTTTTGTCTGCGTAAATGTTTTCTTCTACCACGTGGTTTTTTTTTTGTATATAAAACTTATAAAAAAGCTGCCACAAAGAAGAAAAATATTTTCCAACGATTTCTATAAATCTGCCAAAAAAAATTTAGCTATTGAAGAACATAAACAAATCTGTTACGGAAAAAGTCTATAGTCATTAAAAAGATTAATTTAGTCAGGGCTTCTTGCTAAACTAGACTCTTATTTGAAGTCAATTCTAAAACTAGACCCATCTTCTCCTTTCTTTCAAAATGCCTTAAAATACCATTCCAAACTTCTTTTTTCACAAAAATACCTAGCGTAGACTTCTTATTTGAAGTCTTTTAGCTGTTTTTGAAAAATAATAACTCAAAGATTCTCACATAATTACGAAAATGTCATCTTCTTCAATAGCTCCCAACCACCATTACCAACAAAAATTGAGCTCTAAATGTTTCAACCAACTGAATTAAGAGATGTTAAAGCTCTATAATTAAGCTAAAATCTCTATTTTTCTCGATCTTCTCTCTCATTCTTTCTCATTTCAATCATTAAACTCTAAAATCTCTTTCTCAATATTCACCATCCTTAGATCTTGCGATTTACTAAGATTCATGCATAATAACGCTTGGGTTTCTTGGGTATTGGTGGTGTGAGCAGTTCTTGGCCGTCGACGAAGCTAAAAACAAGATCAAAACCAAAATTTGGTAACTTTTGCTTCATTTTCACTGATTTTCCAGAAGACAGACTTCTCAGGTGAAGTCTCAATAGTCAATTGGGGGTTAGTTTTGCAATTGACTTTTTGCTTCACAGAATTCACGATGGAAGTCTCAAGTTCTCATTTGAAAACAAAAAAACAGTCTTTAGACTTCACATATGAAAGTCTGTGTACATGAGGTTAGTTTTGAAATTGACCGTAAGTTTGACTTTTATTTTAGACTTCTCTTGTGATGTTTGTGAAAAAGGGGGTTAGTTTTGCAATTGACATGAACAAAGACTTTTTATCAAGACTTCACCTGAGAAGTCTGCTTGAAAAAGGGGGTTACTTTTGCATTTGACCAAAATTTCGAAACATTGACTATTGATAGACTTCTCAGATTAAGTCTGCAACCATCGGAAACTCTGGAATTAAAAAAATCAAAAATTTTGGTCAATTGCAAAAGTAACTCTTTTTCTACTCAGACGTCTCAGGCGAAGTCTCATGTAAAAGTCAAACTCTAGTCAATTGCAAAACTAGACCCAACTTTATGGGTAGACTTCGCCGGAGAATTCTTTGAAGGCAAAAAGACTTCATCATGGAAGTCTCATTACGTAATAGACTTCACAGGCAAAGTCTCATACTGATGAGACTTCCCAGATGAAGTCTAATGAAAAAGTCAAAGTTGTGGTCAATTGCAAAACTAGATCCCAAACTGGTATAGACTTCTCATACGAAGTCTCATTGTGTAAGAGACTTCGCCCGTGAAGTCTCCTTAAAAATTCAAAATCTGGTCAATTGCAAAACTAGACCCCTACTTTCAGACTTCTCAGGCAAAGTCTCCTCTGAATTGTTTAGCAGATTTCATCTGAGAAGTCTGTTTGGAGACTTCATCCGAGAAGTCTCAAATGATAATTTTAGTAAAAATGAAATTTTAGTTTATTTGTAATTAATTATTTTTATTTTCTTGTCCTAACATGTGTGTTACTTATGGCTTTTGATGTTTTAAAAATTTGAACTATTTTTATCATATAATTATTTTTTTAATTATTTTTCTTAACTTACTAGGTATTTAGCTTATAATATTTAGACTTCACTGAGGAAGTCTGTCCGGAGACTTCGTTTGAGAAGTCTCTTGCACTAACATTTTTCAAAATGTATTTGTATCATATCTATTTAATATTTTCGAGATTTTAATTTTTTCATGTGTATTAGTTTTGTTGTTGTTTATGTATTAATTTCATATCTCAATGTGTTATATTCTGTCTTAAATCGATTTTATTAATTTCTAGTAGTTATTTATTGCGAGACTTCACCTTTGAAGTCTCCTAACAGACTTTGAATAAGAAGTCTACCGATAGACTACTTCTGAGAAGTCTCATACGATGATGTTTAGTAAAAATGAAATTTTAGCTTATTTGTAATAAGTTAATTTTTTTTCCTTATCCTAACATGTGTGTTACGTGTGAAGTCTCTTGCACTAACTTAAAAAAAAATTTCATTTGTATCTTATCTCTTGCAGTATTGTATGAGTTTCACATCTCAATATGTTAAACTGACCATATTTATGTGGCTCATGACATTTTTTATGTGTGTTTGTAGTACTTAAGATTTTCAAGGTTAAGGGTCATTAGATGTGTTGAAATCTGGAAGTGAAATCTTCTTTTCAAGTCTCTGTGTGAAGTCTCCTTTCAAGAACACTACTATATGCCTAGCTAATTATGACTTGTTTTTTTTGTTGTTCCACTTTGCATTTCTGATGAACAAGAACAAAGTTCTCTCTAAGGACTTTGCAACTTTATTTTTGTTAAATTAAGACTTGATGTTTAATTTAATAGGTTTCGCAAGAAGTACTTTCTTTGTCAATATAACTTTTATTAATTGGAAATATTATTGTACAAGAGATTTATAATCCAAGAAGGAGGATTACAATTGTTTGTTTTACATCTACAACATTATATGTAAGAATTAAATGCTACAGGAGCCCAGAACCGTCTCGGTGTGAAGTCTCACTGTGAAGTCTCGTTGTGAAGTCTCACTGTGAAGTCTGGATGTGAAGTCTCATAATGAATTATGGGTGTGAAGTCTCACAATGAAGTCTGGGTGTGAAGTCTGGGTGTGAAGTATGGGTGTGAAGTCTCACAGTGAAGTATGGTTGTGAAGTCTTATAGTGAAGTCTGGGTGTAAAGTCTCAAAGTGAAGTCTGGGTGTGAAGTCTCACAGTAAAGTCTGGGTGTGAAGTCTCACAGTGAAGTATGGTTGTGAAGTCGGGGTGTGAAGTCTCAATGTGAAGTCTTTGTGTGAAGTCTCAATGTAAATCTAGATCTGTAAAAATAAAGAGAAACATAAAAACTCATATACAAACACAAAATAACGCAAAAAAAACTCAGGTAAATTAACAAAATTTAGAAATCATACTCAACATAAATTATTTTAGACTTGAAATTCATAATGAATCCTCTAGATGAAATTCCAAAAAACAAATCATAACGCACAAACAATTAAAAATTCAAATCTTAATTTTTGTTTGGAACATAAATTGTTGTATGAATCTAAAGAATAAACAAACTTAACTATATTTTGGTAGTGTTACGCCTCAGATCTGTAACAAACATAAAAACATAAGTTAGTAAGATGAAGAAGATGGTAAAAAAATGCAGTAATAATGAGCGAGTGGTTAGTTAGACCTGACGATGGAGAGGATAACACTTTTGTGCAAATATTAATAGCGATGAAAACGGAGAAAAAATAATAAAAGCAACGTCTTACAGACGACGGTACGGTGGAATGACATTAAAGGTGGAGAGACCCTTGAAATTTTACAGATGTTTTAGAGAGAGAGAGAGAGAGAGAGAGAGTGCTCTGTCGTTTTTGAGAAAAAAATAGAAAAACTGAGTTTATATATGGGAGGTCAAACTAGGGTTAGGTTAAAAATTCAGACTTCAATCTGAAATTTTAGACTTCACCTCTGAAATTCAAATTTTTTTTTTTTGAATTTTTAAATTTATTTTGAAATTTTTGAAATTTTTTGAAAATTTGGTTTTTTTATAAAAATTACAGACTTTATCTTTGAAGTTTCAGATTTCACCTTTGAAATTTCAGACTTCACCTCCTAAATTCGAATAATTTTGATATTTTTAGAAATTTTTCGATTTTTTTTTGAAATTTTAGACTTCACCTTTAAAATTTCAGACTTCACCTCTGAAATGCAAAAATTTTCCAAAAAGTTTGAATTTTTTTGAATATTTTCGTTATTTTTAGAAAAGTTTCTATATTTTTGGAAAATTTTGAATTTTTTTGAATTTCAGACTTCACATTTGAAATTTCAGACTTCACCTTTAAAGTTTTAGACTTCACCTTTGAATTTTTAGACTTCACCTCTGAAATTTCAGACTTCTACAAAGCTTCTACAAAGAAGTCTACGATAACAAAATCTTACAGACTTCATATGCGAAGTCTCCTATGAGACTTCACCTGAGACCCGAGAAGTCTGTAAGCCCTAAACTCTAGAATTCTAATATTTTTTCACTTTTTGTTAACAAATACTTACATTTAACATCAAAATAGTATAATATATCCAAAATCTAACATCTATATGGAGGATCGATATTTTATATCAAAAAAATATGAACTTAAGTCTAACTGTAAAGATATATACATGGATTCTTACCAATTGGCAAACCTTAAACTTATTATGCTTCACATCACATGGCTTAGTTTTATGAAATTTTATTTTTAAACCTTAGGCTTTGATTTAAAATAATTTATCTATCAAAAATTTTGATCAAAATATTTTTTATAATTTTTTTAATTTAAATTTAAGATTTAATTACGCTTGCAGACTTTGCTAGGGAAGTCTGCGACTGTTTATGATTTTCTAAAACATAATAAACCTTACATACTTTAATTTTATGAAAGTTTCTAAAATATTAATTTATAAAGTTTATATTTGAATAATCTTATTTTCTGAAGAAAAACTTACATTGAAATTATTTTTTATTTTTTTTTATTTTAAATCTAAGGTTTAATTACGGTTCAGACTTCGTCCATGTCTACCGTGAGACTTCGTTCATGAAGTCTCCTCCGCGCGAAGGTTAGAACTGTAAATGCATTTTCTATTTTTTTTATTTGCAAATAAGGGGTTAATATAATTTCCCTACTATTTTAGTCTAGTTTTGCATTTGTTTCAATTTGGAGTCTAGTTTTGCATTCAAACTCCATTTTGGGTATAGTTTTAGCAATTCCCCCATTTAGTCATGAGTAAGTTTGTCACAACTAAGCACAGAAAAATCTGCCATAAACATACCATAAAAACAAATCTATTATCACATAAAAACAAATCTGTTATCACATAAAAACAAATCTGTTATCACATAAAAACAAATCTATCACCACTAAAGTTAGATTAGTAATTATTTTTGCCCTAAACAAATCTGCCACTAAATGACAGTTTTTTACGAAAACAAAAATATGAATCACAAAAAAAAATTATGCGAAATAAAATAAGTCTGCCATTTAAAATCTGTCATAAAATTTAAAATTGTGGTATCGCTATGAAATAAGTCTACCGCAAAAAAATAAGTATGTGAACAAAATTAAGTATGCCATTAAAAATAAATCTGTCACAACTAAACATATATAAATCTGCCATAAAATAGACACAAATCTATCGCATAAACGAAAATCTGCCGTTCAAAAAAATATGTCATGACATTTAAAATAAATCTGTCACAGAATTATTTTATTTACAATAAATTAGTGGCAGATTTAGTACGACAGATTTTTTAGAATCTTATTTTCGAATGACATTTTGTAAATACTATACACGATGAAAATTTTCATTAATAGCATTTTTTGTAATTTTGTTTTTTTAACACAACTTATTAAGGGTGTTATTGGCATATTCTATACTCCCTCTGTTTCATTTTAAATATAGTTTAAGATTTTAAATTTTGTTTCAATTTAAGTGTTGTTTTAGATTTTCAATGCATATGTTTTTTTTAAATTCCAGTTTTATCCTTATTATTATAATGTTGTGACCAATGAAAAAAATTATATAACATATTAAATAGGGGTAAAACAGAAAATTTATTTGTTTTCTTAATTTGTGTGAAAAAACCATAAACTACGTTTAAATTGAAACAGATGGAGTATTCATATAACCCCAAAATTTTAGATGCTAATCTAGTCATTAACACAAAGATTAGAGTTACTTTAGTAATCTTCCCTATTTAAAATTACGATTTCCATTTTTTTATGAAAAATTAAAAAGATTTTCATAAAACCAATAGATATTGTTTGAACACTTTGAAAAAAAGAATACAAGTTTTTTTTTTGTCATTTGCCTAAACTTAATATTAACTTGATGAGCTTAACTATAGTGGTGGTCTCTTTCCTATAATGATTCCCTGATGGCCTTGATGAATTTTAAAACCCAATGTCCCTCAACTCGACATTCATGCATTCCTTTCATAATTTCTGAGGCATAACTCCTCTATAGCTAATTAGCTAAATAGTTGATGACACTTTTGGATCCTTTCTGTATGAGTGTTTGATACAATATTTTGCTATTATTTATTTGTTACAAACACGTTACTAAATATGTCGCGGAAAAGTCAAATGGATCATCCATCTTCCATAAAAAGCAATACCTAGCTACAACAACTACGTCCATTTATCCTGTTTATACACAAAGAGAAAGAAAAAAAAACTAAAATTTATATATGCATTTTTTTTTATTGTGGAAGGATTTGCCTGAAAAAATAATAATAGTTTTAGTGTTAGGCCGCAGTCATTTAAGTATATGCCCAAAGATGAATAAAGCTTGGTTTCTTGGTTAGGCCAAGCTATCGAGAAGCTTATATTGAATCTGAAATCAATATAGGGTTTTGTTATAAAAGGAGATGAAGATGCGCAAGAGAAAAGAAGTGAGAGAGAGGCAATAAGAAAGAGAGACGAGAGACAGTAAGAAGCACCAGAGAGTAAGATCATAAAGAGAGTTCGAGTCTTTATGTTTGTGGTTTTTGGATTGGTGTGCTTAAGATTGTTAATCTCTTTTTAGTTTCTTCTTCTTTGTTATTCCTAAATCTGTAACAAGAAGAAGATATGCTTGTGTAAGCTTTTTGCTTGATAGTAGAAGTTGAGGGAGTCGGTTCTCACCCGAGAAGTATCGGTTAGAGGCCGAGAACTCGGTGATCAATTCTTGTGTTAATTCTAGCTAAATCAATCAACGTTCCAAACAACAAAATTCATTAACAAGTGGTATCAGAGCACAATCCAGGTTTGGTTGAGAGTGCTAGAAAGATTTGATCATAGGTTCAAGGCAAGGTTTACAAGCAGAAAAAAGCAATGAGTAATTCAAGAAGTGAAGTGAACGTATTTGATGGAACTGGCGACTTTTCTCTATGGAAAATTTGCATGCTGGCTCACCTAAGTGTTCTAGGGCTGAAGCACATTTTGAAAGATGACAAGTTGTTGAAAGATCCTCCTACTAAAAAAGAATTAGAAGTTGATGCAAAGGATCCAAAGAAGGGAAAAATTGGAGCGGAATCAGCTTCAAGTTTTGATTTACCTCCAAACATTGATCCAACTTAATTTAAGAAGTCACAAAAGGCAAAAGATCTTATACTTCGTAACGTGGGGGATCAAGTTCTAAGAAAGATCAGTCATTGTGAGACAGCAACAACTATGTGGTATACTTCAGACATCATGTACTTGGAGACCTCTCTGCCTAACCGCATCTACTTACAGCTAAAGTTCTATATTTTTAAGTAGGCCTGGGAATTGGACCCGAACTGAACCAGCCAAACCAAACCGAACCAAGTTTTGAGAAAATCGGTTTAGGTTCGGTTATAGAAGATAAACCGATCGGAACACATATTAATTAGGACCGGTTAACCATTCGGTTCGATTCGGCAGCGGATAACCAAACGGTTAACCAGATTATTGAGCTAAAACCAAAGTCCTAATTTAATACAACACACAAAACCGGTTCCCTGTCTCATTCTCAGCCGCGACACAATCTCAGCCGAATCATTTTTTCTCTCACTTTCATCCGAGGAAAACAAACCTCAATCTTCAATCTCCATCTGTTTCAGGCAATCGTAAGTTTCCACTCTCTATCATTTTCGATTTGCTCTGATCTGTCTCGAGAATTTATATGTGTTTTTGTTAAAAGCTTAAATTTAAACTTAGCTGCTTAGGTTGGTTCATGTTATTGGGATAACACTTATAGTCTTATACATTGCAATGGAATTCAGGTCTGGTTTAGTAGCTTATGACGGATGGTGTGATTTAGATATTAGTATAGTAGTTCTTGATTCTTAAAAAACTATAGCTTCTTTTAAGGTTACTTAAGCGTAGTTAGGTAATCTTATAATATTAGACGAAAGCTCTTTTGTCTCTTTGTTTCTTTTTCACGTGTTGTTATTTAAATATTGGGAAAATCGCATTTTTAACCTTCATAGTGAGACCGAGTCTCACTTTGGACCTCAAAATTACAGATTAGATTGAGGAACTGGTAAGACAGATAATTCAGATAAGTCAGACAGCCAGACATGATTTTCACTAACACAACAAACCTCCAAATCGTCTACTTTGACTAGATAAACCTCCAAATTACACTTTTTGTTTACTCCGTCCAAAATTTTAACGGGACGTTAATGACTGTTAACAGATTAATTAACTCTGTTCGGTTAGGCCAAAGCTGAAGGATGACTGTTGAGTCAGAGACCCAGAACCGGACCCATTTGAACTTTCCTGTGGAACCAAACCGAACGAGAATGAAGACGCAGAAAACCCTGTACTTGCAAGTCCTGTGATTGCGTTTTTGCTACTCGAGTGCTGGTGGAAAGAGCTCAAGGCACCACTATTTCCATTCTTCTCTGTGTCGTCATTGCCTTCTTTTCCTTTATTCTCAGTCTGATCACCACCTGAATCCTTGTCAATACAGTCAGTCCCATTAACAGCCTCAATATTGTCGTTGTCATCTTTAGCCTTTTAAGTATTTTCCTCAGCAGCAACATCGTTTTCTGTTGTCATTTTTGTCTCGTTTTCTATCTTGTTTTCAGCTCCACCGGCCTCTCCAGAATTAACTGCCTCACTCTTCTCTTTCTTGGCACCGTCAATATTTTCCTTGGTCGCATCACATCTTCCATCATCCTGTGTCTCTTGTTTGCCCTCAGATGGAGTTGAATTTAACCCAGACAGAGGTTTAGTCGTATCTTCAGCAGTAGAAGGAGCAGGAGTAGGAAAAGGGACCAAACGAATTCCAGCAAAGGGATTGGAGAGTGTGGTGGTGCTGCAGCAGATGGATCTCTGCGCTTAGCTCTGAAAATTCTTCTGCTTGCCAAGACATCCTGACTTGTAGTCTTGAAAGTACCACTCACGAGTGCAGAAGTTTCTTCTTCATCTTCATCAAGGCCAGGATTGTCACGAGACAGCTCCTTCAAAGCAGCTCTCTTTTTGGAAGGTTGCTGAGCATTATCTGAGTCCCCCATTATAAAGTTGAGAGAATCTCAACACTTAACAAGCAAAGCTAAAGTCCCTATAATACCAAAATATTCCAAAAAGATTAGATCCCCAATTGCGGTAAGAACCAAATGAAACCAGAATCAATCTCGGGGATAAGGAGGTCCCTGATTCATATATACAAAGAAACGTTGTAATACTTGGAAACACTCACGATTGACCAGACTAGCCATATACTGACAATGATTAATGCAAATTCTAGGAAGCCTAAACAAGTGGGTGATAAGCAGAAGAAAGAAGTCTGTATAAAGATAAAATAACACTGGAGAAGGGATCAGGATAAGAAACATAAAACAAACCTAACATGTTGTCAATGAACGCATCAAAAAAACAAGAAGCGATCAATTAAATCATACGATTGTGCAGAAGAAATTTGAAATCAAATAACAAAATCAGAACTATGAGAAAAACCTAAGAACCAGAGCAGTGAGTTGTGATGAGAAGAGATTATGGAAGAAAAAGGAATAGAAATATCCAGATTTGGAGACTTACGGATGGAAAGACAAGCAGAAGCATCACAAAAACCCTGCCGGATCGATGTCTCCATTTTCAAGTGATTCCTCTGCTTCAACCTACAGGTTTCTAAATGGAATGAAGGGGGTTAATTAATCCGTTAATTAACGGACATTAACGTACCGTTAAAATTTTAGACGGAGTAAACGAAAAGTGTAATTTGGAGGTTTATCTAGTCAAAGTAGACGGTTTGGAGGTTTGTTGTGTTAGTAAAAAACTTTTGAGGTTCAAAGTGAGACTCGGTCTCACTTTGAAGGTTAAAAATGCGATTTTCCCTTTAAATATTAGTATCGTAGTTCTTGATTCTTAGCACTCCAACCTCCACAAGTCCACATGGTGAGAAACGAGACTATATATTTTTTTAAACTATAACTTCTTTTAAGGTTACTTTAAGTGTAGTTAGATAATGTTATAGTATTAGACTAAAGATATTTGTTATCCAGCTTTGAAGTTGTTGTTATTTATGGTTTGATACAAATATTAGTTTAACTACTGTCCACTATCTCTTTGTCTCATTCATCTTTGACATGTTGTTATTTATGGTCTCTTTGTCTCTGTCTCTTTGTCTCATCATAAAAAGTGATGGATTTGTCTCTGTTTCTTTGTCTCTATATGCTTCTGTTTTTGTATCAATGGACTAACAGTTTATGTTATTTTGTATGGCGATTCTTCTTTAGCTATCCGATGTCATCACAAAACAACAACATAGATGAAGACATTGATCACATAGAGACTGACGTAGATGAAGCTGAGAGACCTGCTGTTGGGAAGAAAAGAACATCAGCTCATAGGTTAATCAGATGAGCTTCCACCAAAACCGAGGAAAAGGCCAGCTCATAGATCAGAGGCATGGCAGCACTTCATTCAAAAAGAAAATAATTTAACACTTGCTTCTTGTCGTTATTGTTGCCAAGAGATTGGTTGTGACACAAAAAAGACTTGGACAAGTCCTATGAGGAGTCATCTCAAAATTTGTAAGTTATTCAAATCTTTTCAAGATAGTGGATCTCAACAAGTATTGGCTGGTGATAGTGTTGGTGTGATGACTTCTGTTAAGTATTATAAAGGTTTGTTTAGGCGATCCGTGAATGAGATGATAGTTCTTAATGAGCTACTATTTGCTTTTGTTGAATCATAGGGCTTTAGAAGATTTTGTCATAATCTTCTCCCTATGTACACAGTGCATTGTAGAAAGACAGCAACTACAGACATATTGGCTATGTTTCTGAGAGAGAAAACAGAATTAAAGAAGTCGTTTGGGTGTCTTAAGCAGAGAGTGTCACTAACAACAGATATATGGGTAGCTCCGACTACTTCATGTAGTTGCATGGTGGTAACAGCTCATTGGGTTGATGTTAACTGGGAACTGCAAAAGAGAATCATCAGCTTTAAGCCTATCACAAATCATAAAGGTAATACTATTGCTGCACACTTGAGTGATTGTCTAGAAGAGTGGGGAATCGACAAAGTCTTCACTGTCACAGTTGATAATGCAAAAGGAAATGATAAAGCTCTAAGGGTATTCACATAATCTCTAAGGGTACCTCCACATCCATTTTTGTGCTCACATCTTGAACTTGATTATGAAAGATGGATTAGCAAAGGTTATTGACAGTATAGTGGCAATCCGGAATGCAGTGAAGTATGTGAGATCATCAGGCGTTAGATTGTTGTCATTTCAAATGAGGGTTGAGACAGGAAAGGTAAGTCGAAGTAGCTTGTCAATGGATTGTGTTACTAGGTGGAACTCCACCTACCTTATGCTCACAGATGCACTAAAGTTCAAAGTTGCGTTTGGCAAGATGATGAATGAAGACATGTTGTATAATGAGTATTTTAAAGAATCAGATGAAGAGGAGAATGGTAAAAAACGGGTTGGACCTCCTACTTCTTCTAGTTGGGATGAAGTGGAGAGGTTAGTAAAGATTTTAAAAATCTTCTTCAAGTGCACCTTGTCATTTTCAGCATCTAAAACAGTGACATCTTCAATTTTTTATAATGAGATTGTGCTAATTGAGAGGAATTTGATCTCACAAAGCCAAAATAATGATGAGCTTGTAAGGGATGAAGCATCAGTTATGAGGGAAAAGTTTGAAAAGTACTGGGATGGGTTTATCAATATGAATCCTTTGCTGATCATTGCAAGTGTCTTAGATCCTAGAAATAAAATGCAGTTTGCTAGTATTTGCTTTGACAAGCTCTACGGAAAAGAAAGTGTTGAAAGTAATTTCCTTAGATCATCTATTAGGACTGTGATGCATCAGCTCTATGAAGAGTATGTGTTGAGGCTGAGCACTCCTCAAGGTGAATGTGATGTAGCAAAAGGTACTTGTGAAAATGTGGAACCAACTTTTGTGTCAAATGATGATGAGTATGAGAATGGAGAGTCTTTGCACTCGGAGATGGAAACTGAGACTGCAAATGAAGAATCTAGTACTAAGCTAGACATATACTTGCTGGAAAATCCTGTGCCAAGAACTTCAAATAGTTTGAGCTTGAATTACGATGTTCTGTCATGGTGGAAGCGTAGCAGTACTAAATTCCCTATCTTATCAGAGCTAGCTGATATATCATGGTTTTTACCCGCTTTTAACCATGATATAAGTCCTTTTTATTGAGTTTTTCTAGTATTTTTGGAGTCTTTTAGAGTCTTTTCAAGATTTAGGTACGTTTGGAGCTGAATTGGACTTATTAAAGTTTTCTGGAACATTTTGGAGCTGAACATGGATCAAGCAGTTCAGGAGCCGATATGAAGCTTGTGTATCGACCGACACCACCCATTGTCGATCGATACTGACACTTGGAAGGAACGTGACTCGTTGCTTCTCTATCGATCGATACCACTTATGGTATCAGTCGATACCGACATCCAAGGAAGAGAACGCGACTCTCTACAAGTTTGAAGAATCTGCTTTTGGCCCATAAGACTTTATTATTTACAATAAAGCCCAAAACGTGCTTTAGATATATTTAGGTTTTTGAGCCACTTTTGAGAGAATTGATACCCGGAGAACTGATACCCAGAGAACTCATACCCGGAGATAGAGATTTTTGTAGCAGAGTTTTGGGAGAAGATTTTGGAACCCTCTTGTTACTATCTACTCTATTCTTTAATGCAATCTATTTTATTCATGATGTTTGCTTCATTCACCATGTATGAGTAGATTTCTTGTTAGGTTTAGGGTTATTCAAAGGTGTTTGATGAATTGTTAGGTTGAACTGAATTGTTAGGGAAAATCCATAGAGTTCTTCATCTAGACTTGTGATTATTGCTTATTCTAGTTTCGCGACCTAGAATCTGATATTAGGTTGATTTATTGACACGAAAGTGTGATTGATTGCCTGAACTAGTGTTGGATGAGCAAAAGATCTATTCGCAAAGAAATTTGGTTTAGAATTTTGTGAACAATTGAACCTTAATGCTTGTTTGAATTCATAGGATTTGCAAAGAAATTTGGAATTCTAGGTTTAAACATAGATAATCTTCGCAGCGAAAGTTGGTTGGTTTTATATTCGTGTTTCAAGTTCAAGAACGGTGCTGAACATATTCCTGACAAATCTGTTTGATCTACAATTCTGATTTACCGGTGAATTTCCCTAGGCTTAACGTTTTCCTCCATAGATCTTACAAACTACTTTTAATCGTTTGCTATTTTTAATTACATTGATTTTACTTAGCTTAATTCAAATTTTGAAATCTATTGAGTAATACCTTGAGTCTTTGTGGTTCGACCTCTAATATACTGCAGCTAAATTTAGTACTTTTAGGGTATTATATTTGAGCATATCAAATTTTGGCGCCGTTGCTGGAGACTCTAATTTCGCCATTAGATTTTAGCTTAGAATTTCGACTAAGTTCGTCGAGCATCGATCGACACCCATCTGGTATCGGTCGATACTCGTCGTAATTCTTTTTAAATTTGGTTACTTACATGCTTGACTTTTGTGTTTTAGGTGTATACCTAATCGTGACACCAGAAGAAGCAAGAACAAGCAGTTGACTAGTCTATCCATCAAGGAACTAGCTGAATTAGAGCGCACAAGCAGGAAGCAAAAGAAGCAAGCAGAGATGAACAATCCAATTGTGCTTGCTCGCATTGAGGCTGGAGTTTTGAGAGACCAGGAAGGTCATCTGTGTAATGAGCAAGGACAGCGGCTTGATGCAGAGGGGAACATCGTTATCCCTGCACTAGTAGCCAACGAAGTTGTCCCACCTGCTGTGCACGAGAACGTTGGAAATGCTTTGGTTAATCACGCCAGGACGCTTGGAGAGTACAACAGACCCGATCAGTTCTATGCCAATCGGTCTGCAATTCGTATTCCCACCTTTCAGAGGAACGACTTCGAGCTGAAACCTGCATACTACACTCTTGTGGGTCAGCACCCTTTTCACGGTCTTTCTCGCGAGCATCCCATGGATCACATCGAGAGGTTCGAGGATTTGGTCACTAGTATCAAGTACAATGGAGTGCCCAATGAGTTCCTTTTCTGTAAGCTTTTCTCATACTCTCTTGGTGGGGATGCAGCTTACTGGCTGAAGAAGTTGCCTTCTGGATCTTTGATTACCTGGGAAGAGACGAAGAATGCGTTTATGAACAACTTCTACGACGATGCGAGATCCGAGGAATTGAGGAACAGGATTTCCCAGTTTTCTCAGGGAGCAACAGAGGCGTTTAAGGCTGCTTGGGTGAGATTCAGATCTTATCAGAGAGATTGTCTGCATCACGGGTTCACACAGGTTCAATTGCTGGGTATTTTTTTCTGAGGGATCGATTGGAGATATCAGATGCCTTTGGATGCTGCGAGCAATGGTAATTTCAACACGAGATATCCTGAGGATGCTTATGTGCTGATTGAGAACTTGGCGTCTAGCAATAGTACCAAGAATGTAGATTACGAGCGGAAGCAGAATGGGAACATTCATGGATCGCTGATTGCTGAGATGCACGCAAAGCTGGATTCAGTGCACAACTTGTTGATAGGCAAGTAGCAGAAGGTTGTACACTTTGCTGAAGAGGTCGAGAATATAGATGAGGGTGAAGCAGAGGACGTTAACTACATTGGTGGTAATGGTTTCAGAATCAACCGTATCAGTTCAACAACAACTGAGGTTTCGCAAACAATTCTCAGCGAGGAGGATTCAAATCTGATTTCAAGCCCTCAGGTTTCGGAGCAAACTCCTTTGCCCAGAAACCGGTGCTGAACAGCAGATACACTCGCACTTACGCGAGTTTGTCTAACCAAAACCCTACACCCAAGACTCAGGAGAGCAAGGTTGAATCCATGCTTGAACAGATTCTTAAGGGGCAGCAGAAGATGACTGTAGATTTCAATGGGAAGATGGACGCTTTGTACACCGATCTGAATGGAAAGATTGAAGCCCTTAACATTCATCAAAAGAAGCTGGAAACTCAAGTTGCTCAGACCGCGGAAGCAGTTAAGAGACAAGATGGTTTTCTTCTAAAGAAAACAGTGAATCCAAGGGAACATGTTCATGCGATCACCTTGAGGAGTGGAAAAGAAGTCAGTCTAGGAGTGAAGAAGGCTTATACTGCAAAGAAGTTCGTTCATCTTGCTGTAGATGACGACGATGGCACTCCTGAAATCACACCAGTATCGACCGATACCCATCTAGTATCGACCGATACCAGACAACATCGATCGATACCTGTCCAAGGATCTGCCGATGATGTTTCAAAGCCACCTTCATCGATTGTTTCTAGCCCAGAAGTCTAGAAGAAACAGACCGCTTTTAGTATTGGAAGAATCTACGTGCCCAAGATACCTTTCCCTCGACCTCCTACCAAGACTAAGAAGGAAGTGGAAGAAGCTAGATGTAAGGCAATGACAGAGAAGTTGATTGTTAAGCTTCCTTTTGTCGATGCTATCATGACTTCACCAGCTTTTAGGAGGTATATCAAGCGGATGGTATCAAGCAATGTGAACCTTGAGGAGGGAGTGATGAGGATTACTCATGAGTGCAGTGCGATTCTGCTTAACAAGATTCCAGAGAAGCTGCCAGACCCATGAAGTTTTGTGTTAGACTGTACGATTTTTACAGAAAGATTCGAGCGCTCCCTCTGCGATCTTGGCTCCAGTGTCAACCTTATGCCATACTCCATAGCTAAGCGAATGGGAATAACAGATTTCACACCTACCAGAATCTCTCTGATTCTAGCTGATCGCTCAGTTCGATTTCCCGAGGGATTACTCGAAGGCGTTCCAATAACATTCGGGGACTGCTTAATCCCAACTGACTTCATTGTCCTGGAGTACGACGCAGAGCCAAAGGATCCACTCATTCTTGGAAGACCCTTTCTAGCAACAGTCGGAGCTCTGATCGATTGTAAAAATGGAAAGATATCTCTTAACATCGGTGATTTGGTCATGACTTTCAACATGGAGAGGATGATGAAAAAACTGACTATTGATGGGCAAACGTTCTTGGTAGAGAGAGCACTGGTTTGTTCAGATGATTTCGGCGACACTTTCAGCGACATATTTGACGAGTACTTCATGGGGATACATCCTGAGAATCCGCTAGAGAGAGCACTGGCCTGTTCAGCTGATTTCAAAGTACGCTCAAGTGATGTTCTTGCTGGATACGCCAGAATGCTTGAAAACAGTCGAGGAGTATTGACCGATACCACTGACAGTATCGATCGACACCGCCCACCTTTACCTGAAGAGTTGGTCGTTACGTCTAAGCGAACTGATTCGTTTGTTGACTGGAGTGAGGCGATAGCTCCTAAGATCGAACTTAAACCACTCCCAACATATCTAGGTATGTTTTTCTTAGTCCTAATTCCACATATACTGTAATTGTCAATTCTTCTTTGAACAACGCAGAGGTTGCCTTACTGCTGAGCAAGCTGCGCAAGTATCGCAAAGCTCTTGGCTATTTCTCTTGATGACATTTCAGGTATATCACCAGACCTGTGCATGCATCTGATTCATCTGGAGGACGTGTCAAAACCTTCGATCGAGCATCAGAGGAAGCTTAACCCGAATCTGAAAGACGTGGTCAAAAAGGAGATCATGAAACTTCTTGAAGCAAGGATCATCTACGCCATCACAGACAGCTCTTGGGTTAATCCAGTTCACGTGGTACCTAAGAAAGGAGGGATCACTGTGGTGAAAAACGAGAAGGACGAGTTGATCCCAACAAGAACGATCACTGGACACTGGATGTGTATTGACTACGGGAAGCTGAATGCTGCTACAAGGAAGGATCACTTCCCACTGCCGTTCATCGATCAGATGCTGGAGAGGTTAGCAAGTCACCCATACTACTGATTTCTCGATGGGTACTCAGGTTTCTTCCAGATCCCGATACATCTGGATGATAAGGAAAAGACGACATTTACATGTCCTTATGGCACATTCGCTTACAGAAGAATGCCATTTGGATTAAGTAACGCTCCAGCCACTTTCCAGAGGTGTATGATGTCAATCTTCTCGGACATGATTGAGGAGTTCATGGAGGTGTTCATAGATGACTTTTCTGTTTACGGATCTTCATTCAAAGGCTGTCTAGATAACTTGTGCAAGGTACTACAGAGGTATGAGGAGAAGCACCTGGTCCTTAACTGGGATAAGTGCCATTTTATGGTTCAAGAGGGTATTGTTCTGGGGCAAAACGTTTCTAAGGCTAGGATCAAGGTTGAAAAAGCTAAGATTCAAGTTATGACGAGCCTTCAACCGCCACAATCGGTGAAGGATATTCGAAGCTTCCTTGGTCATGCTGGGTTTTATCGACGATTCATCAAGGACTTCTCCAAGCTAGCCCACCCACTAACCGCCTTTTTATTCAAGGATATCACCTTCGATTTAACACCCGATTGCCTTGTCGCATTCGAGCAGATTAAGAAGGCACTAGTTAGTGCTCCTGTTGTTCAGCCACCAGATTGAAACCTCCCTTTTGAAATTAAGTACGATGCGAGTGACTTTGCAGTTGGATCAGTTCTTGGTCAGAGGAAGGACAAGAAACTCCATGTTATCTACTATGCCAGTAGAACGTTGGATGATGCTCAGAGGAACTACAGCACTACAGAGAAAGAGTTACTCGCAATCGTTTTCTCTTTTGTGAAACTTTGCTCTTATTTGATTGGAAGCAAGGTGACCATTCACACTGGTCATGCTGCTCTCAAATATCTGCTGCAGAACAAGGATCTCAAGCCTCGCCTATGTCGTTGGGTTCTTTTTCTCCAAGGCTTTGACATTGAAGTTAAAGACAAAAAGGGTATCGAGAATGGAGTTGCAGACCATCTCTCGAAGATGCGGATCGATGAAACCGTGCCTATTGATGAATCCCTACCTGAGGAGAAGATTTATTTCATCGTGACTGGGATTCACAACATTCTTGCCGAGAATCTAAAATTTTCATGAGTACAAAGCCTCGGTATCGATCGACACCCACCCAATATCGGTCGATACCCGCCATCTGCAGAAGCTGTTTTGACTACGGGTGACTCTTATGCTGAGGAGCTTCTAGCTGCTGTGACTACTCCTACTCGACCATAGTACGCTGACATAGCCAACTACCTTGCTGCAGAGGACGAGCCAACGCACCTCAAGAAGTATGAAAGAAAGAAATTTATGCGCGACGTAAGAAAGTTCTTCTGGGATGAACCTTACTTGTACAAGCACTGTTCTGATGGGATGTACAGGCGATGTATCCTAGAGTCTGAGGTATCAGAGGTGCTGTATCATTGTCATGGGTCTGAGTATGCTGGCCACTTTGCTACTTTCAAGACGGTCTCCAAGGTTCTTCAAGCAGGCTTTTGGTGGCCTACGATGTTCAAGGACACTCACGCCTTTATCTCGCAATGCGAAGTCTGCCAGAGGAGAGGGAAGATCAGTAAGCGACATGAGATGCCACAAAACTTCATCCTCGAGGTCAAAGTTTTTGACAGTTGGGGCATCGATTTTATGGGTCCTTTTCCTCCGTCACGGCAGAATTAGTACATCTTGGTTGCTATGGACTATGTCACCAAGTGGGTGGAAGCAATTGCTAGTCCAACCAATGATTCTTCGGTGGTCCTGAAGCTGTTCAAGACCATTATTTTCCCTCGATTTGGAGTACCTCGGATCGTTATAAGTGATGGTGGCACTCACTTTATTAACAAGGTTTTCGAAAAGTTGCTGAAGAAATATAGTGTGCATCATCGCATGGCCACTCCTTATCATCCTCAGACAAGCGGGCAAGTTGAGATCTCCAACAGACAAATCAAAGAGATTCTGGAGAAAACTGTTGGCACCACACGGAAGGATTGGGCTACAAAGTTAGACGATGCACTTTGGGCCTACAGGACCGCTTTCAAGACACCGCCTTGTACCACACCATTTCACTTGCTGTATGAGAAAGCGTGTCACCTTCCAGCTAAGATTGAGTATAAGGCAGCATGGGCTACCAAGTTGATGAATTTTCAACTGAACGAACATGATGAGATTAGGCACCTCGCCTATGAAAACTCGAAGTTGTACAAGGAAAGGACTAAGGCATATCACGACAAGAAGATACTCTCTAGCCATTTTGAACCCAATGACCAGGTACTTCTGTATAACTCTTGCTTGCAATTATTTCCTGGAAAATTGCGTTCTCGTTGGTCAGGTCCCTTCACAATCAAGGAAGTCCGACCACACGGTGCAATCGTGCTGATAAATGCTAAAGGCAAGGAATTCACTATCAATGGACAACGGGTGAAACACTATTGGGCGAAAGCCGCAATCCCAGATGGTCACATAATGCCTCTGGCTGAACCACCCAACGCCTGAACAATTGCCATGTCAAGCTAATGACATTAAACAAGCACTTGGTGGGAGGCAACCCACAAGTGAGTCTGTATATAAGTCTTCACTTTCAATTTTATTTTCAGTTTTGTGTCTTGTGTCTTCACGTGAACCAGTTTCAGCTGTGTAGTATTGATCGACACCCGTCTGTATTGATTGATACCTCATCCACAAAGAAGGAACAATAGCTTGCCACGAGTATCGATCGATACCATTTATGGTATCGGTCGATACCCGCCGCCCAGGTACTTCCCTTTAATTACCATCAGGGTTCTTCTTCCTCTTCTTCTTGAACTAGATAACACTGGGGACAGTGTTGTTTAAGTCTGGGGGAGGTAAACACTTTATATTATCTTGAACTTGTGGTTTTATGCGTTATTGTTGCTTCTAACTTGTGTGCGATTGATCTAACAGTGCTAACTTTAACATTTGGATCGCTTAAACACGAATTTTTGGCATCAGTATCATGAAAAAGAAGTCTCTGTCTCGACGGACAACTGGTATCGATCGATACCAGGCTGTATCGATCGATACTAACCATCACACATGGGTAACTCCTTCGCGCTTCATCAACCACTCAGTTCTTTTGATTTCTTTTGCCATCTCTCGACTAGATAACACTGGGGACAGTGTTGTTTAAGTCTAGGGGAGGTAGTTGCTGACATGGTGTTTGTTTTTCTTAGAGTCAGTTGTTTTTGTGTCAAAATTGCTTTATTGAGTCAAACATTTTGTAGGAGATTACGATCTTGCTTCTGTATCCACTGTCTTGACTTTGCTTCTGAGTATCCATTGTTACAGAACCAGTATTTCAGATTGGACTAATGAAAAATCCAAAGACTGACCAGTTAACTAGGGGACACTCATGTTTCCAGCAGAGTCCATCGAAACCTGTGCCAAATTTTTTTCACTTCATCGATGTGGTTTGTGTTCATTTAGCTTGATTCTTCATTCATATTTGACAAAGGAACCCATCTGTTTTAAAGTAATGGTATACCTCCTCCTCACTTTTTAGAAGGAATGATCACACAGAGGTTGGAAGCGAGGTTAGGAAAATTTCCCGTGATACCACTATTTGTCTATTCCTTTGATACATAGAGAGGTGAAGAACCGGGGATTTGGTGGCAAACACCATCAATACTCGCGTATCGAACCTCGATGTGTATGTGCACATAAAAAAGGAAGAGCATGAAATGAAATAAGTCTGGGGGAGAGGAACTAAGTACCAGAAAAAAAAAGAGTGAATTTGGGGTGATTCTTTTGTCATGATATTGTATGGGAAAGAGTCTAGCAAGGTTCTTGAACATTAATCACAGCGATGAAACTGGCATTGACAGTTTTTATGGATAATGTTGTGAAATAATGTGTGAAGTCTAGGGAGCTGCAAATGTCTATGGAGAAGTAAATGGTGGTTAGATTTGGAACTGGTGAAGTAATGAGAAGACATTAGGAAGAAGGGTCATTGCAGTGTTTCAAGAACGAGTGAGTCTCTGTGTTTTCAAACTTCGTCAGCTGGTTTGGTTTTTTGTTTGCTTGAGGGCAAGCAAAGGCTAAGTCTGGGGGCGTTGATATATCATGGTTTTTACCCGCTTTTAACCATGATATAAGTCTTTTTTATTGAGTCTTTCTAGTATTTTTGGAGTCTTTTAGAGTCTTTTCAAGATTTATGTACGTTTGGAGCTGAATTGGACTTATTGAAGCTTTCTGGAGCATTTTGGAGCTGAACATGGATCAAGCAGTTCAGGAGCCGATATGAAGCCTGTGTATCGACTGACACCACCTTGTGTCGATCGATACTGACACTTGGAAGGATCGTTACTTGCTGCTTCTTTATCGATCGATACCACTTATGGTATCGGTCGATACCGACATCCAAGGAAGAGAACGCGACTCTCTACAAGTTTGAAAAATCTGCTTTTGGCCCAGAAGACTTTATTATTTACAATAAAGCCCAAAACGTGTTTTAGGATATATTTAAATTTTTCAGCCACTTTTGAGAGAACTGATACCCGGAGAACTCATACCCGAAGATAGAGATTTTTGTAGCAGAGTTTTGGGAGAAGATTTTGGAACCCTCTTGTTACTATCTACTCTATTCTTTAATGCATTCTATTTTATTCATGATGTTTGCTTCATTCACCATGTTTGAGTAGATTCCTTGTTAGGTTTAGGGTTATTCAAAGGTGTTTGATGAATTGTTAGGTTGAACTGAATTGTTAGGGAAAATCCATAGAGTTCTTCATCTAGACTTGTGATTATTGTTTATTCTAGCTTCGCGACCTAGAATCTGATATTAGGTTAATTTATTGACACGAAAGTGTGATTGATTGCTTGAACTAATGTTGGATGAGCAAAAGATCTATTCGCAAAGAAATTTGGTTTAGGATTTTGTGAACAATTTAACCTGATCATTAATGCTTGTTTGAATTCATAGGATTTGCAAAGAAATTTGGAATTCTAGGTTTAGACATAGATAATCTTCGTAGCGAAAGTTGGTTGATTTTATATTCGTGTTTCAAGTTCATGAACGGTGCTGAACATATTCCTGACAAATCTGTTTGATCTGCAATTCTGATTTACCGGTGAATTTCCCTAGGCTTAACGTTTTCCTCCATTGATCTTACAAACTACTTTTAATCGTTTGTTGTTTTCAATTACATTGATTTTGCTTAGCTTAATTCAAATTCTAAAATCTATTGAGTGATATCTTGAGTCTTTGTGGTTCGACCTCTAATATACTGCAGCTATTGCTTTAGTACTTTTAGGGTATTATATTTGAGCATATCACTAGCTAGGGATGTGTTTGCCATTCAAGTGTCTTATGTTGTTTTTGAGTCTGCATTTAGTACAAGTGGTCGGATTTTGGACCCATTTCGAAGTTGTCTAACGCCATATATGATTGAGGCTCTGATTTGTACGCAACAATGGTTTAGGAACACCATTCAAGCTGAAAAACTAGCAACCTTGATTCAAATGTTTGAAGAGATAGAGTTTCAAGAGTCATTAGCAGGTATAGTTTCTGTCTTTGTATTAGTTATTTTACTAACTCTTCTCATTCATTGATTAATCTCTATTTTTCTATTTTCTGTAGTTTCTCAGAAACTTGATAAGTGAGTTGAAGCCATCTTAACATTCTCTCTGGTTTTTTTGTGGACAATGAATTCTCTTTTGAATACTGTTTTAGAATGATGTTGAATGAGAGATGTTATTGTGGTGAGATGATGATTCTAATAAATTTATGATGTGTAATGGTTATATTTTGATTCGTTAAATGCAGTCCGAGGAGGATGGCATTCATGTATGTTGTCCTCAAACATTGTTTCTGCAAACGAACTTCTAATGCAATGTCAGGGTGTTTTTCAAGTGTACGCTTCACTGACCCTGTGAATAAAAAGAGGTGAACAGACCATATCATCGAAACCAAGATATTTGCAACTTAGATCCAAAAAGTGAGGGGACTTCGACTGATTTTTTTTTCTTTCGTCTTCTATGTTTTTAAAAGTTTATCATTGAAATATAAGAGATTATATTCTAAAATAAAAGCCACATAATTTCTCCAAAACCAACAACAAACCCTCAAATGCGGAACACACGATATTGCTCATATATTGAGTATTGGGATATTCTTAAAATTATACTTAAGTTAAATACCAATCTTAAGTTTCTTACGTGTGAAGGAAAGACTTGAAACCCATTGACATCAACACTTTTCTTCAATTGTTCAGTAGCTTTAACCGAGATAACCGATATTAATCGAGATAACTGATATTAACCGCAATAACCAAAATAAACCAATCTTAACCAACTAGGAGAAACCAAATTAACCAATTTATCAAAATAAAATTGTAGTTCGGTTTATTTCGGTAACAATCTTCATAACCAAACTAACCGGTTACCGAACCAAACCGAACCGATGATTTAATCGGTTAATTGGCAAAATTACAAAAATCCGAACTAACCGAAAACCCGATTAACCAAACTGAACCGGTCCGAAAAAAACATAATTCGCAGGCCTACTTTTAAGATGTCTGACTCTAAAAGTATAGACGAGAATGTGTTGAGTGTAAGTTTTACTCCAAATAAATACCGCAAGTGTACAATACACCGCTGTAGTACTTAGTGATCGAATCTACAAGGAACAAAACGATTACAATATGGATTATGATAATTAAAACTTGGCTAGGAAAAATATATATGTTTTTTTTTTCTAAATAACCTAATAAGATAAATATAAACAAGGATAGATAAGTTAGGCAAAGAGAATCTTAAGGCAATTCTGAACAAGCAATACACATGCATAAGAGAAAACATTATAGATCCATTATTGAACTCAATCATAAATATTTAGCTACCCTAATCTCTTAGTGATAACTACTAAGCTAATAACCCTGACAGAAACTCATGTTCACTGCCCCCAAGGATTATTGGCTAGCATTAATGATTGGATCAATAGGTTTACAAAATTAAAGCTCATTAGCGACTCTCGTAGTCTAGGAACACTTTGCTCACCTAGGCTACAATCAAACATTCCATTACAACTCTCGTTGTCGAGAAATATCTAAAGACATATTCAGACTCTCGCCTAGAATAAGCATTAAAATCAACCAAGGTGAAGAATCAAAGCATCAAAGTATATATCTCAATATAAGATGCATAAATAAAAGCCTAAAATATTCTAGCCGAAACCCTAAAACCTAACAGAGAATTATATCTAGCATGGTAGAGATAGATCAACATGAATATGAAGAACTCATAAACATATTGCTAAATCTACTACTAAAACTAAAGACAAAAATCTAAAAGAAACTATTATATACATAAAACTAAGAGAAAAGTATTTACAGGGAGTTTATTGCTCTCTGGCTTGGTGTGTTAACAACTGAGGGTCCAGCCCCCGTTATATAGCGCTAGGGAGATAAAGAAAAAATGTAACACTTCCAAAATCGATAAAATGGAAACATTACAAATTTGCGCCAACCGATCGGTGTGAGGGTGTAACCGATTGTTGCTGATAGCAACCGATCGATGCGAGGGTGCAACCGATTGTTGCTGATAGCAACCGATCGGATCGCGTCTCCGAACAATTTTTCCTTATGGCCCATTTGAAGTCCTTGAGATCTTCTTGAAGCCCAGTTGATTCTTTAGAAGTCCATTTTAGCTCTAATCCTTTTTTCTTTGTCTTCAAGCCCCATTTCCAATAAAAACACAAAAAAGATTCAAAACTATGTTGTTGTCGGTAAAAAGACGCAAGAATAGTTATAAAAAGGACCTAATCAAATCAGTAAAATTAGGGTTTCATACATTCCCCCAGCGTTGAATCTTTGCTTGTCCTCAAGTAAAGAATAATAAAAACCTCGAGTCCAAAGAAATGGTTAGAAGGATAGGAGCTAGGAAATACTTATAACGAGGCTTTCTTCCTCAAATTGCATAAAAACTAATTAGAGCAAAACCTACTTTATCTACTTAACCATGAACTTGTCAACACCTCATACTCTAAATCCCGAAATTCCAAGGAACTCTCAAAATAAATGAACTTAGTCTTTTAACATACGTGCATTCTCACAAAAAAGATATCGAACATGTGATGGTCTTGGTAAAGGAAGCATTTAAGGTGACTCAAGTGCTTATGGTTATGTCCTAAAAATCTAGGATGTATAATCACAGTGAGACACGGGCATATTGATGCATACATAGTCTTCCTTCCACTAAGACTACTTTATTTACTTTAAAACCTGACAAAATCCCAAAAAAATACTAAGAAATTCCTTTGATGCTTTTACAATGAAACTATTGGCTTTTTCTGGCTCTTACCTCCCTTTTACCTCCCTTTTACCTCCCTTTTACCTCATAATTCTCGTTTTTTTAATAAAAGAAGGGTGTAACCGGTTCTTTCATACAACTTAAGCATCAAAATAGTATTCCCAACATTTTATAGCATTTTCTAACAAGTCCTAAAATTTTGTCAACAAGACTGAGCGTATAGAGAATTTTCTAATTATCCCAAAATCTTACGTCTAACATCTCTAATCCTAGTGAAAGGTTAGCTATGTCGGTATGTATACTCCATAGTTTATGCAAATGAATGCACATATGGCGATGATCAAAAGAATGCATGGGGTCTGAAACAAAGGGGGCTTCCGGGTATAAGGTGTGGTACTAGACTAAAGATGAGTCTAACTATTCGGAGGTCAAAAGAGTGGTAAAAACAAAGGCAACTCCGAATATCTATCCAAAGCATGATTACCAAGCCCCAAAGTGAGATATATTAAATCCATGTTCAATGTTCGACTAGATAAAGCTAAGTTCAAATCATTTAAGTTTCAAAGAGATAGGGACTTTCCTGGATATTGTCTGCTCATGGTTGTTCTAAACTTGTGCTATGCTTCTGACATGATCCTGAATAAGTCGTTAGAAGGTCGTCCCAAAGCAAGTTCATAAAAAAGCTCAATGTCTCCTAAAATTACTGAATATAACTTGATTAAAAATTTGAAAATTTTCACCAAATATCAAATGGTACATTCGTACCCTCCCCCAGATTTAAATTACGTCGCCCTAGTGTAAAATAGAATGAAGGAAGGCTGGTGAAAATTTTCAAGACACATATCTAGAAAAAATGAAAATTAGAAAAGAAAAATACATAAGATAAGAGGTTTTGAAAATGAAGCGCAAACCGATCGGTGCAACAACTGCAACTGATCGGTTCCTAACCTACGCAGAACCGATCGGTCAGACCCATAAACCGATCAGTTGGCAAACCGATGCTCACTCGTCTGAGCCGTCCAGGCCCTGCTTGTGCATAGTCCTCTCACGTGGAATGCTGCCTCCTCCGTAGCCCTGAGAACTAGATGAATCCTCTAGAGTCGTGTTGGTGGCTAAAGGCACATTGTCGCAGTAAGCGTTGGTTCTCTGAACAAACGAAGCGACATCGTCTGGTGCTGAAACGCAGCACAACCTAATCTTCTTGAAAACTCCCAAAAGCAGATGGAGCATCATGTTGTTCTTCTTTATGGCCGCCTGCACGTGTCATAGCCTCTCCTGATCACTAGCAGTGTCCGGGAGATCACTATAGACGAACTCCATAGCGTCAAAATCAAGTAGCTGGCCCTCAGACAAAGTGGACGCGCGTGGTGGTGCCTGAGCGGCGGCACGGACCTGACAAAGGCGTGTGGTGTGGGTGTGTCTAGAAAGACAAGCACAAAGAGCAGTAGTGGGAGGTATGAAATCTACCTGAGTGACCGAGGCGATGTATGTGAGATGTCGTACAGGAAGCTGCAGGTATCTGAAATAGCCCTCGCGGTCCCTAAACTACAAAAAGAGGTACCTCGAATCAAGATGGAAGCGTGGTAGAGGTAGTCTCTATTAATGAACCTCCGTCTGCACTCTAGTGTAGGATGAGGGAACTGAATCTCGATGGCCTTGAGAATAGGCGTGACGAAGCTCCCTCTTCCTCGTGGAAGTCTTGGCTCTAGCAATCTCATCAGCTAATAGAGCTCCAAAATCCTCCTCATGTGGTACTCCATAGCAATCCTCATATGGTCCTCGACGTTTTAACGCGCTTACCGCCACCTTGAAATGGCCCACGTCTTCTCTCGGTCCATTGGGCTCACCCTCGTCTAACGACCGATTCGTTACATATGGGAGGCTTTAAAAAAATTTTTACCGACCCTACAAGTCACCACATGATCTTTTCCCGTGTTTTTTTCTCATTCGCACGGTTCCAGAAATCACTTCGCGGGAGGTCACCCATCTTGAAATTGCTCCAGCTCAAGCACACTTAACTCTGGAGTTCTCTCGGGGTGTTTGACCGAAAAGATAAGCGCACTTTAGTGACATAGGTGGCCAAATCAATTCTTTTAAACCTCTATGCATGCAACACCATATTCCTGAAACCGAGATATTACAATCACCACCACTAACAGACCGCAGCGTCCTCGTTGCGCACCAGATCGTTATCCCCAATAGTGTGAGCCCTCTTGACTCCACAGTTATCTTGGTTTGGTTCTGATACCACTTGTAACGCCCTGACCTCCACCTTCAAATGGGCCCACGTCCCTCCCGGCCCATTGGGCTCACCCTCGTCTGACGGCCAGTTTGTTACGTCCGAGAGGCTTTCAAGATTTGTTACCGACCCTACAAATCACCACATGATTTTTTCCTGTGTTTTGTCCTCACTCACACGGGTCCGGAAATTACTTCCCAGGAGATCACCCATCCTGAAATTACTCCAGCTCAAGCACGCTTAACTCTGGAGTTCTCTCGGGATGTTTGACTGAAAAGATAAGTGCACTTTGGTGACATAGGTGGCCAAATCAATTCTTTTAAACATCTCCGCATGCACCACCACATTCCTGAAACCATGATGTTACCCCTTCTAGAACTCTCCCTTCTAGTCTTAGGAGCCATACCTGCAAACTAAGGGAAAAGCATGAATCCTGTCAAGATTTGCAGGAACTTTACAGAAAAAGTTCAGAAACAGAAAGCCTTCCGAAAAATATTTTGTAAAAATTCCTAAAATAATTTTAGCAGAATATATATCTCCTAATGTTGGAATGAAGGTGCCTTGTCCACCAATCCTGTACACCAACCATCGTCTGTACATCAACTACTGAAGTCTGGCGTAGTCTGGCAAGATTTATCTTTCCGTACACCAATCCCGTACACCATCGTCTGCTACCGTACACTAATCTGCAATTATTGGTGTGTTCTCTCATTTGCATGCATGGAGGACGAAACTAAACTCCTTCTCTTCCCTTAATGCATAATTTCTCATTTATGTAATCTTAACAACTATATTTCTCTATGGCCTATATATTTGTATCTTCTTGTACAATTCAAATTAAGAGAAATAATATAGAGTTTCTCTCTATTCTCTATATTCTCTCTATTCTTCTCTATTCTCTCTTATACTCTTCCGCATTGATTTCTTCATGGTATCAGAACATTAGATCCCTTCTTCTTCATTCTAAATCATCAAAATTTGTTTCATATTTTCTGTTCTTTTTTCTGGGTATGGATAATTTGAAACAAATCACTTTCCCTATTATCCTTAAAGGGGATAACTATTTGTTGTGGTCTAGAACCACCAGAACTGCTTTCTGCAGTTGTGGGCTATGAAATCACATCATTGGTTAAAGATGAAGAGTCAGTTTCGACCATCTCCAAAACCATGAGTTCTAAAGATCCTAAATGGTTTTAGGAAGATCAGATGGTGCTTTCTATTCTCCAAACCTTTCTGGAGTACTCTATCCTTGCTGCTTACTCCTATACTAAAACAGCAGAGGACCTTTGGGATACCCTTAAAGGGGTTTATGGAAACGTTTCTATTCTCAGTCGCATCTATGAAGTGAAGATGGCATTGAATTCTCTCCAGCAAGAGGAGAAAACATTTACAAAACATTTTGGTGAGTTTCGATATCTCTGGGCAGAACTGGAATCTCTTCGTCCACCAACAACAGATCCTGCAACTCTCATTGAAAGGTGTGAACAAGATCAAGTGTTTGGGCTTCTCTTCACTCCCAACAGCTCATTCAATGGTCTCATACGTCATATTCTTAGATCAGACAAACTTCTTAGCTTGAATGATGTGTGTATGAAAATTCAGAAGGAAGAAGGGTATGTTTGTTTATTTGGGCAGAAGAGTGAATAGGCTCTTGCAAACCAAGCTGCTTCTAAAAGAGGTGACAACAACGTGGTTGTGTGTGTTCATTGCAAAAAACGTTGTCACACAAAGGACAAGTGCTGGATTCTTCATCCACATCTGAAACCATCAAAGGTGAGGGAAGCTCATGTTGGAAAAGCTATGTTTGCATCTGGTGTTGAGGATGATATGGTTAGGAAATCTGATCTTGAATCGCTCATCAAGAGCATTGCTTCCTTGAAAGAGTCTGGTAATGCTTTACTTACTCTTAAACATGATAAACCTCTTATTGTTGATTCTGATGCATCTCATCATATGATTAGTGATGCAAATCTCATTCATAATGTTGATCCTGCAACTGGAAATGTGATTATTGCTGATTGTAAAAAGGTGCCTGTTAAAGGAGTTGGAAACCTGAATTTGTTTAACAAATATTCTAAAGCGTTTTATATGCCTGATTTTACTTCTAATATTTTGTCTGTCCAAAAGGCAACAAAAGATCTTGAATGCTTGGCTGTTTTCAGTCTTAATGAGCTTTGGTTTCAGGATATTAAGACAGAAAGACTATCGGAGAAGGATCTATAAAGAATAGAAGTATTTTGTTACTTTTATTGATGAAAAATCCAAATACACATGGCTAACACTTTTATCCTCAAAGGGACGTATTTTTGAGGCTTTCTCAAACTCTTACAGTTATGTCTCAACTCAATATAACACAAAGATAAGACCTTGCGAACTCATAATGGAGGTGAATACACTAGCAATGAGTTCAAAGCCTTCATATAAGCAAGGAATTGTGCACAAGACATCATGTCCTTATACTCCTCAACAAAATGGTGTTACTGAGCGCAAGAACCGTCATCTTATGGAGGTTGTCAGGAGTATGATGTTCGAGAAAAATGTTCCGAAACAATACTAGAGTGATGAAGTTGTGACATCTTGCTACCTTATCAATCGCCTTCCAACCAAATGTCTAAAAGACATTTCTCCCTATGAGGTACTAAACAGAATTAAACCATCCTTTGATTTTCTAAAGGTGTTTGGGTGTGTTTGCTATGTCCATATTCCAGATGGTCAGATGAACAAGCTTCAGCCTAAAAGCACCAAATGCATCTTCATTGGATATTCTAAAACTCAAAAGGGCTACAAATGCTACAATCCAGAAACAAGGAAAACCTTTGTCTCTCGTGATGTCAAATTTAATGAAGAAAAAGGTTTTTATAAATAGAAGGATTGGGACAAGCTGAAAGATTTGTGTTCTTCAGGTTCTGACCTTGCTTCAGGCCTAAAACAGCTCCTTGAGAATCTGCATTTGTCAAAGGGAACAGAAGCTATTCAACCATCCACTACAGAAGTTGTCCAGCCACCTTCTATAGAATCAATTTAACAATCATCTTCAGAGAATGAGGCTAAAAATGGTGAAAATGGTGTCAATGATGAATATTCTCCGAACTCAACCAATTCAGTTTCCACATATTCAAAAGCTTCTTTAGAGGATTCAGATACTCAAGAAGACCATGATGCTTCTGATGAAACATATGAGGATGAGTCTGATGCAAGTGAGGATAACCAGAACATGGAGGCTGCTTTTCATGAAGATGATTCTCCTCTTCCACTTAGAAGAAACTCCAGAATCAAGTATCACCTTTTCAACAGGAAGAATATAAGGGTTTACTATAATAACCTTGCTAATACTATTGAACATCCTATTCAAGCTTATTGTTCTTTGGCTAACCTTCCTGATGATCATTAAGCTTTTCTTAGCAAAATTGACCAGGTTGCTATACCAGAGACGTATGAAGAAGCAAAGGATAGTGAGGTGTGGAATGAAGTAGTAAAGGCTGAACATGGAGCTATGACAAAGAACAACAATTGGGATGTCGTTGATCTTCCTAAAAGGAAGAAACCAGTTGGTTCCAAGTGGATCTTCACAATCAAATACCACTACAATAGTGAAATAGAGAGGCAGAAAGCACGTTTGGTGGCTAAAGGCTTCACTCAAACATATGGAGAAGATTACAAAGACACTTTTGCTTATGTTGCTAAACCCCAAACTGTTCGTGTTATTCTTTCTCTTGCTACTAACCTCTCTTCGGATTTGTGGCAGATGGATGTCAACAATACCTTCCTTCAGGGGAACTTGAAGAAGAAGTCTATATGAGCCCCCCCCCCCCTTTGTATTGATGTTGAAGAAGGCAAAGTTCTCAAACTTTACAAGGCTATTTATGGTTTGAAGCAATCACCACGTGCTTGGTATCACAAGCTAAGAAAAACACTCATTGGAAATGGGTTTAAGAGGTCAGAAGTTGATCATTCGCTTTTCACAAGTCAGGGGGAATCAGGTATTGTTGTTGTCTTGATTTATGTTGATGATATCATTATCTTAGGTAATGACAAAGAAGGTATTCAAAATATCAAGTCTTCTTTCAATTCTGTTTTTGATATTAAAGATTTAGGTGAACTAAAGTACTTTCTTGACATAGAAGTATGTCGTTCTGATGAAAGACTATTTCTATCTCAAAGGAAGTACACTCTTGATCTTCTTAGTGAAATGGGAAAGCTTGGAGCTAAACCAGCAAAGACTCCCATTGAAGGGAAGTAAAAAGATTCTTGTGAGGGGGAACCTGAGGGGGAACCTGAGGGGGAACCTTATGACAACATTGGACAATACCAAAAACTTGTGGGTAAGCTCATTTATCTCACAATTACTCGTCCTAACTTATGTTTTGCTGTGAATCCGGTTAGCCAGCACATGCAAGCTCCCACCATCTATCACTGGAATATGGTGGAAAGGATCCTCAAATACATGAAGGGAACTCCATGCAAGGGCATTTGGATGCAGAAGAATGGCCACACTGAGATTGTTGGCTACTGTGATGCGGATTGGGCTGGAGACAAGACTGACAGGAAATCAACAAGAATATATTGCACTTTTGTTGGAGAGAATCTGGTCACTTGGAGAAGCAAGAAGCAGAAGGTAGTGTCAAGGTCTAGTGCTGAAGCTGAATATCGTTCCATGGCTGACACAACAGATGAGCTTATTTGGCTCAAAGCATTACTACTGGATCTCGGAATTAAGACCACTCAACCAATCATCATGCATTGTGATAATCAGGCTACTATTCACATTGCTTCAAATATAGTGTTTCATGAGCGTACCAAACACATTGAAGTTGACTGACATCATATTCGTGAGAATGTTGAACTTGGGAATATATCTCCAGCTTACACCAAGAGTTCTGATCAACTTGCAGACATCTTCAACAAGGCAGAAAATTCAAAGGTGTGTAGCTTCATTCAAGGCAAGCTTGCCTTAGTTGATCTTCACAAGCCTGGAATGTGATTGTTACACTATTTTTCCCTTAACCATGGTTTTGTCCCATTGGGTTGTCCTGGTAAGGTTTTTAATAAGTTAACTCCATTTTGGGCACGATCTTCTTCTGCCAACCTTGAGGGGGAATGGTGGAATGAAGGTGCCTTCCATACACCAACCCTGTACACCAACCATCATCCGTACACACCTACTGAAGTCTGGCAAGATTTATCCTTCCGTACACCAATCTCGTACACCAACGTCTACTTCCGTACACCAATCTGCAATTATTGGTGTGTTCTCTCTCTTCCATGTATGGATGACAAATTTAAACTCCTTCTTTCTCCTTTATGCATCCTTTCTCCTTTATGCATCCTTTCTCATTTATGTAATCTTAACAACTATATTTCTCTATGACCAATATATTTGTATCTTCTTGTACAATTCAAATTCAGAGAAATAATATACAGTTTCTCTCTATTCTGTCTATTCTCTCTTACTCTTCCGCATTGATTTCTCCACCTAAAATTTCCTAAATGGATTTTAAAACAATTAAATTGCAAAAATTCGAATTTAGGCAAATTAATCCTTAAAATTCAAAATAAATCCAAATCAATTGCAACAAATATTCAAACTCAACCAATTCTTATTTTAAAATCAAGGACAATTCAAGACTAATCATCATAAGCAAAATTGAAGCTTAAAAATCTAAAATCCACCAGACACCATTCTTAAAAATCCAAAATTTCTCTCCAAAAAATCAAAATTTTCTCAAATCTAACTACTTAATCCATATCCTAACCTTCTAAGCACCATTAATCATCCAATAATCAAGCCAAACATGCAAAGAATCAAAATCCCAAGATCTTGCAAGTGTTCATGCAAAAATTGGACCTAAAATTCAAAAGTTGAGTTACTTACCTCAACAGATCAGAAATGAGACTAGAAAAATGGATAGAGCTTGAAAAATTGAGTGGAAAGCACCCAAAAATTGTTGAAAATGGGTTGAAATTGAGAAAGCTAGGGATTTTGAAAGATTTTGAGAGAGTTTAGAGGTTTAGAAAAATGGAGGTTTTGGAGAAACAGTGTTGAATTTTCGGAGAGGTGGCCGGTTTAATCCGGTCCAATTCAAGTGAATTGCCTGGATTAAACCAATTTTTCGAATATTACCTAGGCTCCAATCGATCGGTTATGGCCTGCAACCGATCGGTTGGCGGATGCTTCAAAACTGATCGGTGAAACAACTGCAACCGATCGGTTGGCGTTTCTTGGACTGCATCCTCTTTGATTTTTCACCTGACTCTAACGCCTAAAACCTAAGTTTTTCAGACTTAAAAGATTCTGAATAATCTAAACTTCAATAAAACTGGAAAAATCAAATAGTTAAATAATCAAAACTAAAAGAAATGAAAAGACAAATGCAAAGGAAAGGAAAAAAACTAATGGGTTGCCTCCCATCTAGCGCTTGTTTTGGGTCACAAGCTTGACTTTGTAGCCCTCATTTTGGATATGAATCATCACTATCTTCGTTCCTTGGCGTATGAGGTGTAAGAGCAGCAGGCTCGCGTTCGATTCGTACTTGAGAGGCACCAGGTGAAACAACGTGATAAAACACATATTTGTTAACATAGTTAAGGCACATCCTATTCCTCGGAAAGTCTATCACGACCCCAACTCTAGCCAAAAATTCTCTCCCAAAAATGATTTGTGGTTGTATATCATATAACGTTGGACATATCTGAAAGTTGACCATCTCATCACATCCTCCAACGTCTATGATCACGTCTTTGATCTCTCCCGTAGGGAAAGGAATTGAATCATCCGCTAGGTGTATCTTCATGTGTGACGGAGATGGATAAGTGTATCCAAGAAGCTTCGCGATCGACTTCGACATAATGTTGCAGGAAGAGCCGGTATCGCACAAGGTACCTTCCAAGCGGATGTTGTCTATGGTCACGAGGATAACGAACATTCCTGTAGATCTTATATTCCTCAAAATCATGTGAAGTCTCTAGGGCATCCTTATTTCAGATATCATCATCTTGATCTCTACAGGGGTTTCATCACTTAAAGCAAACAATCTCTGGAAATAGGGTCACTTCAAACTATCATCAAATCCAAATTCCAAAGGCAATCCCTTTATGAATTCCATAAACTTCCGATGTTGAAATCCCGAGATCTTCCTTTTTAGCCCTTTCATCACAACCGCCTGAGAAGTGAATCTTGGTGCCAACAATGAGTGGGTTAGTGAGTTGTAGCACAAATCCTAGCGGTCATAGCCATCGTACAAGCTCCCATCTCCATTCCTTTGTTAGTCATCTGAATCATAGAAAGCTCAATGCTATAGTGTTGTCCTTGAGGTAAGGATGATTGGAGGGCGGTTCCACAACTATATAACCGGGTAGGAGTGTTGAAACCTCCCAAATAACCCCAGCAAACAACAGTCGACCGACCAGTTGGTTGGAGAAATCGATCGATCTTCGAAAGGGTGCGTAATTGATCGGTGGTTCACGTGCACCGATCGGTTGATCAACTGCTCTCAGACCAATCGGTCTTGCACTAGCACCGATCAGTTGACGGATGTTCTCAGCAACACTCCCGTCCGAACTAACTCTCTCAACAGTGTCATTGCCTTCAGCTACAGGTTCCATCCTTTCAATCATCTGGCTCTGTCTACCCGAACGTTCTATTCTTGTTATGTTGGTGTTGTTGTCTGGTGAGAACAAATTGTTAGAACCTTGGCCATTTCTTTGCAATAACCTTTCAACACAAGACAGAAGAACAAGATGTACAAAAAAAAGAAAGGATTAGTCTATATACAAACAAGAAAATAAAATCCTAGACGAAATTTTAACTACGAATTCAAAGGCACTTGTGCTTAGTCCCCAGCAACGGCGCCAAAAACTTGTTGAATGTAAGTTTTACTCCAAATAAATATGGCAAGTGTATAGTACACCGTTGTAGTACTTAGGGATCGAATCCGCAATGACCAAAACGATTACACTATAGATTATGATAATTAAAACTTGGCTAGGTAAAATAAATATGATTTTTTTTCTAACAATCTAATAAGATAAATATAAACAAGGATAGATAAGTTAGGTAAAGGGAATCCTAAAGCAATTCTAAACAAGCAATACACATGCATAAGAGAAAACACTAAAGATCCATTCTTGAACTCAATCATAAATATTTAGCTACCCTAATCTCTTAGTGATAACTAATAACTACTAAGCTAATAACCCTGACAGAAACTCTCGTTCACTGCCCCCAAGGATTATTGGCTAACATTGAGAATTGGATCGATAGGTTCACAAAGCTCCCTAGCGACTCTCTAGGCTACAATCAAACATTCCATTGCATCTCTCATTGTCGAGAAATATCTAAAGGCATATTCAGACTCTCGCCTAGAATAAGCATTAAAATCAACCTAGATGAAGAATCAAAGCATCAATCTCAATATAACATGCATAAATACAAGTCTAAAACATTCTAACAGAGACCTTAAAACCTAACAGATAATTATATCTAGCATGGTAGAGATAGAGCAACACGAATATGAAGAACTCATAATATATTGCTAAATCTACTATTAAAATTAAAGACAAAACTCTAAAAAAAAAATTATATACATAAAAATATGTGAAAAGTATTTACAGGGAGTTTAGTGCTCTTTGGCTTAGTGTGTTTACAACTGAGAGTCGAGCTCCCTTTATATAGTGGTAGGAAGATGGAGAAAAATGTAAAACTTTCGAAAGCAAAAAAATGGAAACATTACAATTTGCGTCAACCGATCGGTTCTTCAGGCTCGTCCAACCGATCGGTTGCTATCAGTAAAATTAGAGGTTAACAGAATGTTGATGATTTTCTTAAACTGGTTGTAGATCTAAATAAGCTTGGCGTGGAGGTGACAGAAAGTGAGATGTATTCAAGACCTCAAGGATAAGGGTTGTATGTTGGAGCTAGAGGCAGATCAGATAATGTGAATGATCAAGGAGGAATATCTAAAAGCAGAGGCAGATCTCAATCAAGGCCTAGGTACAACAAAGGTTGTTTCATCTGTGGAATAAAAGGTCACATTAAGCGAGAATTTTCAGAAAATAGCACAGAATGTTTCACTTGTGGAAAGAAAGATCACTGGAAAAGGGACTACCCTGAAAGAAAGACAAGGAAACCCACATAATCTGCATATATTGCAATGGAGGCTAGGGAACCGATGGTATTAACTGTTTGCACAAATGACACAATAAAGGAATGGATTATGGATTCTGGTTGTACATTCCATAATACACCAGATAAGGGAGTCTTGTTTGACTTCAAGGAGTTTAATGGTGGTAGGCTGTTAATGGCTAACAACACACATAGAGACATCAAAGGATGTGGGAAAATCAAGATTCATAATCCTGATGATTTTGTTGTGATACTCAAGGATGTAACATACATGGCAGAGGTGAGTAGAAATCTGATTTCTTATGGGGTGTTAGAAATAATAGGTTGCAAGTATGAAGAGAGTAAATTCATGGTGCAATTCTACAAAGATAATAAGACGAATGTGTCATTGGCTGAAACATGTGAAAAGCATATCGCTAAGGCTAGAGATGATGTCGATAAGAGAAGAAAAAAATCAGAAATAATTGAAGGGTTCATGGAGTTACATGTACGCATCTGGAATTGCACTAAGGAGACATTGATTCCATGTGGAGTAGTTGGTGGAAAGATTCAATGGAAGAAAGGCAGAGGATCTAAAGAGAATTTAATTGGAGAAGACGAAGCTTTAGAGTTTCGTAGGTGGAAAATATAAAAAAAATCTGAAAATGGGTTTCATAAGATCTCGAAGGAATTGGAAGAGACAAGGCATGACGAACACATGTTTGTTGTTCGTTAGAGAAGCTGCAGAGAAGAAGAGTTGAAATTTTCAAAATTTCTTAAATTTGTAATCTAAAAGGAAAGCAAGGTTAAATCATCACAAGGGACGGAGGTACCTGAGATGATTGTAGGAAGTAGCGGTTTCGAGATGATGGAAAAGAGCTTGCCGGAAATTGCAGAGGAGGTTGATCGGAGAAATCGCATCCGACGTTGCGAAGAACAAGAGACACACGGTTTGAGTTTTGGGTGGGGGAACCGAGAGTCGTCGAGTGTAGCAGGGAAGTTGCTTGATAAGTCACCGGCGAACGTGGAAGTGGTCGATGTTGCTGTCATTGATGGCGTTGAAATTCATAGAGTAACTTGGTTTCTTCGTCATCACAAAAGAAAGAAGAGAAGCAATGGGAAACGACGGGTCTTCGGGGTCTAGCCCCCTAAAAACTTTGTGTTAAGTCTGTAACCACCCGTTTTTAAAAAACAATGTTTAGCCCTCTAAAAAGTTTCATCTCGAGTTGTAACCCCCTCTTGTTGACTTTTTGGTTGACTTTGATGACTGTGCAGCTGACTAGACGCCACTGTGCAGCTGACGTGGCAAATAAAACAAAAAAAATAGAATTCATTAGGCCTAGACGTTCGGGTATTCGAGTCGGATTCGGGTCGGGTTCGGGTATTCGGGTCGGGTTCGGGTCGGGAATGTTCGGGATTCGGGTTTTCGGGTTTTCGGGTTTTCAAATTTAGGACCCGTTTGAGTATTTTTAAATTTCATGTCGGGTTCAGGTTCGGGTTTACCCAAATATTCAAAAATCTAAAATTTTGTATCCAAATCTAACCAAATTATTTGAAAACAACTAAAAATACTCGAGTATTTTTACGTAAATCTATTTAAAAATAACTAAAATACCTGAACCTGAACCCGACTCAAAATTTAAAAATACTCGAACGGGTCTTAAATTTCTAAAGACGAAAACCCAAAGTTACTAGATTCTTAAGCCGTTTAGAGCATATCAAATAATATAATAGTATCTAAAATATACCCATTTAGAGCATATATTAGTATTTATTTTTTATCATTAGAATTTCTAAAACGAAAACCCAAACTCGAACATAACTAACCCGAACTCGACCCGAATACCCGAACACCGAGGCCTATTGAATTCTATTTTTTTTTGTTTTATTTGCCACGTCAGCTGCACAGTGGCACAGTGGCATCTAGTCAGCTGCACAGTCATCAAAGTCAACTAAAAAGTCAACGAGAGGAGGTTATAACTCGAAATGAAATTTTTTAGGGGCCTAAACATTGTTTTTCAAAAACAGGTGGTTACAGACTAAACGCAAAGTTTTGAGGGGGCTACACCCCGACGACCCAGGAAACGACAAATGAGAGAAATGAATGGGCCCAAGGTGGAGTTTGTAAGGTTATGGGCTGCAGTCATCTTAGTACAGGCCCATATATGAATAAAGCTTGGTTTCTTGTTAGACCAAGCTATCGAGAAGCCTATATTGAATATGAAACTAACATAGGGTTTTGTTATAAAAAGGGAAGAAGTTGCACAAGAGAAAAGATGTGAGAGAGAGGCAAAAAGAAAGAGAGACAATAGACAGTAAGAAACACGAGAGAGTTAAAATTACAAAGAGAGTTCGGGCCTTTACCTTTGTGTTCTTTGGGTTGGGTGTGCTTAAGATTGTTAATTTCTTTCTAGTTTCTTCTTCTTTGTGATTCCTACACCTGTAACAAGACGAAGAGATAATTGTGTAAGCTTTTTTCTTGATAGTGGAAGTTGTGGGAGACTGTTCCCACCCAAGACATACTGGTTAGAGGCCGGGAACTCTGTGATCAATTCTTGTGTTAATTCTAGCAAATTCAATAAACAATCCAAACAACAAAATTTCTTAACATTTAACTATACAAAGAAGGCTAGATAAACCACTCAAGTAGCATAAAGTATAGGGAAAATCTAGCATGTATGCTAGAATGAGAAATAGAAGAGAAGATTAGGGAAAGAAAGGAGAGAGACTAAAAAAATTTTGAACGAAGAGGTGAATCAGAGTTACAAGATTACAACCAATGCAGAATGACAAGATTAAACCTTTCCCAGCGTTGGAGAAGAGATATCTGATATGGGTTATGAATTCAAAGGACTAAAGCGCGTGATCTATTTGATACCACATTTAACAACCTTGTGGAAGACTAAAGCTTGCGGTAGAGTTTTCTCACTATGGAAATGACGATTCGTCTCATTCCAAACTTCATAAATGCATGTGTGCCATGCTTGGAGTAAGGCAAGAGAGGTGTCTTTACTTGTGGAAGTTGAGGGCACCATTGTAAAATGGAGTTCCATTGATTAGGCGGAGTGAATGACAACAACCTGGAGACAAGCACAAACCAAATTCCAGCTGAGTATAAAACAAATGATCCCTTGACTCATCATGCAAACCACATAAAAAGCATGTTTGTTCCAAATGTAGGATTGCGGTTCAAAACAAATAACCTAATTAACCATAAAAGTGTGCTTTAGGATTCTTGCCTTATGTCATACCAAATCATACTAAGATACAACAAGTCTTGGGATCTTGATCTCATTCCAAACCTGATGCGAAGAGAACGATTTCTGAATAACATCATCCATCATTCATCATCGAGACTACATTATTACTTAAGAGGGAGAGAGGAATAGTAGTGATAATTGCGTATAGAAGGGTTTGTTTGTCTCACCTTCAGGGTGGAAGATTCAACCCTAAAGTAGTAATTTAGTCCTTGACAGTTGAGAATAAAGAAATGTCAAGGAGACTCGGAACAGACCCAAAATAATGAATCAATGGGGCAAAGGGAGTCCATTTATGACAATGAGTAAATGTTTAAAAAATCTTACATTTGCAAAATATTAAACGGGAGACTCTTTCCAAAAAAATTCCAAGACTATTTTGGTAAAATGTATATAATATGAAAGATTATTTTTAGCTTAAAACTGAATGTGTGGCTGTATAATTTAAGATAATCAAAGGGAAGAGTTGGTGTTATTGAAGGAATAGTCATTTCTTAAACTTGTCTAGCAGTTTAACAAGCAATACTAACGGATATTGAAGCATTTACTGTCTACTTGAACTAACTTCGATGCTACAATTAATGAACAGAATGGACCAAGTCTTTAATGTGAATTGGACTATGTAGCTGAATCTTAGATTTGTAAAGTATCTTCTTCTTATATCCATTTGCTTGACTATATGATGTATAACAGCTAGCCCGTACAACATATGTTTCCTTAAACTTGTTTAAAACCCCAATTTCTTGAGTGATATTGCCCATCTTGCATACAACTATACAAGATATCTTTATGTTCCTCACATAACTGGTCAAATTTTAATGTTTCTGTTTTTTCTTTACAAAATGTTATCCACCATATAGTTTTCATATACACAGCCGCATGTATATATTCATAACACTATACAAATTATCCTGTATGGCTCGCGTATAGCATATTTTAGATTATCACAACTATAATTATTTTTAATATATAGTCTGGCAATGGAGAGGAGAAGAGTGTTTGGTGAGTATCCGAGATGGGGACATCTAAAATAGGAATAGGCAAGAAGAGTAGAGAGACTCTAGCAATCGTGTAGCACAGCTACAATTATGGTAAAAGATATTTGAGAAGACCTAAAAATAATTACATTAGGTCTAAGCTTTTTAAGCCTTTCTCTTTTTAAAAAAAATAAAAAAATCAGAGACATTTAAATTGGATAATAGAAACGAAAAATAAAAGGATGTTCACATACGTAGCCATATTGGGAATAGTTATTTAAAAAATAAAAATAAAATGAGATGTTCTTACAAATTATATGTTGATGATATATGCGTATCAGAGAAAATGCAATTCTGATTTTCAAGGATTTAAATTTTGGGATTTCTTTTTGTATTATAACCTACAGAATATAACGATTTCTTTTACCGTTTATAAAGTTTTGGTTTTATATACGTTTTAATTGATCGTTGAGAATTGAGATGATTACAATTTACATTTTAAACGTTGTTGGAGCTTTTTTATCTTGTTCTATGCCGTAAATCTTGTTACCTATCAAGTCTCCTATTATGTTATTCTTAAGTTTCTAATTTATGTATCCAACGACTTGGTTTCACACATTATTTTCCACAAATAATTATTGGTGAAATAGACTCCTCCTAGAATTAATAACGAATGCTATGTTAATAACCATTTAAATACTTGACCTAAGAAAATAATACATTAAAAATTCAACACAACATTTCAAATACATTAAGAAAGATCCTTGAGATAAGATAACATTGAGGGGGCCAGTTAGTTTAGTGCAAGACTTTCAAAAGTCAACCCTTTTGTCGTAGATCTCTTCACAAAATATTGAATTTTCAGTTGTTTTCACCACTTTTGACAAAAATAAAACAAACTTTTTTGGATCTATGGTTCTTAAATAGTTAGAGGCGTCCATGTTTTATAAACTTCAACAATTTAAGTTTGGATTCATGTACAATATGTCAAAAATAACGCAATAAACTCTGCAATTTTTAGTGTAATACATATCATTTATTACGCTAAGTACTATTACTAAGTATTTCCCAGTACCAATAAGGATACTCTAGTTCCAACAAGATTAGTGACAATAATAATTAATTAATTTTTAACATTCAAATGAACGTGGCTAATCTTTTTTCAAAAAACAATTTAATGAATAATTGACCATCGTTGTCAGTTCATATACTCCACCAACCCTGCCATCACAATCTTCTAATTTAGTGTTTTCAAAGAATTTGACTAAACATACTTGTATCTTTTTACATAAGTCAGTAATATACTAATATATGCTTTTATATAAATGTGAATGAAAATGAGATTTTCGAGATTTGACAAGTAAACGGCCAATAATTAAAGAGAGAATTCAAGATATTGACTTATTTGTCCTCTATTACCAAGAGACAACCCATAGTCAACTATCGCGGACTAGTCAATGCAAACACGATTTTGCAATTTATAAAGGACCTACCTAAGATAATGTGCAAGTGTATGAACACAAACCCAGAAAGAAAGAGAAAACAAAAAAAACAAACCAATTCACTAATCTCATTCAAGAGATAGAGAATGGCTTGTAAAGACAAGCCTCGTGGTTGTGATCTTCAAGTTCTTTTGATCATATCCATAGTTTTGACCTGTTCTCTTTTAGCTTCCGCGACCGTTGAAGAAGCAAATGCTCTTTTGAGATGGAAGTCAACTTTTACGAACCAGACAAGTTCTTCAAAGCTATCTTCTTGGGTCAGTCCAAACACAAGCAGCTTTTGTACCAGTTGGTATGGTGTTTCTTGCGTACGTGGGAGCATCGTACGGTTGAATCTTACGAATACTAGTATTGAAGGTACTTTTGAAGATTTTCCTTTTTCGTCTCTCCCTAACCTTACTTATGTTGATCTCAGCATGAACCGTTTCTCTGGGACCATATCTCCTCTTTGGGGACGGTTCTCGAAACTCAGCTACTTCGATTTGTCGATTAACCAGTTAGTTGGTGAAATCCCACCTGAGCTTGGTGATTTGAGTAACTTAGATACCCTCCATCTTGTTGAAAACAAGTTAAACGGATCGATTCCTTCTGAACTTGGTCGGTTAACTAAGGTTACAGAGATAGCCTTGTACGACAATCTTTTAACCGGACCAATACCTTCTTCTTTTGGAAACCTTACCAAACTAGGTAACCTCTACCTCTTTATCAACTCTCTTTCTGGTCCAATTCCTCCTGAAATAGGATTCCTACCCAACCTTAAAGAGCTATGTCTCGATAGAAACAACCTAACCGGTAAAATCCCTTCCACTTTTGGAAACTTGAAGAATGTAACCCTTCTCAATATGTTTGAAAATCAGCTCTCTGGTGAAATCCCTCCTGAGATTGGTAATATGACCGCTTTAGATACCCTTAGCCTCCACACAAATAAGCTTACCGGTCGTATTCCTTCTACCTTAGGAAATCTCAAAAACCTAGCCATTCTTCATCTTTACCTGAACAAGCTTAATGGTTCGATTCCGCCGGAACTAGGCAACATGGAAAAGATGATTGATTTGGAGATAAGTGAGAACCAACTCACTGGTCCTGTTCCTGATTCATTTGGCAAGTTAACCGTGTTGGAATGGTTATTCCTCCGTGATAACCAGCTTTCTGGTCCGATCCCACCAGGAATTGCTAACTCTACAGAGCTCACCGTCCTACAACTCGACACCAACAACTTCACAGGTTTCTTGCCTGATACCATCTGCAGAGGTGGCAAGCTTGAGAATCTGACGCTAGATGATAATCACTTTGAAGGTCCTGTTCCTAAGAGCTTGAGAGATTGCAAGAGCTTGATCAGAGTGAGATTCAAAGGGAACAGTTTCTCCGGAGATCTCTCTGAGTCTTTCGGAGTTTACCCGACTCTCAACTTCATTGATCTCAGCAACAACAAGTTTCATGGGCAACTTTCACCCAAGTGGGAACAAAGTCAGAAGCTGGTTGCATTCATCCTCTCGAACAACAGCATCACTGGAGCCATCCCACCTGAGATTTGGAATATGACACAGCTAAGTCAGCTCGATCTATCTTCCAACCGCTTCACCGGCCAGCTCCCAGAATCAATCAGCAATATCAACCGTATATCAAAACTCCAACTGAATGGGAATCAGCTATCTGGAAAAATCCCTTCAGGAATCAGACTCTTATCCAATCTTGAGTATCTCGATCTATCCTCGAACCGATTCGGGTTCGAAATCCCCGCAACGCTCAACTCCTTGCCAAGGCTTTATTACATGAACCTGAGCAGAAACGAGTTGGATCAAACCATCCCGGAGGGTTTAACAAAGCTGTCTCAGTTACAAACTCTTGATCTCAGCTACAATCAGCTCGACGGAGAGATATCATCACAATTCAGCTCCTTACAAAACCTCGAAAGACTCGACCTCTCACACAACAATCTATCTGGTCAAATCCCAGCAAGTTTCAAAGGTATGCTGGCACTAACATACATCGATGTATCACACAACAATCTCTCAGGTCCAATTCCAGATAACAAAGCCTTTCGAGACGCAACTTCAAACGCATTTGAAGGTAACAAAGACTTATGTGGTGAAAACAATGCCTTGAAGCCATGTTCAAGCACAGGGAAGAAGGAATCAAAGAAAGATCGAAACCTAATCATCTACATACTAGTTCCAATCATCGGAGCAATCATAATCCTCTCCGTCTGCGCCGGAATCTTCATCTGTTTCCGTAAAAGAACCAAACAAATCGAAGAACACACAGATTCAGAATCAGGAGGCGAAACAGTATCAATCTTCAGCTTCGACGGCAAAGTCCGATACCAGGAAATCATCAAAGCGACAGGAGAATTCGATCCAAAACACCTAATCGGAACCGGAGGACACGGCAAAGTCTACAAAGCAAAGCTTCCAAACGCAATCATGGCGGTGAAAAAGCTAAACGAAACAACAGACTCATCGATCTCAAATCCATCGATAAAACAAGAGTTCCTAAACGAAATCAGAGCACTAACCGAGATCCGTCACAGGAACGTAGTGAAACTCTTCGGATTCTGCTCGCACCGCCGCAACACGTTTCTGGTTTACGAATTCATGGAGAGAGGAAGCTTGAGAAAGGTTTTGGAGAGTGATGATGAAGCTAAGAAGTTAGATTGGGTGAAGAGGATCAATGTTGTGAAAGGTGTGGCTCATGCGTTGTCGTATATGCATCATGATCGGTCTCCAGTGATTGTTCACCGTGATATTAGTAGTGGAAATATACTTCTCAGTGAGGATTACGAAGCGAAGATCTCTGATTTTGGTACGGCAAAGCTTCTGAAGCCGGATTCTTCGAATTGGTCCGCCGTTGCTGGTACCTACGGCTATGTTGCTCCAGGTACGGTGCTCCTATTTATTTTAACCCGGAAGATAAATTGGATCTGGATTTGCCCGGTTCAGGTCGGGTCGGGTCGAAATCATTAGTTAGATTTATAGGAGCGAGTATTTTTGATTTATTCGGTTTTTTCTTTTTTGACAAATTTTTAACCAAATAAAAACCAAAATGTTTCGTTTCGGTTTGATAAAATTTTGCTTATGGGTTGGATTTGGAACGAAAAAAAAAATTGCAAATTACGTAAACAGTTAGAATTTATTCTATTATAACCAAATAAAAACTGAAACTTTTGTAGTTTGGTTTGTTTAGGAATTTGTGAAATTCATAGCCTTAATTTTTAGAGATAAAATTTTGGTTTTGGTTTGGATTTGGTTCAGCTTTTCAAAATATGAAACCAGACTTTATAAATTTAGTTTGGATTTGGATCAGTTTTAATATTAGACTATAAATTTCAGAACATAAATTGCAACATAAATTAATTATAAATTTACAAAATCAAATTTACTTTGGTTTCGTTTTTTAAATAATATAATTGATTGGGATATAAATAAATTTAAGTTCTAAGCATTTCAACTTTGATTCGTCTTGGTTTAATTTGAGTTGGTTTAATCCCCATTCCTAATAGTCTTATAAAACTGATTTTGGATTTTGCGTATACAAAAAAGGTATATTTTATGGTAATATCTAATATGTTTATGAAATTGGATGCGACAGAACTAGCTTACGCGATGAAAGTGACCGAGAAATGCGATGTGTATAGTTTTGGAGTTCTAACTCTTGAAGTGATCAAAGGAGAGCATCCGGGAGATCTAGTTTCAACTTTGTCATCGTCTCCTCCGGACACGACTCTATCACTAAAACAAATTTCTGACCACCGGCTACCGGAACCGACAGGAGAGATCAAAGATGAGATCTTAGAGATTTTGAAAGTTGCACTTTTGTGCTTACATTCTGATCCACAATCTCGCCCAACAATGCTCTCTATCTCCACTGCCTTTTCTTAGAGCTTGTCCCTTCCCTGACTTACTACCAAACATATAGTTATTACGTTATTGTGTTTCCATGATTATGTGTCAATATATTTGTTTTACGGAATGTTAGTTTTATGTGATACTGTTGATAATTTAAAAGTATTAATTAAATGAGATACACATATTGGAAGATACCGTTTTCTCTCGAGAGACAGTCACAAAACAGTTTTCTTGAAGCCAACATTGGTCTCTGTATCTCCGGTTGGCGCTGGCTTCTCCGGCATCGGTATGTTTTTTCTCCTTTTCTCGTTTTTCATTCTGTTATTATTTATAAGTGTTTTTATTCAATACATCGAGAATGTTAGAGATATGAGATCGTGTTCGTCGTCGCGTCGAAAGGATGTCTCACACTTTTCCGGTGGATCTCTTGTGGAAACCTTCGCTGTTATACTAGGTTGACGGAAAAGACGAAGACGATTGAGTATTTGACTAAGAAAGTGGTGCGTAATTTGCTTTATCGTTTTTTCGTTACACAAACTATTGATTGAATTTGTAATCTCATTGGTAATCTTGTATACTTTATTCATATTAATAAAGTATCTTTAGATGTTAAAAAAACGTATTAATTATATTATTTCTAATATTTGAATTTAGTACCCATTAACCTAAACAAACGCATAAGTTTTCTAGGGGCTGATTGGTTTGCACTTTTATTTCTAGACTTTAAAAAAATAAAAATGTAGCAAAAACTTTTAGGACTGTGACCTTTAAAAAAACTAAAAATCCTAAATAATTGGCTTTTAAAAAAAGTGAACTTAACAAGAACAAATAGAACAAAATGGACGGTGAGAAAAATTAGGAGACTTTTAAGGCTGTTAAATAATTAAAGTGTGATTGGTAAAAAACAGACTTTAAAAACTTTAAAATGTAGTAAAAGCCTCTACAGTCTCTATCAATCAGCCCCCTAATGGCAAATCCGCAAGAAGATTTTAAGATTTTTTTTCTGAATAATTGAATTTACGTCTCGTTCTAGCTTGTTTTCTATATCAATTATCAAATGACAATAAATTTGTTTTTGTGTTATATGATTTACTTTGTTTCGTTTTTCGAACCAAACTCAAACCAAATCGAACTTATGTTTAAATTCAGCTAGAAATTTATTAAAACCAAATTTAATCGAATCGATCCAAAACAGGAAATGAACAGAAATGACCTACCCCTTATTCCCTTAAAACCCGGACCAGCTAAGACAAGGGAAGAGTCAAGAGCCAATCTAAAACGTTTAGAAACAAAGGCCGAAAAATAAGGCTCATTGATGTATGAACCCAGTTTACACTCATGCGAATCAGCACGCATATGTCACGTGCTCGCCTAAAGAAGAAACTATGTTGCTCTGCGTTTTGTAGCAATGTTTTGACATAAAAGGAAACGCAGGGAGACAAGATTCAGACGGTTAGTGTCTTAGTGAGGAGAGACGAGTGGTGTGTTTCAGTGTTTGATGAACAAGTTTTGGATTTTAGGAGCTTGTAATTTAATTTGTATAAAGACTGAGAATTTTAGTGAATTTTTGAGCATCATACAGATTACGTAGGCAAAATCGAGAATAGGCTTCAAGTGAGTCTAAACTCTCACATAAACTATATGTTAATGCAGCAAACATGGATTCGTGGCTTTACTAATGTTTACTTTGAAGACTTTGAAGAGGATTGTGAAGTCCTAATCAACAACATAAACAATTGTGAAGTCATGATATCATGTATGGGCAACTAAATTTAAAGAAGTTTCTGTTATTTATATAAATCGTTGTTATAACAAAGTAGTTCATAATTTAGCTCAATTTGGATGCATACATTCTAGTTTTTACTTTCATTGTTGTAATTCTCTTTCTTGGATTGTAAACTTTTTATACAATAATGTTTTCAATTAATATAAATTATTTTGACGGAAAAAACAAATCCAACCAAACTGAAACGTGTAATAATCCAAAACATTTATTATTTAAAAGAAGAAAAATGTTAAAAGTAAAATCAATTATAGTGTAATCGAATCAAATAACCAAATTATATATTCTAAAAATGAGCTATACGTCCATATCTCGACCAAATTGATCAAGTAATAGATCAATGGAAAGTCATGGTTTTTCTTGTTAATATGTGCCACGTAATGTTTTTTTTTGTCATCTGAATTTTATTAAGAAACAAAGAGGGATACAAGATTCGATTACAAGAAAGCCGGTGGACTAACATGATGTCCCCAGAAACATAAGCCCAGAAAAGGGAAGCAAAGTCCCAAAATAAAAGGGAAACTGATTGAAACCAAACGGTGAGACAAAATCTAAAAAGGAGCAATCACTATGGGAAAAGCAATCTAAGCACTATAATTGAACAAAGGCACGAGAAACTCCCACCAAGCTTCCCCATAGGACAAGTGAACATTGGAAGCACCAATAAAACCGGATGGACTTCACACCGAAGACAAACCAGTAAAAACCGATAGATTCCATACCAAACAAATATTATATCAACCCAAACTAAACCAAACAAAATTATAAAAGACCAAGTTTAGTTTCCCAATGAAGAAACACATGACTCGTTTGGTCAGTTTCAAGACTGCAAAACAAACAACATCAAAAGAAAACACCAAACAAAAGCCAGAGACAAGAAAAGGGCTCTTCTTCTTTGTAAGGTTCAAAGATAGAGACAACAAAAGAGCTCTTCTTTTAGTAAGGATCAAAAGAGTCAGTCAAATCCTAGTATGAGCAAAACAACAACACTTTTCTTTTGTGAGGGGTTACATCTAAAAAGTCACTTCTTCCAGAGGTTCTTGGAGAATATCCTCTTGCAATATGGACTCATCCTAAGGTTTTCACATCTTCTTACCTTCTCCACCAAGCTCGCTCGAACAAAGCCCTATTCAATCCAATCACTATGTTTTTGAGTCTGTTACCAATATGATCACATGACTAACTAACTAACCTTGGTTTTGGATAGAGCAGACTGAATAACGTAATTAGCGTAAGGGTCTTGAACGAGAAGTTCAAAGTTTTGAACAGAAGACGAGTTCACGCACGATCTGAAATCTGCTCTCTGGATAATACATGAGGCATTTCTCCACCACATCGCTACCAAACTTATGTGTAGCTAATTTCACGTAATTCCCTCTCAACTCAAACATTACATTCATTCCTCCCACTTTCTTCTCTATTATGTATTGCACCACATAGTTCCTGCCATCAAATTTAACACACAATACAGAAAAGCTCTAAAGTTGAAGATTTGAGCATCATTCACTATAGTTCCTGCCATCATTTCAACACATTAAAAGAAGATTCAAAGTTGAAAATATGAGCATCATTCACAATAATAATGCAAGTTCTAGCTAGCAATTAAGGTCCTGCTCATTTCCATTTAAGAATTTTAGTAACAACTTATGTAAAATCAATAGGGAACATAATGACTAATGTAAACAGGACATATATGATTTTAATATATTCAATATTTATTGAATAATGCTAATATTCAAGGCCTATATTGTTCTTTAGACCAACCAATTAACTGTTGACAAAAAAAAGACCAACCAATTAACCATGAGATAATAACAGTATTGAATAATCTTGTAGAACCAAACTAATTTGTACAAGTATTGTTACCCGAAAGGGTCTTGAGCAAGCCGAAGAGAGTTTCTTGATATTTCACCAACGAGCTTCTCATGTTGCTCCCTAACCGAGTATGAAATGCAGTGTTGAAGCACACAACATTGATGTGCTCAAAATTAATACCCTAAAGTATCTAAGCAGTTGTTGTAATATTCTAGGGGTCGAACCACAAAGACTCAGAGAATCACACAATAGATTTCAAGAATCAAATTACGCTAAGCCAAATCAATCAAGCGAGAATATAAATATGCAGAATTAAAAGATGTAAAATCAATGGAGAGGATATAGGCCTAGGGTATTTCTCAGGAAATCAAGGAATGCAGACAAATCAATCAACAGGGTTCAGGTTAAGCATTGTTCTCGAACTCAAATCACCAAGATATAATTAACCAACTGTCGTTGCGAAAACTATCTAAGTCTAAATCCTAGAATTCCAAATTCCTTTGCAAATCCTAAAGATCTAAACCAGCTTTAATGTCCAAGTTTGATATGTTCACAAAATAATTAAACCAAATTCCTTTGCAGATAATTATTTTGCTCACCCTAGGTTCTGTCAGGTTATCAATCTCACTTCCGTGAATAATCAACAATCCTAAAATCTAGATTCCAGATTCGTCAACCTAGAACTAGCTTTGAGAACAACCTATGGTGAAGAACTCAATTGATTATGAACCCTAACAGATCAATCTATCTAACAAGCCATGAAATCCTTAATGAGAAAACCCTAAACCTAAAAGGGATCTACTCAGACATGTAGAATGAAGCAAACAACATGATTGAATAGATCATCAAAGTAAGAAATAACAAAGGGTTCGAAATCTTCTCTCCCAACAGAGTTTCAGACTTGTCTCCCTCAAAAGCAAAAACTAGAATTAAAGTAAAATCAAGCATAGCCTAAACAGGTGGCTGAAAACCTTATTTATAAGTCTAAAACACGTTCTGGGCTTTCTTGTAAATAATAAAGTCTTCTGGGCCAAAAAGCAGATTCTTCTAAGTCGTAGAAAGTCACGTTTTCCTTTCCTACAGTCGGCATCGATCGACACCAGCTGGTATCGGTCGATACCAGGACATTTCTGGTGTTTGCCAGACTGGACTGTCTTCACGAAAACTGGCATAACTTTTGATCGCACCGTTGGAATGGCTTCAAACCACTTCCAAATGAAAGCTAATCCATTGATCTATCTCGTGTCCAAATTTGAGCTCAATCCATCGGTGGTAACGTCTTCAACGAATGCCACAAAGCTCCAGAATGCTCTAAAAACTCCAATTAAGCTCCAAACATGCTAAAACCTGAAAAGACTCTAAAAGACTACGGAAACAATAGAAAGACTCGATAAAAGGACTTATATCATGGTCTTAAATGGGTAAAAACCATGATATATCAAACATCCATAGCGATGAGTTGCAATCTCTGTGCAGAACTTGGTAGCAGCCTCTAAAATGAACTGCACAAGAAAATAAATAATTATCACCTACACAACACCGAGACTTAAGAACATGGTCAAGAACAAGAGATTATGTTAAGAACCTTGTTATCATTAGGGCCAAAGAATTTCAAGCAACTTAGTATCACATGGTTTCCATTCAATTCTCTAACCAGAGAGAGAAATCCTGGTTTAAGAGCTGACTTAACCAGACTGATTTGCTCCTTTGTACTCACCGTCTCAATCAACTTCTGCACCTTCAAGGTGTCCTGCCTCATTTTGAAAACATCAAACCAAAAGTTTCAGCTTTTATCATAATATAGCAAAACCAAAGATTTCCAAAAACATGAATCGTCAAGTCAAGTCAAAGGTCTAAACATTTAACCATGAGTTGAAATGTTCTCTTCTAAAGTCTTGGTTTTGTCTAAATCAGTAAAACAATTCATCTTTTTCCTATCAACAGCTGACAAATTTCTCAAAGATCTCATATTTTTTTCTTTCCTAAAATAACTTAGGTTTCATCTTTCTCGAAACAAGAAAGATCTCATCCTTACTCCACAAATATGTATAACAAAGCTTCATGTCTCCTTAATACTTGTGCTTATGAGAAAAAGCTAAACGTCGATTTTTTACTTTTCAGGTCATTTTAAAATCAATATTCTGAAACATTAAATGCCAAAATGCAATGATATTCCAAAGTGTTGAAGATATATATGATTATAATATGCTTCACTCAACAGTTAAAGGATAATGAAGCTTACCCATAAGTGTTGATGGAGACTTTGACAAGAAGTCCAGGTTTTGAAGTCAACCTAATGAGGATTTGAGTTCTCTGTCCTTCATCACAGACTTGAAGAAGCTTCTGAATGAAATAATTCCCAAACTGATCCATTCCAAGTTCAGGGACATGATTAATCACTTCCTCGAATATAATCATTACATCAACAAATTTTCCTTCTTCGATTAACTTCTGTAAGAACCGACAACCCAATTGATCTTTTGCCATAAAGTACACAGAGCCGTAGATATTAACCATGGAAGAAAAAATTAGTGGCAAATCCAGTAAATCTTCCTTGAAAAACGTGTTGTTCTTCATACATTTAGCTGAAGCCTCGAGCTCCCTAGAATCTCCCATGTCTGAAAATGGTGGAACTATCCTGTTTCCATTGTACATCAATGGGTCCAACACATGGTTTTCTTGAAAAGCTAGTCCAGAGTTATGTTGAATTAGAGAAAAGTCTTGTCGGATCCGTTGATTGAAATGAGCAAACATGTAAACTCTGTTATGAACATACATGTTCTCTATAAAACCTCTGGGATCGTTAAAGTTAGGGTTAGGGTTATGAGCTTCTTGTAAACCAAGCAATCGAAGTCTGTGATAATCACCATTATCAATAACACCAACATAACGACCCATAGAAGATTCACCATGAAAGCTTTGTGCCAAACCTTCACGACGAGCTCTCAGTCTCAGATCCTGCTCAAGTTTGTGATAATCACCATAACCACGCATAGAATCAGAAGCTTCACCATAACAACTCTGTACTAAACCCTCACGAGCTTGATCAAACCTAGAACACCCATGGAGATTTCTCGAACCATAAAAACCAGATTGGTTCAAAACCGGAGAAAAGATACTCCTTTCGTCGTCATCGGAAATACCCATTTTAAAGAGATCTTGACACAAACCCAGATCATCATCCGCCATTAACGTTGTAGTACGGTAGCCGGAAAAGTGAAACCCACCAAAACCTAGATCAATAAATGATCCTTGTTGCCTCAAATCACCAGGGAAAAACCCAAAATCCATTTATTTGTTCTTCTTCACTTCAAACATGAAAAAATTTCAAACCTTTATTATACACACAACACTGGAAATTTCAGAGAAAACGAAGAAAAGAGCAAAAGAGCAAAAGAGACAAATTTGTTATAGAGAAGGTCAGTGAATGGGGAGGGTGAAGCGTGCCTCTTGTACGTACGGAGACATAGTATTGTCGTTTTATGACTACAGAGACGGCTACTTCCTATTGTACCACTGTTCCTTACCTCCTGTAGAAACAAAAAAGTTGGAGAGAAGACAAAATTAATTATATTCCAAAAAAAGAATACCAATTTCTGTAAAAGGTTTTTTCGTCAACAGCTATTCATCGACAAACTCAAATGAGCTAAATCGGAAGAGTATTGTTTACCTATGAAATAAAATGGGGTTGAACACGAACAATACTTGTTAACTTATCCGCTTTCAAATTTTCACTTCGAGAAATTGAAGCAATCAAAAAATCAGAGAACCTTCCTTGTCTCTTTCAATCTCTTCCAGCTATGTAAAAAAAGTTGGCCACTCGCATGGATAAGACATGATCTTCACTTAATCAGAGCAGTCTGTTAAGAAAATTACATATCTCTTTCGTTCACTAATCATACGCTGATGGGCCGGAATTACGTGATCGGCCCATGCGCACAAGGAGACCAAATCCTCGTTACAAGGATTAGTCGGTTTAGATGTTTTACGGTTTTGGTTTTATAGTTTTATTCTAATTAGGATATTTTCGTTTTCCTTATTTGGTGATAATTCCAAATATATGTCGGTGTTTTCTTATATAAATTAATGAAAATCATATAAAAAAAATGTAGTCCAAACTACCTATTAAAAACATTTTTGTGTTGATTCTTCCTGTTGCTTGTAAGTTGGGATCTATCAATTTGGTATCAAATTAAGGTTATCCTTTTTCTAACAATTTCGTCTTAAAGTAAGAAAAACAAAAAAATATTTGACTCGGACAACATCAATTTTTCAAGCATAACAACTAACAAAGAAAAAATTGAGGAATTGGAAACTAATTGCGGAGATTTTCAGGAGAAGGTGCAGAAACTGAATCAAAATATGACCAAGAAATTCTGATCGAGAGTTGGCGCTGAATCGATTGACAGAGATGCTGACGGCTGACTGTGAAGAAGATGATAGTGTATTACGATCCATTCAAAGAAACGTAGCGAACAACAGCTTAGGAGGTTGGCGGTTGGAGGCATAACGATCCATACTAGGGCTTCCACTTCAGTGTGTAGATGTATCGACTTGGTGGTTGGCAGCTCCTGTGGTTAGCATTTCATCAGTTGGATGTGTAAAGGATCCTTACTAGGATCCGTCTAAAAACATTGGTACCCTGGACAATTTTTGTAAAAGTTTGTTTATGATTTTTTCCTTTAACTAAAATCCTGATTCAGAAATGAAAGTTACCGTAATTTGCATAATAATTTTACTATATAAAATAATTAGAATATCCTTCATCTTCATGTGAAGTAAATCTTCCATATTGCACATCCAAAGAAGATAATTAGTACCAATCAAAGTAATCATTATGTGTATTTTTTTATATTTTACACAACCAACCATACCTAAATTTAGCAAATTCAAAACTATTAAACCTAAAGTTCTAATAACACTATATCGAAAGAAACAACGTACAATGACATATCAGAATAAAGTTCTTAGGGCATCTCCAACCCCACTCTATATCCTACACCAAACTCTATTTTAGAGTAAAATCTGCTCCAACCCCACTCTATTTTCAACACAAAAATAGTGTAAACCTATTTTTTACTCCAAATATAGAGTAATCTTATTTTCCACTCTATTTTAGAGTTGAACTTTTTTATTTATAAACTAGTCCTTATAATTTTAAGTTATTTTATTTTAAGAGCTATAATAATTTATTTAACAAACAAAATTTCAAAATCTTATAATATCTTTTTAAATATAAAATACAATGACATAAAACCATAAACTGATAATAAATAATAAAAAAAAAACATTAAAACTGAAATTAAAATACATAATATAAATTTAAAACAACAACAATTATTGATTTAATGAGTTAATAATCCGGTAAATCGCTTTCGGATCCACCCAAATTATTAAAATATTGTCCAAACGAATCAGGTTGAGGCGGATCTTGTTGATATTGTTGTTGTTCGGCCCCTTTTTCGATAAATCTTTGTTTGTTCACATTGAACATATGCACGAAGATTTCGATCTAGTAGTATCGAGTTCAAGTCTTGGAACAAAAATTTGTTTTCTTCTTTAAATTCTTTCAATACGTAGTTCTTAATTTGAATCTCCAAATAGTGTTGTCTTTGTGCATTTGTCTTCTTTAATTGCTCCAAAAATAGCTTATTTCCTTCTTCTCTAAAAATAATTTATTTTTGTTTTGTTATTTCTATGGTTAATTTTAAATATTTTCATAATTTTAGAAGTTTTGAAAAAAAAAAAATCAATGGGTTAATTTTAAAGTTTTATAAATAAAGTGTATTATTTAGCAATAAGTAACAAAATAAAAAATAAAAATATACTTAAAATATTTTTTTTAGAGTAGAAAATAGAGTAATACATTGGAAAAAAATTCAACTCTATTTTAGAGTTACTCTATTTTAGAGTAAAAATTAGTGCAATACATTGGAGATGCTCTTAGCACTGATACCAACATATGGAATATAATGAAGATGATAACAATAACACAATGCATATAATAAATGAGACAATACACTATATATGAAAAATCTCTTTAATGTGAAGAGTAAAACTTCATGACCTTAGTCCACAAAAAAATCAAATATAACAAATGTATTGCGTTACAACGTCTTTCATATTACCACATAACATATGCAAAGACCTAAATTCCAAAGAATCAATCTCCAACACAAGAAAAACTCAATCAAAGAGCAATACAAACATAGAAATTTGCAGTGCCGAAAACTCAATAAAAAAACAATTAAGGATTATGATTTTAGCAAAAAATATGTAAAATAAAGTCATATATATTGGGTTTTATTCTAATGATATTTATCATAGAAATACTTTTTTTTTTGTGGTTTAAAAATTTAATATAATAGAAGAGTTTTTTAATTTAAATAAATAAGATTTTAGGTTAATGCTTTAGTAATTGATAATGTAAATAATAAGCAATTACTTCACTGATTATAATATTTCCCGGCTTAAATTTGATGTTTAATATTTTAGGAAATAATGTATTAATGGTTTTTGTTTCGTTTTTTTATCACGTTTTATTTTCGGTTTTAAATTAATTTTAAAATTGAAATAAACTAACTAACATAAGAATTAGTGCATTAATATATATATATATATATATATATATATATATATATATTATATTAGATCCCGCAAATACGCATGATTATAATCTAATAATTTATAATTTATCTAAAAACCAAAATCAAAAATTTTAAAAATAGAATTAAATCACCCGTTAAAATTAAATATAAAATAAAATATTAAGAACGCCTATCCAAAATCATTCACCAATAGTAAAACTAATAATTTCTTTATTTATTTTTATTATATATACTTTGATTTATATCTATTTGATAAGATTTATTTCTTTTTAATCATATTTATTTGACTTTTCTTTTTCTGTTTTAAATCGACAAAAAAATAAATTAGACTTCTTATTTAGAATTTTCCTCCGCATTATCTTTTGGATGATAGTCATTTTTTTAAAAGTAAAAAGAAAAACAAACCAAAATTAGAGTGATATATGGTAAAAGGTATGATAGAATTTTGCAAAAAATAAATGAGTATATGTTTTACCTAGGCATGGGCATTCAGGTTTCAGATCGGATTCGGTTCGGTTTTTGCGGATTAGGTTAATTTGGGAAGAGGAGCTTATTATCTGTTCGGGTTTTATAACTATTCGGTTCGGTTTCGGTTCGGATAGATGTCGCGTTCGGATCAGTTTTTGGATTTCGGATTTAGGAAAAAAATACTCAAAATTTGTTCAATTTTAATATTAATAAAATTTGGTTAATTTTGTAAAAAAATGTATAATTTTGACAAATATAATTAAGGATTTTCGGATATTAAGGTTATTTCGAATATTTTTGTTATTTAGGTAGAAAATTATAACTAATATACACATATTTTCGGATATATTATTTTATTTCGGGTTTTCGGATATACTTTTCGGTTTTCGGTTCAGATCAGGTCCGGTTCGAGTAATTCGGGTGTAAGAGTTTATTATCTGTTTGGATTTTATAACTATTCGGTTCAGTTTCAGAACCGGATTTTTCGGATCGATATTCAGATTTCAGACTTTATGTCCAACCTTAGTTTACCAATAGAATGAAGTTGAAAATGGGATAGTGTTTTTAAAGAAAAGTGTTTTGTTTATTGAGAAAGTATGACAATACTTATTTGTTTATATAGAGTTCAAAATTTACTGTTTTGTTACTTTTAGGATAAGAAATTTTTTTAATTGTAAAGTTTATACTTTTTGAAAATTAATAATTTGTATTTTCATTTTTTGAATAATTATTAGTCAATTATCTTTTTTTGTATAGTTTCCTTATAATAATTTTTTTTAACATTTTCTCAACTTTAACATGTGTCTCAATTTAAACCGATTAATATTACACATGTTACGATATCGTGAGTTAGTAACTTTGAAAACTCTCATTTATATTATAAAATATATATATATATATATATTATATGTATATTAAATATTGAATGTGTTTGGGAATTGAATTCAGACTAATAGAGATAGAGAGTATTAAGAAATAATAATGTTTCACAATAAGTATAGTAGTAATTAAAAAAAAAGGTGAATAATTGTGGGGTTGACATTTGCGTCATTTTTATAAAAACTAGGTGAGAACCCGCGCCTACACGGGGGTTTTGTGATTTACATTTTTATTGACGTATTGTTTTGAAAGAAAATGTGTTTTTTTAACAATATTTTTGAACTTTCACTTTTGAATCAACAAATTTACATGAGATAAAGATACAAGAAAAATTGAATCTTTTTGCTTACAGCAGAGAGAGAAGAGAGACTTGAAAGACAGAATCTGAAAAATGAAAGTAACAGTGAAGGTTAGGTACACAAACCAGAATTTTACAAGTAGAGCTCTCAAACAGCAGCTCTCAAAGCTCCTCTTGCCGCTTCCCATCTCATTTGATCTTGTTTTCCGCTGCCTCGGAAGTACATATTCACTTGCTGCTCAAACAATATGAACCCATCCCAAAATCAAATGTTACGAAATCATTTACAGATGTATAAAACCATGTTTAAAGACAGAAACTATAGTGATGGGAGTAGAAGAGAGACCTGAATAACCCAGATGCTAACCACCAATTTGAGGCAAAAAAATGCAAACCCAATGAAGAAGAATATCTGTAAACAGAAGAAATATCAGATCATTGATCCATATAATCAGATCATGCTTCAGACTTGTATCTTAAAATTATTTATAAGATCCTCCAAGATCATCAAAGGGTGAGAGAGCTTACCCTAACAATTGCTTAACCGCTTAAGACATCTATTGCAGGTAAGATTCCACTGTTAAAAAAAGAAAAATCCATTAAAAAAACAAGGTTAGAGAATTTTGAAAACAATGGATAACAACTACTTATGCAACTATTCGTGGGTGGAGTATGCCTGTGACAGGTACCAAAATGGTTACCAATATGCCGTTGTTTTTTGGAGTATGGGATAAGGATTTGGAACAAAAAAATTGTGGTTGTTTGCTTTGATCAATTCAAATGGATTTGTCTACACTCAAATTACCAACCACATTGACAAGATCAACTTCAATTGTTTAGATGTTCGGTGAAAAAGAAACTTACGCAAGAGATTTTCCTTGGAAGAGGACATGTGGAGCAACAGCAGCAAAGACGCAGACATCAATACGGAGCTGGAACAAGAACAAGGTTTCAAAATTTATATTTTTACTGAGCATAAATGTAAGAAATAACCATAGAAGCTAATCATTGCTCACCACCAAAAGCTCAATGCACTATCAGTTCTGCAAACATTCAACAATAATGAGATAAAATCAGTACCATAATATTCTGAACCATCCAAACTTTGAAAGTAGAAGACTCCAAAAATCATGTAAGAACCTGAAGGGACGGTAGAGTGGCCGATACCATAACACATAGCCTCTTGGGACACCGGCTATGAAGTAAATTACGGCAAGAAGGCATATCGTCACTCCTGTACGACATAAAACCAAACTCTTAAGTCTTGTTAAACATGCAGTTGAGGTATCCTAGAGGAGAATGAGCAAACTTTGAAATAGACTTAAAAACAAACCTTCTCCTTTGATCCATAGTAACAGCAATGATATTCCAGAAAAGACGAACCTGCCAAACATGAATTACATATGTGTCAAATAAATGAATAAAAAAGCAACAAGCATAGAAAAAAATGCGATCCCTTAAATTTGAATACAAATGCAGGAAAGAGTGAGTAGTGATATTATATGAAAATTGTTAACTTAGGATAGCAAAATATGTACCCAAAGACGTGGCAAAAGTAACATATTGTAGTATTTGGAGATGAACCGGAATTTCATTGCAATGTCATGGTGTATAAGAGGGAAGAAAGGCGGCCAGTTTTTCACTTGACAACAATTCCAGCTGCATAGAGAGAACCGCAAAATTATTGATTTTGATAGAGGAAAAAAGATGAAGCAGTCAGGTAAGATATATCTAAGTTAAAACGGTTAATAACAAGTTCAAATCATCTTGGAGATAGCTGGGAAACAAACAAAGGCTTGAAAAGTGCATATTGTAGTACCTCGTGCAGCAGCATCTTCTTTCCGTTTGAGTTCCTACATAAAACCGAAGATAAAACATTCAAATAAATAACAATACCGTTGCTAGGTTATGCGAAAAGGGTTTAAAAATTTAACCAAGGAAACAAGAAAATAATCATGTCTGCATACATAGAACCATTGCAAAGAGCTATCTGAAGACTGCAATTTTTTAAAACAAGGTCAAATTCTCCAGTCCTTTAACTTATAGAGCTTTAAAAATATCAAAAACTGAGAATAAATCCAACCCGAAGATCGAAGGAACTACTGTGAAAGGTAAATCCCAAAAAGATCAAATAAAGGAGAAGGCTCATAGTTCAAAAGTCCAAGTTTTTTCTAACTAATTTAGCAGTCAATACCTGCTCCCGTCGTCTTAGCTCAGCTTCTTTGGCTTGAAGTTCTTTCTCTTTCTTCTTCAAACCCTGGTTTCCAAACAAGGCACAAAAGGCTGTCACAACAAACTCCAAAATCCACCTAATCACAAAATATATAGTAAAATCTACTCCATCATCTCTAACCAACCTGTGTACCAGGTCTATCAAGAGGAATGTCTACGGTACGACCTTACTCGAAACCAACAGCCTCCGGAGACAAAGGCGAAAGTCTTGAATTCGATACAGGCCGAACACCTCCAGGATTCTAAATAACATCGTTGAATTCACAAGCATCACAAATCAGTTGAGAAAAGCATGACAAAAAACAGAAGAACACTGATTAATCAACTAAAACTTATAAATTTTGTTGAACTGAAGTTTTAGGAAAGAAAGTTAGAAACTTTATCACCTCTTTCATTACAAATCTCTTATAAACTTCAATTTCTTTGAACTCATTTTCAGATTCTAAGCTACAAGTACAAGCCAGTGGAAATAAATCAAATCAACAACAAAAATTAAACCCTAAGTAAAACCAAAGATTTACAAAACTCAACTAATCCATCAAATTTAGGGGTCACGGTTAGTTTCCCTGTGGCCGACTCCGATTTTACAGTCTCCACTCCTAAAAGACACATTTTAATGTTCAAATTAGGATTTTGTTTCGAAATTCTAGTGACAGATTCCGTGGAATAAGGATTTTACAGCGTTCAGAATATGAAAAATGGGAACTTTTTTGGTCACACATAACAGAAATCGAAATGGGATTTGAGAAATATTGGAAAAAATTAAACCTTCGAAAGAACGAACAAGCCGCTGGCGTCGTTGAGTCGGTAAGGAACCTGCCGGAGCGTTTCCACGACGCGGATGGGCAGTGCCGGAGTGTTTCGGAGCAGAAGGTAAAGCGTTGCATAATCTGGGGGAGGTAAAAGAGTACGAGAGAGAAGTTATGAAAGCATGGACGCAACAAATGAACGGATAAGGATGACAACAGAAAAAGAAAAGAAAAAAACAAATGAAGGGAAAAGTGAATTTTATCGCGGACACGTGGCACTTTTTCCTCGGTTGACGTGTCATACGTATGGAGAGACTTATTTTTTTTTATATATAATAAAGTTGACTTCACTAAACCCTCTCAACACAAGTCACCCTGACTCATTCTCCCTATGCAATTAATTACATATATGCAATTAATTTTGAAAAATCACGTTTACATAACTTAAAATCGCGATTACTAAATCGTGGTTGCCCACAACCTGACCCGACCCACATAGTTAACCCGACAAAACAAACAAACTGGATATATTAAAGGGTTCGATATCGTTTTCTTTTTGTTGATCCAATACTGTTTTTAGGGTTTGTCGTCGACGTGGAAGTCTCGGCTCTGAAAGAGGAGAGGAGGAGGAGGTCGTCGTCGAGTTGTTGTTTCAAAATCTGGTTACCGTCATTGTTCGAAGCATGTCAAGAAATAGGTTAGATGTCAAAATCAGATCTTATAATGAGCTTTTTCTACTTTTCTCATGCATAAACCCAAAATCATAGTTGCTTAGGGATAAAACATAGGATATTAATTATCTTTCTAACACGGCCACAAAAAATAATGGACTATTACATGAACTAATTTTTTATCATGCTTTTTTGTTTCTTATTCGTTGCCTTTTTTTGGTTCTTATGATTCGTAAACGTCAAAACATGTCGAGCACGTGTTTGAAACAATATCTAAATCATCACATCTATGTATTTCAGTGACGAGAACGTTGAAAGTGACAAAGACAAGTAAGAATATGAAACTCCCAATGACTACGAAACAGAGAATGAAGATGATGATCTTGATGGTGAAATGGATTGTGATGATTTTGAGGATGAAGGAACCAAGAATGCTAACAAGAAGAATAAGAATGATAACATATGTGAAGATGAAGAGGAGAGAATGGATCGATTTGAGTATGAGATTGAGGAATCTGTTGCGAACTTTGTTGATGAGATGTCGATTGGCCGTAATGCTATTCCCTATTGTTCAGATGACGAGGAGGATGATCTGGTTTTGATGAAAAGTAGAATGAGAAGGAGAAGAGATGATAAGTTAGCTTTGGGAACTGCTTTCTATACTGGTTTTGAGTTCAAGGAGGCAGTCTTAGAGTATGCTTTGAGCAAAGCAAGAAACATTGTACAAGAAATATGGGATAAGACAAATCTTTCGTATAAGTTTGGCATGGGTGGAAAATGCAAATGGCGGGTTTATTGTTCATATGACAAGGCAAGCCAAAAGTGGTTGGTGAAGACTAGTTACATGTATCACAGTTGTACTCCTAATGGAAAATGCAAGATTCTAAAGAGTCCAGTTATTGCAAGGCTTTTCTTGGACAAATTGAGACAAAAGACTAATTTAATGCCCGAAGAAATTCAAAATATTATAAAGGAGAATTGGAAATTAGTGAGTTCAAGGAATCAATGCCAGAGAGGATGACTTGTAGCTCTAAAATGGCTTGAAAATGAGTACGAAGAACAGTTTGCTCATCTCCGCAGTTATGTCCAAGAGATACTCACTTCAAACCCGAGATCAACTGCTATTGTTGAAACAATTCCTAATGTTGCTGGTCAAGATGTTTTTAATAAGTTCTATGTGTGTTTTGATAATCTTCGAAAGAGTTGGAGAGGGACTTGCCGACCAATCATTGGGCTTGATGGCACCTTTTTAAAAGTTGTTATTAAGGGTTTATTACTTACTGCGGTCGGTCATGATGCAAATAACCAGATATATCTAATTGCTTGGGCTGTAGTATGATGCAAAAACAAAACCAAAAAGAAAAGTAATAGAAAATGTACCAGTGGGTTGCCTCCCACTAAGCGCTTGTTTAAGGTCATTAGCTTGACGGTGGCGGGGCTCAAGTGTCGGGTGGTTTCCCGAGAGATGGTGAGTGTCTCTGTGACAAACGTCTCATCCAAGGCGGTGTGTAAGCATGAACTGTGTGTGGTCTACCAAGGAAATGAGGAATAGCAGCAGGGCGGGTTGGAAGATTGGGTGGGACACTTCGTTTTCCTGCACAGTTGTCAAAAGAAGCAACAAGCGCTCGACGAGAGTCTCGCGGCTTGCTTAAGCGTGAAGGAGATGGAGGTATATGATCGAGGACATCCTGTGGTTTGGAGTTTGAGATAGAAAATACGTACCTTTGCTTCCTCCGAGGTGTCTGGCGTGTGAGAGGTGGAGGTCGTGGCTTGGATTCAGCTGGTGGACATAGTGCTACACTGACCGGCGTAGGGTCCAAAACTTGAATCTCACTGCTTGTTCTGCAGTGAAGCTCTGAAATCCTTGCCTCTAATGTAAAGGCATCAGTCTCCAGTAGACTGGCCTTTATTGGAAACTCCTCCACGAACCTAGGATTGAAAAGAAAGTCCTCACTCCAATCACCAAGCGAATCAGCTCGCTTAGATGCAACAACAAACTGCTCATCAGGAGGTGTAGGTGGCAGTCGGTGTCGATCGATACCCTCAGTGGTATCGATCGATGCTCCTTGGCTCTGGTCGAGTTTTGGAGCATGGCCAGCAGTAATGTCGTCTGAAACCTCTGTGGTTGGTCCCTCATCCAAGGAAATCTCTACAGAATAGGTCTGACCCTCGATGGTAGATCTCCTCCTCAGCTTGTCCATGTCAAAGTTCATGACTACACCACCCAAATCAAGCTCTACCTGTCTTTTTCTCACATCAATGATGGCACCAGCTGTTGCCAAGAATGATCTTCCCAAAATAAGAGGATCCTGAGGTTCCTCAACATAGTCCAAAACCACGAAGTCTGTGGGAATCATACAGCCTTCGATCATTAGTGGAACATCTTCCAAAATACCTTCTGGAACTCTTCTGGATCTGTCAGCTAAGATGAGAGACATCTTTGCTGGGACGAAGTTAGACATCCTTTGGCGTACAGCAACAGAGAGAGGCATCAGGTTAATGCTAGAGCCTAGATCACAGAGGGAATGAGGGAACCTTCCAGCTGAGATAGAACAGTCTAGCACAAAGCTTCCTGGATCCGGTAGCTTCTCTGGAATCTTACTCTGAATGACAGCACTAACATGTTCAGAAGCCTTCACCTTCCTCTCTTTCTTTGAGATGGTCTTTTTCAGGAGGATTGCACTAATGTCCCTTGTCAGCAATGCTGCTTCCTCAGGGCTCACATCATTGGTAACCATCCTCTTAACATACCTCTTCAGTGGATGTGAGATCTCGACTCCATCAGTCACAGGGAGTTCAATCAGGATTTTGTCCAGTACTGCCATACATCTGGCTTCTTCCATCTCCTGCTTAGACTTCCTAGGGGTTCTAGGGAAAGGCGGCTTGGGCCTGTGGACTCTCTCCTCGACAGTCTCAGATGCCATCACAGTTTCGGGTTCAGTCTGCGAGGGGTATCGATCGATACCAGGCTGGTATCGATCGATACTGCTCATTTGTGTCGTCACTCGGTTTGTGTCGGTCGACATTTGGTCAGTGTCGGTCGATGCTGCGTCGGTGTCGGTCGATGCTGCGTCGGTGTCGGTCGACATTTGGTCAGTGTCGGTCGATGCTGCGTCGGTGTCGGTCGATGCTGCGTCGGTGTCAGTCGACATTTGGTCAGTGTCGGTCGATGCTGCGTCGGTGTCGGTCGATGCTGCGTCGGTGTCAGTCGACATTTGGTCAGTGTCGGTCGATGCTGCGTCGGTGTCGGTCGATGCTGCGTCGGTGTCAGTCGACATTTGGTCAGTGTCGGTCGATGCTGCGTCGGTGTCGGTCGATGCTGCGTCGGTGTCAGTCGACATTTGGTCAGTGTCGGTCGATGCTGCGTCGATGTCAGTCGACATTTGGTCAGTGTCGGTCGATGCTGCGTCGATGTCAGTTTCAAAATCACCTCCTGTGGTGATTGCATTGACGTGTTCATTGTGTGCATGAACCATCTTTCCCTTGACAGCTGTTGAAGTCTGAGTGATTTGAGTGTCTATCATCTTCTGATGAACTCTAAGAGCTTCAATCTTCCCATCCAGATCTGTGTACATGGCATCCATCTTCCCATTAAAATCAACAGTCATCTTCTGCTGTCCCTCAAGGATCTGTTCAAGCATGGATTCCACCTTACTCTCCTGAGTTTTAGGCGGCAGAGTCTGGTAAGAGGAGTTCCCGTAGGTGCGATTGTAGTCACCAAAACCAGCTGGTCTGTTGTTCTGCTGGTACTGAAACCTCTGACTCTGAAAACCAGCACCTCCAACGTAGTTAACCCCTCTCACTTCATCCTCATCAGCAACGTGGGTAGCCTTCTGTTGCTTACCCATCAAGAGATTATGCACCGAATCCAGCTTTGCGTGCACCTCAGCAATCTGCACTTCGGGAATATTCCCGTTCTGCGTCTTCCGCTCTAAATCAGCATTCTTGGTGCTATTGCTAGACGCCAATTTCTCAATCAGCTCATAAGCATCCTCGGGATATCTCGTGTTGAAATTCCCGTTGCTTGCAGCATCTAGGGCCATCTGATACCTCCAGTCAATCCCTCTGAAAAAGATACCCAACAACTGAACCTGAGTGAACCCATGATGAGGACAATCCCTCTGATACGACCTGAATCTGATCCAAGCGGCTTTGAAAGCCTCTGTTGCTCCCTGAGAGAATTGGGAGATCTTGTTTCTGAGCTCCTTGGATCTTGCATCATCATAGAAGTTGTTGAGGAACGCGTTCTTAGTCTCTTCCCAAGTGGTAAGCGAACCAGGCGGCAGATTCTTGAGCCAGTAAGAAGCCTCTCCCCCGAGAGAGTATGGGAAAAGCTTGCAGAGAAGGTAATCATAGGACACTCCATTATACTTGATGCTAGTGACCAAGTCCTCAAACCTCTCTACGTGATCCATGGGGTGCTCATGAGGAAGACCGTGAAACGGATGCTGACCTACGAGTGAGAAGTATGCAGGCTTCAGCTCAAAGTCATTCCTCTGGAAGGTGGGGATGCGAATCGCAGATCGATTAGCATAGAACAGGTCAGGCCTGTTGTACTCTCCAATGGTTCTACCACGTTCGACCACATCATTCCCAGCGTGTCCAGCAACAACGGGTGGGATGATCTGGTCGGGAACAGGAGCAGGGGCAATGACGTTCCCCTCTGCATCAAGACGCTGTCCCCTCTCATTACACAAATGACCCTCTTGGTCTCTCAGAGTTCCAGCTTCATCACGAATCAATACCACTGGATTGTTCATCTTAGCTTGTCTGCTCTGTTTCCGAAGTGTGCGCTCTAATTCAGCTAGTTCTTCGTTGGACGGGTTTACTAGCTGCGCGTTCTGGCTTCTGGTTTCACGTCTAGGCATACACCTGAAACACAAAAACGAAAAACCAAAACGTAAGTATCAGAAGTAACAAAGAGTATCGATCGATACCAGCGAACTTAGTCGAAATTCTATCTATAATCTAATGGTGAAATTTGAGTCCCCGGCAACGGCGCCAAATTTTGATGTGCTCAAAATTAATACCCTAAAGTATCTAAGCAGTCGCTGTAATATTCTAGGGGTCGAACCACAAAGACTCAGAGAATCACACAATAGATTTCAAGAATCAAATTACGCTAAGCCAAATCAATCAAGCGAGAATATAAATATGCAGAATTAAAAGATGTAAAATCAATGGAGAGGATATAGGCCTAGGGTATTTCTCAGGAAATCAAGGAATGCAGACAAATCAATCAACAGGGTTCAGGTTAAGCATTGTTCTCGAACTCAAATCACCAAGATATAATTAACCAACTGTCGTTGCGAAAACTATCTAAGTCTAAATCCTAGAATTCCAAATTCCTTTGCAAATCCTAAAGATCTAAACCAGCTTTAATGTCCAAGTTTGATATGTTCACAAAATAATTAAACCAAATTCCTTTGCAGATAATTATTTTGCTCACCCTAGGTTCTGTCAGGTTATCAATCTCACTTCCGTGAATAATCAACAATCCTAAAATCTAGATTCCAGATTCGTCAACCTAGAACTAGCTTTGAGAACAACCTATGGTGAAGAACTCAATTGATTATGAACCCTAACAGATCAATCTATCTAACAAGCCATGAAATCCTTAATGAGAAAACCCTAAACCTAAAAGGGATCTACTCAGACATGCAGAATGAAGCAAAAAACATGATTGAATAGATCATCAAAGTAAGAAATAACAAAGGGTTCGAAATCTTCTCTCCCAACAGAGTTTCAGACTTGTCTCCCTCAAAAGCAAAAACTAGAATTAAAGTAAAATCAAGCATAGCCTAAACAGGTGGCTAAAAACCCTATTTATAAGTCTAAAACACGTTCTGGGCTTTCTTATAAATAATAAAGTCTTCTGGGTCAAAAACCATGATATATCATTTTGTCTGGTTAACTATGTGGGTCGGGTCGGGTCGTGGGCAACCACGATTTAGTAATCGCGATTTTGATTTAAGTAAACGTGATTTTTCAAAATTAATTGCATATATGTAATTAATTGCATATGTGATAGTTTGGGTGATTTAGAGATGAGATGATTAGTTTGGGGGGAATGAGTTAGGGTGACTTGTTTTGAGGGGGTTTAGTGAAGTCAACCCTATATAATATCTTATAATTTTATTTTTCATTCATCTATTATAAGATGTTTACTTTCAAATTCTACATATTTTCTTTCACCTCTAAACATATGTAAGTAGTCCATCCAGTTAGATGTTAGATTAGATCAATAATTACTATTAATTGATGATATACTAAATATAGAACATTTTGGTTCCTTCAATTAAGGTGACATACATGATAGAATTTGTTCGATCATTTTATTTTAGATCATTATATTGATCAAGCAAATAAGAAGTGCCATCCGTATGGACGTCCGTACGGTTTCTTACGAGGCCAAGTTAGAGATTGAGAAGAATGAATACATAAGAGTGAGGCCTTATCAAGTTTAGCAAAGCCTTACAAGGCCCATCCAAAGAGAAGAAGAAGAGAGTGGAGCGCAAGCCTTACAAGGCCCATCCGTGGAGAAGAAGAAGAGAATGGAGTGCAAGCCTTACAAGGCCCATCCGTGGAGAAGAAGAAGAAAGTGGAGCGCAAGTTTGTGAGGAGATTCGTTGGACCACATGGTTGGACCACAAGATGGTGTCTCCCACTCTCATGGTGTCCTCCACTTCATGGTGTCTCCACATGGTGTCTCCCACTTTCATGGTGTCTTCCACTACACCCTCTCCCTTGTTGGCTGTGCATCCACGACCTTCCTCTCTCTAGGAGACCCTTGTAAAGCTATAGCTACTCTATATAAGCCACACATATGTAATCATTCATTAACAAGACAATTCTCTATTCTCTAATGAAAATCGATTTCATTATATCTCTCTCAATTCTCCATGGATTCTCATGATTTTTGTTCCTAAATCTTTCTAATCTCCCTCTCTATTCTCTA
>SMJT01000058.1:515806-527470 GCA_004349715.1 Crucihimalaya himalaica | reverse complement strand
ATCCCTTGAAGCCTCCATTCTTGAAGCTTACTCGTATTGTGAAACGACAAAAGAGTTGTGGGGAACTCTCAAACATATCTACGGGAATGCCTCCAACCTTAGCCGAGTTTTTGAAGTCAAAAGAGCCATCAACTCTCTCAAGCAAGATGACATGGAGTTCATTAAGCACCTTGGGAGATTTCGGTCACTTTGGGCAGAACTTGAGATGTTGAGGCCAAGCACCATGGACGCGGCGGTTCTCAATGAGAGGCGTGAGCAAGACAAGGTCTTTGGTCTTCTATTGACCTTACATCCTTCGTACAATGATCTCATCTAGCATATCCTTCGTTCTGATAGACTCTCAAGTCTTGATGAGGTGTGTTCTCAAGTCCAAAGAGAGCAAGGGTCTCTCGGATTGTTTAGTGGAAAAGGAGAACTTCTTCTTGCTAACAAAGGCTTCTACAAGCAAGAAGAGAGGAAGGCTTGGTGGTGTGATTATTGCAAGAAAAAGGGTCATTTCAAGGACAAATGTTGGATCCTTCATCCACATCTCAAGCCTAATAAGTTCAAGGAGAATCCAAGAGCCCACCTCTCAACGGACTCCAAGGAAGATCAAGGCCAAGGACAAGCGATGGCAGCCTCTTCCTCTCTTGGAGAAGTGGTGAGGAAGTCTGATCTTGAAGCTCTCATTAGGTCCATTGTCTCACTAAAGGAGTCCGATATCTCACTACTATCCCATAAACTTGCTATTCCTTCTACTTCTCTAGTTGTAGATTCGGGTGCTTCACACCATATGATTAGTAATCCGAATCTCTTAGGGAATATAGAACCGGCCTTAGGAAATGTAATCATAGCCAATGGTGATAAGGTATCGGTTAAGGGAGTAGGGAATTTGAGATTGTTTGATAAGGATTCGAAAGCCTTTTATATGCCTAAGTTTACCTCTAACTTGCTTTCGGTTAAGAAGGCGACTAATGACTTGAATTGCTATGCTATCTTTGGTCCTAATGATGTTCATTTTCAGGATATTAAGACCGTAAAGATACTTGGAGGAGGAGGCACCAAAGATGATCTTTATGTTCTTGAGAACTCTACTCCTAATGCTTTTAATTCTGTCGCTTTAAACTCTAGTAGTGTGGTTTATTTGAATGCAATATGGCATGCTAGATTAGGTCATCCTCATTCCGTGCTCTTGAATTAATGATGCCTAATATTTCTTTCGATCATAGTAGTTGTGAGGCTTGTATTCTTGGTAAACATTTCAAGATTGTCTTTCCAAAATCAAGTACTATTTATGAAAATTTTTTTGACTTAGTTCATTCGGATGTTTGGACATCTCCATGCGTATCTAGAGATAACAACAAGTATTTTGTGACATTCATTGATGAAAAATCGAAATATACGTGGATCACCTTGTTGTATTCTAAGGATCATGTGTATGATGCATTTATAAATTTCCAAAACTATGTCACTAATCAATTTAAGGTGAATATTAAGGTACTTAGGTCAGATAATGGAGGAGAATAGGAGAATACACAAGCCATAGATTCAAAGAACACCTAGCTAAGCATGGGATTATTCACCAAACAAGTTGTCCATACACACCACAACAAAATGGAGTGGCGGAGAGGAAAAACCGACATCTAATGGAGGTGGCTAGGTCAATGATGTTCCACACCAACGTGCCAAGACGTTTTTGGGGAGATGCGGTCATGGCGGCATGCTATCTCATCAACCGGATACCTACTCGGATTCTTAAAGATCTCTTTCCCTTTGAAGTTTTAAATCAAATAAAACCCTCTATCAATCACTTACGCGTGTTTGGGTGTGTTTGTTTTGTCTTAGTGGCAGGGGAACAACGAACTAAGCTAGATGCCAAGAGCACTAAGTGTATATTCCTTGGGTACTCGACCACTCAAAAAGGCTACAAGTGCTATGATCCTTCCACTAACCGGATGATGGTGTCAAGAGATGTAAAGTTCATTGAAGAACGTGGGTATTACGGTATAAAAGATTGGGGAAAGCTAAAGGATCTCTCTAGCTCTCCATCCGATCGTTCCGCAAGCCTAAGGTTCCTTCTTGATCACCTTGGAAATGATACAGATAGATCAAAGGAAGTTGGGGATACACCGCTAGATAAAACAAAAAGTGGTGAAGACAAGGACAAAGGAATGAACCAATCCGATCAAGAGATGAGCTTGAATGGGGAAGTAGATCTGGGACATCAAGATGAGCAAGGTCTTAATCCAAGCAATGTATCTAGTCAACAAGATGAGGATTCGGGTCATTCCCAAGCTATGGATGGACCACCCTTGAGTTTACCGTTCGATGGGGAAAATGATGATAATTCTCATGACAACTTCACCGGTAATAAGGAAGTAGTGAATGAGCCGCAAGGGCTTAGAAGGAGTACAAGAGTGAGGAAGCATCCGGATAGATGGATAAATACGAGAGTGTACTACAATAATAAGGCATTAGCTCATCTTATCCAAGCAACATGTTCGCTTGCCCTCTTGCCATCTGATCATCAAGCATTCCTCGGGAAAGTTGACTCACATTTTATTCCCCAATCCTATGAAGAAGCAAAATATAAAAAGGAGTGGATGAATGCGGTGGGAGATGAAGTAGGAGTTATGGAACGAAACCACACATGGGATGAGAGTGATCTACCTCAAGGGAAGAAAGCCGTGAGCTCCAAGTGGGTGTTTACCATCAAATACCTAAGCAATGGAGACATTGAGAGATACAAAGCAAGGTTGGTAGCTCGCAGATTTACTCAAACTTATGGGGAGGACTACACTGATACGTTTGCTCTGGTTGCTAAACTTCATACGGTTAGAGTGGTGTTATCCTTAGCTACCAATCTCACTTGGGAACTTTGGCAAATGGACGTGAAGAATGCCTTCTTACAAGGAGAGCTTGAAGAGGAAGTGTACATGACACCACCTCCTGGCCTTGAGGATACGGTAGCTTCCGGTAAAGTTCTAAGGTTGAGGAAGACTATCTATGGTCTTAAGCAGTCCCCAAGAGCTTGGTATCAAAAGCTTAGCTCCACTCTTAAAGACCGTGGCTTCACGCGTTCCGAAGCCGATCACACGTTGTTCACACTCCAAGGTCCTAAAGGTATTGTTGTTGTACTCATTTACGTTGATGACTTAATCATCTCCGGAGACAACACGGAAGGTATCGCATCTACCAAAGCTTTCCTAAAATCATCATTTGATATTAAGGATCTTGGTGCTCTAAAGTACTTCCTAGGGATTGAAGTGTGTCGTCCTCCAGATGGCCTCTTTCTTTCACAAAGGAAGTACACTCTTGATTTGTTGAACGAGACAGGGAAGCTTGGATCAAAGCCAGTCAAAACTCTTCTTGAAGATGGCTACAAGGTCAACCGAAAGGGGGAGAAAGAAGATTCACCATTTGCGGATGCACCTCAATACCGAAGACTAGTGGGTAAGTTGATCTATCTCACAATTACACGGCCTGATATCTCTTTTGTTGTAAACCAGGTGAGTCAACACATGCAAACTCCCACAGTGTATCATTGGAGCATGGTGGAAAGGATTCTAAGGTATCTCAAAGGTAGTCCGGGTCAAGGCATTTGGATGGTAAAGAATGAAAGCTCGGAGATAGTGGGTTATTGTGATGCAGATTGGGCTGGAGATAGAGGAGATAGGAGGTCCACAACCGGTTATTGTACGTTCATTGGAGGCAACCTTGTCACTTGGAAGACCAAGAAGCAAAAGGTGGTCTCATGTTCAAGTGCGGAAGCGGAATACCGAGCAATGAGGCACATTACCAACGAGTTGACTTGGCTCAAGGCTCTCCTCAAGGACCTCGGCATTGAGTCTACATCTCCCATCACCTTACATTGTGACAACCAAGCAGCCATCCACATAGCAACAAACTCCGTTTTTCATGAGAGGACTAAGCACATAGAGATCGATTGTCACAAGGTCCGAGAGAAGATTGAAGAAGGAGTAATACTTCCATGCTACACAAAGAGTGAGGATCAGTTGGCGGATGTCTTCACCAAAGCAGCAAGTCTCAAGGTTTGCCAAAACATTCATAGCAAACTTGGGCTTGTTAATCTTACACAACCTTGATCAAGTCCCCTCGCCCTTGGCCGTTATACTCTTTTTCCCTTGGTATGGTTTTGTCCCATTGAGTTTTCCATATCAAGGTTTTTAATGAGGTAATGTGTCATTGGCAATCCAAGTTTAGCTTTCACTTCCTTGCGGCTAAACTTGAGGGGGAGTATTGATCAAGCAAATAAGAAGTGCCATCCGTATGGACGTTCGTACGTCCGTACGGTTCCTTACGAGGCCAAGTTAGAGATTGAGAAGAATGTATACATAAGAGTGAGGTTTTATCAAGTTTAGCAAACCCTTACAAGGCCCATCCAAAGAGAAGAAAAAGAGAGTGGAGCGCAAGCTTTACAAGGCTTATCCGTGGAGAAGAAGAAGAGAATGGAGTGCAAGCCTTACAAGGCCCATCCATGGAGAAGAAGAAGAAAGTGGAGCGCAAGTTTGTGAGGAGATTCGTTGGACCACATGGTTGGACCACATGGTTGGACCACAAGATGGTGTCTCCCACTCTCATGGTGTCCTCCACTTCATGGTGTCTCCACATGGTGTCTCCCACTTTCATGGTGTCTTCCACTACACCCTCTCCCTTGTTGGCTGTGCATCCACGACCTTCCTCTCTCTAGGAGACCCTTGTAAAGCTATAACTACTCTATATAAGCCACACATATGTAATCATTCATTAACAAGACAATTCTCTATTCTCTAATGAAAATCGATTTCCTTATATCTCTCTCAATTCTTCATGGATTCTCATGATTCTTGTTCCTAAAACTTTCTAATCTCCTTCTCTATTCTCTAATCCGTATATTCTTTCACATTAGTCAATAAATGTACTAGAAATTTTATCAAACAAAACTAATTGAGTAACTTAGTTAAAACTTCTAAATAACTTATATATTATTCACGAAGAACCTACTAAGGAGAATCATATCATTCTCTCCCTAAGATTATTCATTTGATCTTTCGCCTTGATTGTAGAATATTGTCTTTTTGTAAGTACTATGAACATACTTGTATATAATTGTGCTTTTGTAATCGTTAGTGTATTACATTTAATAATCAACATTCTATACTCACATCTTATCAGAGCAATGATGCTCCCGAGACCTTAATTTTTTTTTTAGTCGTCATCTTCTTCTTCATTATGTCAACCACGTCTAAGACTCCTATCAATGGCATTGACGCCACAATCATCACCACATCTAAAGGACGAATATCACCAAACTCACGTTGACGAAGTACCTCATGTGGACACTTCAGGTCCACGCTCTTGTTGATGGTTATGCCCTTGCTGGCCATCTTGACGGCTCCACTGAAATCCCACCATCCACAGTCACCGCTGACAAGTCGTCTTTTCAAATCCAGATTATGTTCTCTAGAAACGCCAAGACCAATCACTCTCCAGTGTCCTATTTGGATCTATCTCCCTTACCGTTCAAGCAAAACTCTCAAGAACTACCACAACTTCTGAGATCTGGAGCACTCTTACCACCACATACGCAACACCAAGTGGGGGTCACATCAAGTAGATGCGAGATCAGTTAAATCTTTTTACAAAAGGATTTCACACCATTGACGAGTACCTACAAAGCTTCACAACAAAATTTAACACTTTCACTTGTCTCGACAAACAATGGAACATGAAGAACAAATTGAACACAATCTTGAAGGCTTACCTGAAGAATACAAACCCATCGTTGATCAGATTGAAGGTAAAGACGTCTCACCGGCACTTGCTTATGTTCATGAACGTCTCCTCAACAAAGTGGTCAAACTGCTTGCCAAAATGACTCCAACAACATTCTATGTCACTGCCAACATCGCTGCACAATCCCATCCGTCATGGCTATATCAACAATCACAATCAAAACAACAAAATGAAGCGCTACAACAATTCATATGGTACTTCACCCAATTTTCAGCCTACACAGGCTGTTACAACACAAGAAAACCTAGGCAAGTGTCAGTTTTGCAATACTCAAGGCCATAGTGCAAGAAGGTGCCAACAACTTCAAAACCAAACACAGTTTCAAAGCAGTCCCTTCCGTCCATGGAGGTGCAAACCTTGTAGTTGGGTCCTCCTATGATCCAGCTCAATGGCTTCTTGATAGTTGTGCTACTCCCCGCGGATCTACACAATATTTCTCTTTCCAAGTCATACAATAGTGGTGATGATGTCATTGTTGCTAATGGGTCTCCTCTGGCTATCACATACACGTGTTCAACACTACTTCCCTCTTCCACACATGATCTTCAATTACAAAACATTTTATGTGTTCCCAACACACAGAAAAATTTAATCTCGTTTATGTATCACTAAGGGTGTCTCTGTTGAATTATTTCCTACGTCTTTCCAGATGAAGGATCTTAACATGGGGGTCTCATTACTCCAAGTTAAAGCTAGATATGAACTTTATGAATGGTCGGTGTCGATCGCCACGACAGATTGCTGCGTTGTCTACATCAACTCATCCGACAGCATCTCTTCCAATGTGGCATTCTCGCCTAGGATATCCCTCTTCTACTATCTTAAACTCTATGCTTTCTAGTTTTTCACTTCCTGTCTCATGTTTCGGTCAACAACCTTTGTCTTGCTATGATTTTCAGCTTAATAAGAGTCATAATACCTTTCTCTCAAAATACTATCCTATCTACTCGACCACTTGTATATCTTAACTCTCACATGTGGACTTCACCAATTATCCACTTAAACGAAAAATATTATCTCCTTTGCGTTGATCATTATACTCGCTCCTCCTGGCTCTATCCACTTAAACAAAAAATCAGACGTCAATGCAGTGTTCTTGCATTCACATCACTAGTTGAGAACAAGTTTCAGCAAAAACTTGGCAGTATATTCTCTGACAATGGAGGAGAATACTTAGCTCTTCGTGAATTTCTCGCTACACACGACATCTCGCATTTGACGACACTAGCGCACACACCAGAGCATAATCTTTGAATGGAAGCACATACATGTGGTGGAAACTGGCCTCACGCTTCTCTCTCAGGCGTCAATTCTGAAAAATATTGGTTGTATGCGTTTAGCACAACGATGCCTCATTAACCGTCTCCCAACACCTATTCTATGAGAAATTAAAGAGTTTTGGTTGTTTATGCTACCTGTGGTTAAGGCCATATACACACAACAAGCTTCAAAGTCGCTCACAGTCTTGTGTTTTCCTTGGATACTCTCTCACCCAGACTTCTTATCATTGCTTACACATCCTCACTGGCCGAATTTATATATCCTGCCATGTACGCTTTGACGAAGCTCGTTTTCCCTTTTCGCTTTGACGAAGCTCGTTTTTGAGAGCAGAGGGAGCCTCATCAAATGTATTGTTGCTCTACTGGATGTCACTATGGTTCCCCTCTCGTTGCTGTCGTCATCACCACCAGTGCCTTGTGATGGACCCCCAAGCATGAACCTTCTTCACTGACAGTCACCATCTTCTTCTTCACCGGCGCCGGAACACCAGGTATCACCATCTTTCTTTTCTCTCTCAACTCCCACTCCTTCTCTCATTTTTGAGCCCACTGCTCCTCAAAATGGACCTCAAACCCATGTCTAGCAAACCCAAAATTCAATTGAGCCCACTACTCAAGAACATAATGAATCGAGACATTCATACTCAGCCACCGTTGCTCACCTTTGTAAACCACAATACTTCTGTACTCTTGCCAAAAACTTCCTAAATCGCCTAGAATTACCTCCAACTTGAGTGGACTTCACTCCCTAATATTACTGCCTATAATCTTTCTCCTTTATTGTAGAATATGTCTTTCTATAAGTGATATAAACATACTTGTATATAATTGTGCTCTTATAATCGTTAGTGTATTACATTCAATAATCAACATTCAATACTCATACAACCTTCAATGATATGATGTACAACACTGATCTTTTATTCTTTCTTTTTTTCTTTCTTGATTCTTTGACCAAAGTTCTAATGTGTTTTTGATAACTTAGAACTTCTCCAAAGTTCAACATTGACACTAAATATGGTGTTGAAATAACACCAATTTTGGTGTTATAGTGTCAAAAAATAATTGATCTCCAACCACAACACCAAATACCACACTAAATTTTCCTTTTTCTATTTTTCTATGATTAAATTTAAGAATTTTCTATTTTTTAATAAATACTAATTATTCTTAGAACTGATTTATTATAAGTTAAACATAACATTACAATCAATTGTCCAAAACAAAATTACTATCAGTAAAAATAAATTACATCGTACTAATTCTCATAATTTTATATTAATTATAAATAAAATTCATATTATTACAAGTTAAAACATACAGAGTATTAAAAGTGAAAACATACAATATATTGATGGTATATTTGTTATTTAGTTGGTAAATAATATTTAATTATTTTACTTAAATGAAAACAAAAATAAAAAAATATATATTTGATGTGACAATGTTCATAAAAAAAAAAAATATATGTTGCATTGGAGCAAAATAAACACCAAATTTGGTGTTTTGCAGTCTTATTGAGATAACCTTAGTATAATGTATTCCTACACCACATCAACTTTCATAAGTTTTTTTGTCTTTTCGGCAACATCAATATATTAAAGATAATGGCTCAAATAAGCCAATCCAAAAGAATATTATTTACAAAGACATAAAGTGCGGTAAAATACGAATTTTTCATGCCAATTTATCCGCTGTCTCATTGGTTTGACGAGAAAATAAAGAAATCGAAAAAAGAAAAAACTCTCTTGTCTCGTTATATCCTTCATCTATATAGCGAAAGCTGGTCAATCAGCCAAAAATATACCATCTTCACCATGTCCTAGCAGTGAGTAACAAAAACTACCTCTTGCTTGTGATCATCAATCATGCACTTCTGCCCAAACTAGAGCTTCCTCTTCTCTGTGCAGGGAGTCAGGCTTCGTCGAAGGTTGGCAACCCCCATCGTTGGCGTCTCACCAGTGGGGTGATATGCTCAAAACTAATACCCTAAAGTATCTAAGCAGTCGCTATAGTAATTTAGGGGTCGAACCACAAAGACTCAAGATAACACTCAATAGATTCAGAAATAAGAATTTAGCTAAGCAGAATAGATGGAATTAAGAATGACAAAAGCAAGTAAATCAAGGATATAAAATCAATGGTGGAGAAGCTAGGCTTAGGGAAACTTGCAGGCAAATCAGGATTATCAAATCAAATCAATTGTCAGGAATAAATTAAGCTCCGCTTTCAAACTTGAAACACAGATGTAAAGTAAACCAACTGTCGTTGCGAAAACTATCTATGTCTAAACCTAGAATTCCAAATTCCTTTGCAAATTCATAGAATTTAAACAAGCATTAAAGTTCAAGTTCAATTGTTCACAAAATCCCTAAACCAAATTCCTTTGCGAATAGGGCTTTTGCTCACCAAACACTAGATCAGGCAAATCAATCACACTTCCGTGCCAATTAACAACCTAAAGTCAGATTTTAGTTCGCGAGGCTAAAATCAGCATTAAACTCAAGTCTAGGTGAAAAGCTCTATAGAATATTCCCTAACAATCAATTCAGATCTAACAATTCATCAAATACCCTTAAGTAACCCTAATCCTAACAGGGGATCTACTCAGACATGGTGAATGCAACAAACACAATGAATAGAATAGATATCATAATATAATTATAAGAAGTAAGAGTAACAAAAGGGTTCAAAAATTCTTCTCCAAAATACTCGATTGTCGAAGAATCTCTCTCTCCAGAAATCACTCCAGGTCAAAACGAATACAAGATACCTCTACTAAGGTTCAAAACCTAATTATATTGTTTCTAAAACGTTTTGAATCTATCTCGAAAGATAAGGAAAGCTTCTGAATAAATCTCGGACTTGTCACACGTTCTGGTCACCGCATCGACCGATGCTATAAGTAGTATCGATCGATGCTTGTCTTTAGGTCGTGGAACTCCCAAACTGAAGGTGTCGATCGATGCTTCTCAGTGTCGATCGATGCTGAGCTTGTTCTCGAACGGCTTCACACCATTGCCTCAAAAGCCTCTCAAAATTCTCTAATTAGCTCCATAGCGCCTATATCTTGAAAAGAACCTGAAAGACTCTAAAACTAGAGAAAAGACTCAACAGAAAGGACTTATATCATGGCTAAATACCGGTAAAAACCATGATATATCAACTCCCCCAGACTTACTTTGCTTGCCCTCAAGCAAACAGAAAACCAAACAGAGAAAGAGGTTTGAAAACATGGAGACTCACCTTTTTCTTGAGACATAGTAATGACCATTTTCCAAGCTCCCAGTTGTCACCTAAACAGTTCATCGGACCACCATGTACTTCTCCTTAGGTTGTTACAGTTTCCCATTATCCAACCATACCTCACAACATCAATCATGCTAAATCCTTCATTGCCGTTTCATCACTGATGCTGACATTCAAGAACCTTCTAGATTCTTGCTCATGCGATATCATGACTAAGAACCACTCAGATTTTACACTTTGGTATTGATTTCCTCTCCCCCAGACTTATATCTTTTTATGTTTTTGATTTCCAATTAAGCTTTGCATACACAAATCAAGGTTCGAAACGCGAGTATTTGATGGTGATAACCACCTAATCCCCCGGTTCTCCCCTCTCAAAGTGTCAAAAGTCTTAGGCGAATAATGGGGTCTCAGGAAATGTTCCTAACCCTCGCTTCAGACTTTTGTGTGATCAATCCTTATCCAAGTAGAGAACTACTGGGATCACAGGGAATGTCCCTAGCCCTCTACTTGACCGAAATCATACCTCTTTTGTATACCATTATGTATCAGGGGAGAGGTCTACCATTATTAATTAACGCATGGGTTCCTTGCCAGATATGAATGATGAATACAGTTCAATGAATACACAACCTTCAGGAGTGAAAGTGCAAAATTGGCTTCAAGATTCAGAAGAAATTTGCTAGAGCATGGGTGTTTCATACTGTGTTAGCTTTTGATTTTTCATTAGTCGATCTAAGGCTGGATCTGTGACGATGGTTTACTCAAAAGCAAATCAAGACACTGTCATCAAGCAAAGGTTCATAATCTCCACACAATTACTCAAATAACACAAAAAGTTGACTCAAAAAAGACTCAAAGTGGACTGACTCTAAGAAAAACAAACCACAATGTCATAATCACCTCCCCCAGACTTAAACAACACTGCCCCAGTATCTACCTAATAATAAGAAAATAAAAACAAGGACAAAAGCTGTCATCATACCAACAAAGCACGATGAATAACTCGGCATCGATCAACTAAATCGAATCCGAAAGATCAGCAACAAAAAACTACAACCAAAAAAAAGAACTCAACAAGAACAAAGAGAAGCAACAGAATAAATTATAGCCATAACAACAATCACAAAAATAACAATCATAAAAAAACAAACAAAAAAAAATAAAACCAAAGAAATAAACCAAAACAACATCCAACCCACAACCACAACACATACCGCACAGCCTAGGCAGCAACCCGCGTAGACAGCACACAGCGAAAACACAACCAACCTCTAAACCTCTACCACGTACCTCAAAGTACGCTCCACACTCAAAAAAAGACACACATCCGACCGAACAGGCAGCCCCCACAACATTC
>SMJT01000058.1:425831-508285 GCA_004349715.1 Crucihimalaya himalaica | reverse complement strand
GATTATTCCATAATATATAAAAAGACAATATGTCTGGAGTACGAGAGGGGATCACACTGCCTATAGAAAGGCCTTCTGAGATCGAAAATCGCCAGGTTTGAAGTCAGATTTGAATCCACCTCTCTGGGCGTTGTTGGTGAAGCTACGGTTGTATGAATTCTGATACCCACTACCACCTATGTAGTTAACATCTTCAGCTTCACCTTCTTCCATGATGTTCTTCAACGTCTTCAGCAAAGTGAACTGCCTTCTGCTGCTTACCCAATAGCAAACTGTGAACTGAATCCAACTTAGCTTGCACCTCAGCTATCTGTAACCCATCAACACTACCATTCTGCTTCTTCCTCTCAAAATCAGCATTTCTTAGTACTGTTTGCTAGAAGCCAGATATTATCTATCAGCACATAAGCGTCCTCGGGATACCTTGTGTTGAAATTATCCATTGCTGGCAGCGTCCAAAGCCATCTGATACCTCCAATCGATCCCTCTAAAGAAGATACCCAACAATGGACCTGCGAGAACCCTGGTGAGGGCAGTCCCTCTGATAAGAGCGAAATCGAACCCAAGCGGCCTTGAATGCCTCAGTTGCTCCTGAGAAAACTGGGAGATCTTGTTCCTGTGTTCCTCTGACCGCGCATCATCATAGAAGTTATTCAGGAAAGCAGTCTTGGTTTCCTGCCAAGTGGTCAGGAACCTGGAGGCAACTGCTTCAGCCAGTAAGCTGCATCTCCACTAAGAGAATAGGGGAAGAGCTATCAGAAGAAGAAGTCATTGGACACTCCATTGTATTTTGATACTGGTGACCAAGTCCTTGAACCTCTCGATATGATCCATGGGATGCTCATGAGAAAGACCATGGAACGGATGCTGACCTACAAGAGTGTAGTAGGCAGGCTTCAGCTCAAAGTCGTTCCTCTGGAAAGTAGGGATACGGATCGCAGACCGGTTGGCATAGAACTGGTCCGGTCTGTTGTACTCCCCTAGCGTTCTGGCGCCGATTACCCTGAGCATTCCCAACATTCCCACGCACAGCTGGTGGGATAGCGGCATTAGCAACCGGTGCAGGGGCAATAATGTTACCTTCTGCATCAATTCTCTGCCCTTGCGCGTCACACAGGTGACCCTCCTGATCTCTCAAAACCCAGCCTCATCACGAGCAAGCACAATTGGATGATTCATCTTAGCTTGTTTCTTTTGCTTTCTGATTGTACGCTCTAAACCAGCTAGTTCTTCGTTAGATAGTTGATCAACTGCTTGTTCTTGCTTCCTCTGGTCTCTCGATGCTGCATACACCTGAAAGACAAAGGAAAGACGCGTAAAGTAACGAAAATAAACAACGAGTATCGATCGATACCAAGGGTATCGATCGATTGTCAGACACTTAGTCGAAATTCTACTTCGTAATCTAATGGTGAAATTAGAGTCCCCGGCAACGGCGCCAAATTTTGATATGCTCAAAACTAATACCCTAAAGTATCTAAGCAGTCGCTATAGTAATTTAGGGGTCGAACCACAAAGACTCAAGATAACACTCAATAGATTCAGAAATAAGAATTTAGCTAAGCAGAATAGATGGAATTAAGAATGACAAAAAGCAAGTAAATCAAGGAATAAAATCAATGGTGGAGAAGCTAGGCTTAGGGAAACTTGCAGGCAAATCAGGATTATCAAATCAAATCAATTGTCAGGAATAAATTAAGCTCCGCTTTCAAACTTGAAACACAGATGTAAAGTAAACCAACTGTCGTTGCGAAAACTATCTATGTTTAAACCTAGAATTCCAAATTTCTTGCACTTTGCAAATTCATAGAATTTAAACAAGCATTAAAGTTCAAGTTCAATTGTTCACAAAATCCCTAAACCAAATTCCTTTGCGAATAGGGCTTTTGCTCACCAAACACTAGATCAGGTAAATCAATCACACTTCCGTGCCAATTAACAACCTAAAGTCAGATTTTAGTTCGCGAGGCTAAAATCAGCATTAAACTCAAGTCTAGGTGAAAAGCTCTATAGATTATTCTCTAGCAATCGATTCAGATCTAACAATTCATCAAATACCCTTAAGTAACCCTAATCCTAACAGGGGATCTACTCAGACATAGTGAATGCAACCAACACGATGAATAGAATAGATATCATATTATAAGAAGTAAGAGTAACAAAAGGGTTCAAGAATTCTTCTCCAAAATACTCGATTGTCGAAGAACTCTCTCTCCAGAAATCACTCCAGGTCAAAACGAATACAAGATACCTCTACTAAGGTTCAAAACCTAATTATATTGTTTCTAAAACGTTTTGGAATCTATCTCGAAAGATAAGGAAAGCTTCTGAATAAATCTCGGACTTGTCACACGTTCTGGTCACCGGCATCGACCGATGCTATAAGTAGTATCGATCGATGCTTGGTCTTTAGGTCGTGGAACTCCCAAACTGAAGGTGTCGATCGATGCTTCTCAGTGTCGATCGATGCTGAGCTTGTTCTTGAACTGCTTCAACTCCAGATTGCCTCAAAATCTTCTCAAATTCTCTAATTAGCTCCATAGCGCCTATATCTTGAAAAGAACCTGAAAGACTCTAAAACTAGAGAAAAGACTCAACAGAAAGGACTTATATCATGGCTAAAAACGGGTAAAAACCATGATATATCATGGGGGTATACAGTACCATCCTATACCTGAGTAGTCGTCGCTCCCTTTCCAAGATCCATCAATGAAACAACGATATCCCGTAACATGTGTCTCTAATGAAGTAATAGATGTAGGCCTTTGAACTTCGATGACATTTTCCATCTAAGCCCCAATCCAAGATTGGGCTTCCCTCTCCGCTATCTCTAGAATTTCACGTGGATCACTGTCCACATTCTCATACAATTTCTCATTTCAAGCTTTCCTATATACCACATTATCCAAGGCTAGCTGGAGTTACAAATTTCGATGGTATTCGACAAATAAATGATTTATATTCATATAAACTGAGCTGGAAGGAAAAATCTCTGGTACTGTTGGGATTTGTGAGAACGCCCAAGTTTGTAAAGATAGAGGCACTCAAAAATAGTGTGGTTGACCGTTTCTTCTGGAGCCCCACACAAGGGACAACCTGGGTCGCAATACAACCCCCGTTTCCATAGATTTGTTGTAACCGAGACACAACCTAATATGACATGCCATATGAAGTGTCGTAACTTTGGTGAACTTGGTACTTTCCAACTAAATGCTCGGAGAGGCCGGATGTTTGGGCCCCAACTATCAACTAAGTTTATTCCCAAACTCCAATCATATTGCTCAACATGATAACCCAGTGTCACTATATACTTCCGATTTTGTGAAATGCCACCCTAGAACCGTAATAAGGCCATATTAAAATCCTCCACATATCGGAAGCCGAGATCACCTTCTGACTTACTCCGACCTAACTTATCCCATTATCTATAATGCATACCTTTAGATTGATCATTTGTATTCCACCAAAAATTAGCCACTGCACTCGTTAATTTTGATGTAGTTGTTCTTGGGAGTCTAAAACAAGACATCACATAAGTAGGTAATACCGTCGCAACCAATTTAATCATCACCTCCTTTTTCCCTTTAGATAAATTTTTTGTTGACCAACAGTTTATTTTATTTTCTATCCTTTCTCTTACAAAATATTTTTTTTTTTGTCATAGGTCCTCCTAGGCTCTCTTGAATCCCTCGGTAAGATCCCTACCAATGCTTGTAATGCCCAAGACTTTCATAAGATCCTCTTTCAAGGACTCGTCTATCTTTATGACCAAACTGCACCGATAATTTTAGAAAATTAATCCGTTGACTGGAGGCCTCTCCATACTTTTTTTAATATCCCCAATACAATGCCATATTCCTCTGCAGTCGCTTTACAAAAGAATTAAATATTATCTGCAAACAAAAAATGTGATATCGATGGACTTGCTTTATGATACATGCTTTTTCTGTCAGTTTGTTTCACAACTCAGGAACCAATGGTTCTGAGGAATTTTAAGTCTCAGAGTGAATACAAGCTGATGAACATCTTTTCTAGCCTTTTTATGATTCACAACTCAGGAACCAATGGTTCTGAGGACTTAAGTCTCAGAGTGAATACAAGCTAGAAAAGCGTTTAGTAGAAAAGCTAATTGCATAGGGTATCAATTCCTAATGCACATTCATTGTAGTACATAGGTATCAATCCAAATGGGTGTGATGCTAACAATCAAGATATAATCAGATTAAACAAGTTAAGCCAAATAAGAAATGGTTTTGTTTATCTATCAACCTAAATGAACAAGAAGCAAAAGACTAAATGAAACTACAAAACAAATATCAAGATAGAACAAATATAAACAACAATTATCAATGAAGTAATCTGATGGTAACAGATCCTAAAGATGGGGTTTATTGATTAGTGAGTCCTCTCAATCTGCCTGGGGTACTTAATAGACTTATACAAGGCTGATCCTTAGACAATAAACATCAAAGCCTAACTAATCCACTCTCGTGATAGAAGCTATCAATACTAAGTTATTTCCAGACCCAATTCTCATTGACGAAATATAACTAAGCAAGCATTAAGATCCAATTTACTAAAGCCAATGAACACTCTAGACAACCAATCTCTTGGGCTAGATATGTAAATTTCTAGAATCAGTTGATCAAATATTTCCAGACATCTTTTGGATGTGGAAGTATTTGGGTTCTAATTCCAACTGATCAAGGAGAAACTAGCATGAAGAACACTAATCCAGAAAGGATTTATACAAATATAAGTTTAACAACCCCCCAGGAGACTAAGACTTCTCAATCATCTATCCCATCCTCAAGAATCCAAAGGACTACTCAAGCTTAGAAACTAGCATGCTTAAAGACGTCATACAAGAAATCATACTTAAAAACATGAATCAAAATGGAAAATACTTAAGAACACAACCCTAGAAATAAAAAGTTTAAAAACATAAACCCAGAAAACTATATAACTTATAAAACATGAAATTAAGGATCTAATAACAAACTAGTATACTTAGAAACATCAAATAAGAAATATTACTGAAAAACATGAATCATAATGGAAAATACTTAAGAACACAACCCTAGAAATAAAAAGTTTAAAAACATAAACCCAGAAAACTATATAACTTATAAAACATGAAATTAAGGATCTAATAACAAACTAGTATACTTAGAAACATCAAATAAGAAATATTACTGAAAAACATGAATCATAATGGAAAATACTTAAGAACACTCAAGAACACAAACCTATAAATAAATTACTCAAGAACATAAACCCAGAAAACTATAAAACTTGCAATATAAAAAGACAAGGATCTAAGAACAATATATAACAAAGAAGAAACAACTTACAAAAATCATAACATAAACTCAGAAATCTAAATTACAAAGGATAGAAATGTTTTTGAGGTTTTTAGACTTAGAGAGAGGAAAACTCGATCCCTCAAGCTTATGACCCAAGGGGTCTATTTATAGTATTTGAGTTTAGACCTAATGCACAAGATATTTTCTTTTTAAGTCGGTTTGGTCCAGCTCGAGTCCTTGGCTCGAGTGCGTTGCTCGAGTCAGTTGGTTGAGTCGGTTGAGTCATGACTCGATCAAGTGGTCGAGTGGTTGACTCGAGTCAGTCGTCCGAGTCGGTTGGTTGAGTCGGTCGGTCATGACTCGATCTTGGAGCTCGAGTGTGGTGGTCGAGTCAGTCCCTTGGTGCATTTCTCGACTACTTTCCCAGCTCCTTCCTTAGCCTTTAGAAGCCCTAAAACACATGATAGCACTCCAAATGCAAGAATGTATGCAATCCTAATGCAAGACTCTCTATAGACATATTAAGACTCTAAATGCTTAGAACAAGGGATCAAACTATGCAAAAACTAATGTTAAATGTATGCTAAAAATAGGTAAAATATAGAGATATCACTTTAGCCAGCTTCAACCAGTAAGTACCCTTTGTTTTTCTGCTCTATGGATATTCGTAATCAACACTTCAATAAACAAAATAAACCGGTATGGAGACAGTGGGGTCCCCTTGTCTCAACCCCCTCTCAAAACTATCAGTCCTCTCGCCTGTACATTATTGAGGACCTTATATCGGACATATGTAATACACGACATCATCCATGTAACCCATTTCTCGCAAAACTCATTTTCCTCAATAACTTCTGAATAAAGTCCCATTTTACTCGGTCATAGCTTTACTCATGTCTGTTTTAATAACCATAAATTCCCCTTTATAGGATGGGTTCGTCCTTAAGCCATGGAACATCTCCTGTGCAATCAGAATATTATTTGAGATTAAATAGTCTCTCATAAAAGCCAATTGCGTTTCTGAGATAAGATTCGACATGACTCTCTTAAACCTTAAATTTTTGAAATTTCATTCAATTTTAATATATCTGGAAAAAATACAAGTGAAGTTATCATTCTTATTAGGGCTGCCGATTTTTTCCCCCTCTACTTGTTGCTTTCTCAGCATTCCTACCTATACTTTGAGTCACTTCGAAAACCATCCTAAAAAAGTTAATCCTTTAAAAACCTCCTAAACTTTATTTTTCATACAAAATGCTACTCATACTTTTGAACTTCCCCCTCTTAATAGGCTTAGCCGTCAAATCGTTTTTATCGGATTTGCAATTAAGATAACCCATGATCCGACTTTTTAATCCCCGACCTGTGTTGTAAACGAAAACGTTTTGTTCCTCCTTTAACAAAAAAAACAAAATCGAGAAATCACAAAACCAAAATCGAAATTTAGGTTCTTCGAGAGAGAAAAATTGGGGATTTCGATTCTTCAATCCAAAATTGGAGCTTTTAGGGTTGTTCGAATCCAAAATCATGAGGAGAAAATGCCGAATAGAAGATCTAGCTTATCTATCAAAGCTATCCAAATGATCTTGATATTAATGTTGAGAGCAGCAATGGAAGCGGAAACGATATCGACACAGATGGAGATGTAAATGACGACGTCAAAAACGATGATGGATACGATGATGGGGACGCTGATGAAAAAGAAAATGAAGATGATGGTGCTTTTCTAGCCGGAGAAGATGATGGTGTTTTTCTAGCCGGAGAAGATGATGGACAAAGAGAGACGAATGCAGATAGATCGACTGATGAAACTGAAGAAGATATATTGGAGAGGTTTGAGTATAAAGTCGAGGAATCTGTAGAAGAATGGTTTGATGAGTTCCAGATTCAACGGATAGTTCTGACGATGATGAAGATCTGATAATTAGTAGAAATAGAAAGATTACGTTGGGTAGCAATGATAAATTGGCTATAGGTATAACCTTTTTGACTGCTAACGAGTTTAAAAAGATTGGGTAGCATTTCACTTTGAAGAATAGAGAGAATCTTAGACAAGATAGGTGGGAGAAGAACAAAATAAGCTTTAGGTGTGCTCAAAAGAGGAGATGTTGTTGGAGAGCCTACAACTCATACGATGAAGCAAAGCAATTGTGGATTCCGAGGACAAAATGCACTGATCATAGTTACATTCCTAACGGAAGATGCAAGTTGCTGAAGAGTGCAGTTCTTGGACGATTGTTCATGGACAAGCTGAAGATGAAGCCTTCTTCTATGTCTCTGGATATTCAATCTCAGATTAAGTCCCAATGGAGACTAGTGAGCACAATTGGAAAATTTCAGAGAGGAAGGATTCTAGCACTAAAGTGGTTGAAAGAGGAGTATGCTCGGGAATTTGCCCACCTCCGAAGTTATGTTGCTGAAATTAAAGGCACAAAGAAAGGATCAACTGCAATTGTTGACACAGTTTCTAATGCGGCTCGAGAAGATGTATTCAACCGTATCTATGTCTATTTAGGAGCAATGAAGCATGGGTTCTACTATTATAGGCCAATCATCGGGATTGATGGCACGTTCGTGAAGCATGCTGTGAAGGGTTGCTTACTGACTACTATTGGGCATGATGGAAACAATTAAATCTATCCAGTTGCTTGGGCTGCTGTTCAATCTGAGAATGCAGAGAACTGGCTATGGTTTATGAACCAGCTCAAGGATGATTTGAACCTAAAATATGGAAATGGATATGTGGTGATATTAGATCGTTGTTGGGTTTGTGTTTCTGTTTTGTTTATGGTTTCTGTTTTGTTTGTGTATGGTTTGACTTTTTTTTTGTTTGGTTTCTGTGAAGGGAATCATCAATGCTGTCAAGAATATTCTGCTCAATGTTGAGCACAGACCGTGTGTTAAGTATATCATTGAAAATTTGAAGAAAATACATGCCAATAAAGACTTGTTAAAGATGTTGGTGTGGACCTAACCTTGGAGTTACAACTATGCTGATTATCAAGATAATTTGAATAAAATTAGATCTTACAACTTGCCTTTGTATGAAGATGTCATCAGGAGGAACCAGAGAATTGGTGTAGACCATTTTTAAAGATTGATAGTTGTTGTGAGGATGTGGACAACAATGCAAAAAAATCTTTCAATGCTAAAATCGTCAAAGCAAGGACAAAGGCATTGGTTCTGATGCTAGAAACAACTAGAAGACAAGCAATAACACGCATAGCTAAGAGAAAAGAGAAGATTCTCAAATGAAAGAAGAAGTTATCTCCTTATGCATCATAAATTCTGGAAAAGGAGGAAGACCAAGCAATGAGATGTGAAGTCACAAAAGGTACACAAGGTAAGTTTGAAGTCTGTGTTGATGGGAATTCACATAGTGTGAACTTAACTTCTGAGAGTTGGGAATGCTGGTGATGTAATTGGCAAGTCACATGAATTCCTTGTGAACATGCATATGCATCAGTCATAGACATTTGTAAGAGTGTTGAAGAATTTGTGGTCTCTAAAGAAGAAGAAAGGCAAGAAGGAAACAAAGATTCTCTAACTAGGAAGGAAAGGGAGGAAAATGCATTGCAAAATCTTGTGGTGGAGAAGGACACAATGCATGTGGATGTTTGAAGTATCCTAAGGAGAAGAAGAATAAGAAATGAAAACTTTCCTCATGACACAATGAGGTATGCTGTTTACTTATTTATGTTTTTTTGTTGAAGGGTTGTTGTATACTTACTTGTGTTTGAGTATCAGGTCAATGAATCAACTAATCAGAGACAATAGACAGTGCCAACAACATCAATGGGGCCAGAACTCACAAAAACAAGCCAAGGAGAAGAAACAGTCGAACTCACAAAAACAAGCAGTCAATGGGATCCATGAGAATTGTAGGCTGGTTTTAAATGGTGATATGATGATGTAGCTTGTGTGTGGATGTTGTTAGGATTGTTGATTTTTGTGGTATTTGGATGTTGTTTTGGTTTGGTATAGTAAACCTTGACTCTATCATGTTTTCATGATTTTCGGATGTGTTTATGATGCACCTTCAGTTTTCTCATTGATGTCTTTAAATTCTTAACGACTAACTAGTCTAAAACAAACAACAAGATTACCAAACAACAACAATACAAAACGAGTCAAAGCACTAAGATAACAAGAATATCATTACCAAAACACCACCACCAACAACATTACCAAACATTCAATCATTAAACAAAACAAGACAACAACTACTAAGATTACAAGACCAGAGATTACATCCTTCCCCACGGCCAAACCAATGAGACTACAAGAACAATAACAACACCAACTGTCTTCAGAGATGTCCCATGCCCAACTTCATTTTCAATCTTCTCATTCATCTTCTTCATCATTTCTTGCTCCATCTTCTCCAATAATTTCTTCTACATCTCCATGTTATCCACAACTTCCTTCCTCAAATCTCGCAATCCTCTGCAACTAATCTAAACTTCTAATCAAGCATCTGAATTTCATCTAACAAAGCTTCGTCCACCCGTTTGAACAAATGATCTCACTCTCCCTCTAAGACACAAAACTTACACAAAATCTATTCAAAAGATCCAGGACAACAACAATGCAACTTAAGAAACATAAAATTACCTTCATAGCAATTGGACATCTATAGAACCTTCGGTAGGGATTGTCATTTGTCTTCGCTGTGAAGGTGGTGATTTCTTCACCACACAACATCTCCTCGGCACACCAGGAGGAGAACCATGACGATTTGAACAATTTGAAACGGAAGAGCAGCTCATGTCTCTGAAATCCCCAATTTCCCTCACGATGAACCCTAATTTTTGGGTTTGATTTTCGGATTTTCGATTTTGTTTGTTTTGTTAAATGATGACCAAAACAACGTCGTTTGCAACACGGGTCGGGGATTAAAAAGTCGGGTCATATGTTATCTTAATCGCAAATCCGATAAAACACGATTTGACGGTTAAGCCGGTTTAAGAGGGGGTTTTTCAATTTTAAAAGTATGCGTAGCATTTTGTCGGGCTGAAAAATAAAGTTTAGGAAGTTTGTTAAAGAATTGATTTTTTTAGGATAGTTTTAGAAATGACTAAAAATACAGGTAGAAATGCTGAGAAAGCATCAAGTAGAGGGGAAAGGGAAATTCATAAAAGTAACTTTAAAAATTGAAATTCTTAAAACTATCTTTGTTCAACTTTGAAAAATCCAAAATGTATTAATAAATCCTCCTTATATAATAAATATAAAGATATATAAAAGTAACATTAAAAAAATCCTTAAAAGTTTTGTTTGTTCAACTTTGAAATATTTAAAATCTACTAATTAAACCTCCTTATCCTATTTTGTAGATTTGAAATCTCCTAAAATCTAAAAACTACAAAATATCAATCAAATTATAAACCAAATATATCATCTTTCATAACACACGGCCCGTAGGTAAAATGTTCGAATCAAACTTAGCTCCAACGTCATAGTCCATTTACTTTACTACCAAATCAAAAATTTAAAATCACCAAAACTCTAATTCCTAAATTAAAAAAAATAACAAAAAAAAGAAGTAAGAAAAAAAAAACGAAGACTAGAAAAGTTCACTAGAGTCCATTTTCTTCTTTACTCCCAGAAAAATCAAAAAAGCTCATCAGATCTTGCTCTCTTCTTCTTCTTGATCTTTCTCAAATCCATGAAGGAATCAGATCTAACCGCCGAACCAATCGCTCAGAATCTGATTAAGCTAATCAGCAATGTCTGTTTCTCAGTCTTCGTCTTCACAGTTCTCATATTCACAGTAATTGCAGTCACTTACCAACCACCAGATCCATGGCTTGAATCTGCTCCAGCACTCACAAAAATCCTCACCCAAACCGAAAACGCAACATTCAAAATCGACGGTTCTATGCTCAAAACTGGTGAAGACATCGCTTCAGCTCCGGTTTCGAACTCTACGGAGTCGTCGGTTACGGAGGCGACGATTGAGAAATCCGAGGAGAAAATTGGGAATATGACGGTGAAGAGTTCTAGTTCTGATTTTATGGATTGTGATGATTTGAAGGTTGTGAACTGTTCTGATCCGAGGGTTTTAGTTGCTGTTGAGAAGTTTAATTTGAAGGTTTTTAAATCTATTGTGTTCTTAGAGTACGAAACTCCGGTTAACGGATCGAATTTAGACGAATGCGATGTTTCTTGGAGGTTTAGGAACAAGAAGGAGAAGTCTTGGAGGAGATATAGAGATTTCAGGAGGTTTAAGTTTGGATTTGGTGAGAATTGTACTTATAAAGTGTTTCATACTAGTGGTTGGCATTCTGGTGTTAATGCTCGTAGACCAAGGATTAGACCGAGCTCCGGTAGAGGAGCTAGAGGTGGTGGTCCGAAGATTGGTCGTGGTGATCCCGAGATTAATGATACGATCCCGACTCTTGGTTCTCAGACGAATTTTAGGAGAGGGAGGTATTTGTATTACTCTCGGGGAGGTGATTATTGTAAGGGTATGAATCAGTATATGTGGAGTTTCTTGTGTGGGTTAGGGGAAGCAATGTACTTGAACAGGACTTTTGTGATGGATTTGAGTTTGTGTTTGTCTGCGAGTTATAGTTCTAAGGGGAAGGATGAGGAAGGTAAGGATTTTCGGTATTACTTTGATTTTGAGCATCTTAAAGAAACGGCTTCTATTGTTGAAGAGGGTGAGTTCTTAAGAGATTGGAAGAAATGGAATCGCTCACATAAACGTAAAGTTCCTGTTAGGAAGGTTAAGACGCATAAAGTGTCGCCTTTGCAGCTTAGTAAAGATAAGAGTACGATAATATGGAGGCAGTTTGACGCACCTGAACCTGAAAACTATTGGTATCGAGTGTGTGAAGGGCAAGCGTCAAAGTATGTCGAGAGGCCGTGGCATGCACTATGGAAATCAAAGAGATTGATGAACATTGTATCTGAGATTAGTGGAAAAATGGACTGGGACTTTGACGCGGTTCATGTTGTTAGAGGCGAGAAAGCGCAGAACAAGAAGCTATGGCCACATTTGGATGCAGATACATGGCCTGATGCAATATTAACCAAGCTTAAAGGAATAGTTCAGGTGTGGAGGAATTTGTACATCGCCACCAATGAACCATTCTACAATTACTTTGACAAGTTGAGGTCTCATTACAAGGTTCACTTGCTTGATGACTATAGCTACTTGTGGGGAAACAAGAGTGAGTGGTACAATGAGACGAGTCTCTTGAACAATGGGAAACCAGTTGAGTTTGATGGGTACATGAGAGTAGCTGTTGATACAGAGGTGTTTTATAGGGGAAAGACTCGTGTTGAGACGTTCTATAACCTTACCACGGACTGCAAAGACGGGATCAATACATGCTGAATCAATCATGTTTTTATGTGTCTCTTTTATTACTTTTGTACCAGCCATTTCATTTTTATAATTGTTTTTCTATCCCATTCAATTTAGTTTGTGTTGTTACCTTGTGTTCTACTAGCAATTAACATTATTGGTGGGATGAGTGTACGTAACGTCTAGATTTTGTTATACAATTCCTTAATTCTGTAACACTAGTTACTGGTTCTTGAGATTTTGGTATACTTTAATACCATTCGGTCGAACACAAAATCAATTTGAAAACATGAGATAAACTAATACTCATTTGGTGTCAACAGAAGCTTCTTATGACTTTAATAGCCTGAGGAAGAAGAAAGTAAATGAATGACCTTCATGAATAAAAAGGTTGTGGAATAGTCTCTTCAAAAATACCTAGCTGGCTTATCATAGAACCTAAGCGCTCGATAGTAATAAAAGTAGGATGCAAACTCTGTTGGATGACCACTGCATAACGTCTGTAAATACACACAAGGAGAACTTACTTAGTACATGGACATATAAGTTTCTAAATGTGCATCAAATAAGAAAAAAACATACTACGATGGAAGTTGAAACCTTGTTATATTTCTGTTTCTTGTTTGCAGCTTTCGCTCCCTGCCATGGGAGATAACAAGAAAATAGGATAAGAAATGGAATGGGAGACAAGAATCAGGATATAAAGAAAGGTTACCCAATGACTCTCACCTTCCTTTGAGGAAATACATGAGGATATAATTAAGTGATTCTATATCATCCCTCCGACTTTGCTCTACCAAGTGTAGAATGTACAGATGAATAGAAAAATTGAAATAAGAAAAAGTAGTCCGCGAAAAGAGAGTAAGATCTACGATTAACGATGGAGTATACCGATCCTGATGATTTTTGGTGTTTAGCCGCTGCTTGTTTTGTTCTTAATCTTTCTCTTGTATTTTTCATTAATCGACATACATTACACTTATATAGTTCTTAAGTTTTAACCTATAGTTTCTAACCTCTACATACACATGCAGTCCACTAATGACTTATGAGCCTAAACCAACGTGTAGCACGTCTCCACAAAACCCTTTTTATTTATTAGAGCACTACGACTTTTCTTCTTCTTGTCGACATCTTTGCTTCTAACTTCCATCTCTTCTTTCTTCTTCCAAACAAGCTACTTGTTCTTCTCTTACCAATTTGATCATTAATCAACAGCTTGATTCCAACACTCCCTTTCAAACTTGTTGATTAATCCTCAAATTTGAAGTTAAGATTTTTGTTTCCGATGTTCTTCGATGTTCTTTTAATATTTGTTTCTTCACTTGTTTCACAGTCTCGTTGCTTCTCTTAGACTAATTTGTGTTATCTCTCATCACTTCAATTTCTTGTTTCTGATGCAGGTTCTTCAAAACTCCATCCTTTTCTGATTTAACTTTGTTTTGGTTTCTTATTTGCTTTGCTTCACTTCCCACCTGTAGATCCACTCTTTTCATCCGCAGGTCTGGCTTTGCATACGTTGGATTTTGATGCAAGCCTCGGAATCCACCTAAGTCTTTAACAACGAAAGCAAAGTTTCAAACGTTGGATGAATCGAATGGATGATGGTAGAAGTGGAGATGGAAGAGTTTGTTGTCGAATCCTCAAACAACACACGACTAAACTAATTTGAATCCACAAGCTAATGTACTCGCAAACACACCAGAAACTTAGTGAATCCACACTAAAACTCTAATGCAAACAAAATTCAAAAACTATACACTTTGAATGAAAATCAAAGACAACGTTTACTGAATATTTCTTGATTGAGAGTTCTAATTTTTATAATGCGAGTTATGGAGCTTATATAGTGCTCAATGGCAACGGTCATAAGTGAAAAACAAGGAAAGAAATCGCAAGTGTTAAATAAATATGGCCGTTGGAGAATTGATGGAAAAATCGGCCAAATAAGGAAACTCGAGATGCTTGAGTCTTGAAAGTTTGGGGGCGAAGTTGTGGCGTCTTGAGACTTTCTGGATGATTAAGAGGGTCTTAACCTCGCACAAAAATGGCCTAGCAAAGATCTGGTGCGAGTTTAATGCTCCCGGTTCCAAATAAGGCAAATTTGGTCTTCTTTGGGTCCGGATGTTCGAGTGTGGGATGGGGCACCATGGATAGTGTAGGAGAGCTTCTAATTGGCTAAGAACATCTCTTAGATTCTATATATGGCTATGGAACATCTCCTTCTTCACAAACAAAATTATTCTACTTTGAACAAGTAGGAATAAATTCTAACATGGTATTCAGAGCCTTATTCATTCAAGGGCCAAATTGAAGCACAAAGAGAAGCAAAAATCTGCAAAAAGTTCTAGTAAGAAACTCAAGGAAAAAACATAGAAATGATTCTCATGTTTGATGGAGAGGGTTTCTAGTGTCTTAAGATGAAGGTTATTTTAAGGACATAAGAGATGTGTGCGGTGATGGAGAATGGTATTCCAAACCAGCCGACATAGACAAAACGAACTGTCAAGGAGATGTGATGGTGATCAAAGGAAGAAACCAATCAAGAAAGAAGGCTGCTAACCTAAGAGAACCGTCGTTGACTTAATCTTAAAGAGACCTAGGATAAAGACCTAGGATAAAATGAATCTCACCGGTCTCTCACTTAAGAAGTCCCTCACGGGCTTTAACGGAGACACGACGGACACCATCAGAACTTTCAAGCTCCCGATCTATATAGAGGCATGACCTGGATCGTCAAGTTCGAAGTAATGGACAAACCGGTGATCTATAACATTATCCTTGGGACCCCCTGGATCCATATCATGAAGGCAATCACTTTGACGTACCATTAGTGCCTCAAATTTTCCATCGGGTCCAGGGTTTGCACGATCTGTGGAGATTAGAGGATGTCATGAACTTGCTTCATCGTGGAGCACAAGCTGCGAAAAGCCGCCAGAACCTGCCAGGTAATCAAAGGCAGACACTTCAATGAAGGAGACCTAGTTTTGCAAAAGATATTCGAGAACACCAAAGAAGAAAAGGCAGGGAAACTCGGTGCTTACTGGGAAGCTATACTTTGCTCCCGGAATTTGTCAAGCTTGGCGTATACGAGCTGACCACGATGAGCAACAAACTATACTTTGCTCCTGGAATTCGATGAACCGAAAGCGATTCCATTACTAGAGCCCCCGACCTGCTATATATTTTCCTTTTTCCTTTTGCGACATATGTAAAACAGAACTACGATTGGTTTGATCCCTTTGACGAAGGGTACGTAGGCAGCCTCTGACCAAAGCACAGCTATGATATAAAAATCTTTTCCAGAAAAATAGAGTTCTCCCTCAACAAAAGAAAACGAGTTTTCACTCGCACCTCTCCGCGCACAACCTTTAAGCGTGAAGCCGAATTCTAACTCACACCTCTCCCGCGCACAACCTTTAAGCATGAAACCGAGTTCTCACTTGTACTTCTCCCGCGCATAACATTTAAGCGTGAAGTCGAGTTCTCACTCGCACCTCTCCCGCACACAACCTTTAAGAGTGAAGCCAAGTTTTCACTCACACCTCTCCCGCACACAACCTTTAAGCGTGATGCTAATTTCTCACTCGCACCTCTCCAGAGCACAACATTAAAGCGTGAAGCCGAGTTCTCACTCGCACCTCTCCCGCGCACGACCTAATCTACGTTCGCCGATCTCTCGCAAAGACTCAATCAAACCAATGACAAAGAATAGAATGAACAAACCGCATATATTCATTACCAAAATAATCTAGTTACGTTGGGGCCAAAAGCAAAAGAAAAGGTAAAAACTTAAGACAAGGAACCAAGGAAAACAAAAATACTACACGAGCTAGTTATATCGACGATCAGAATAGCCCCAACGCTCGCACTTCGGCCGCATCCTAGCATCACGATTTAGAAACAGGGACTAGTGTAACACCCATATTCAACGATTCTGTCGAGGAATGTCGAGAATTATTGAGGGTGGTTTGAGGATCGTCGAGGAAAAGTGAATTTGGTCGAAGCTGGTCGCCAAATTATCCGAGTAATCGAGGAAAAAAAGTCTGGACACAAATTTCCGATAAATCCGCGTGGTTGGTCGAGTGACTAACGTTCGAACAAGTTTTAGTTCAGACAGAAATGGAAATGTTCGAACAATCTATCATGTACGTATATATGAATTTGTGTATAATATATATTTGGTGTGCGCAAGAGCTTGAAGATGGCTGATTTTGCTATTTCTTTTGAGGCCTAGAATTGAAGATGAGATCAATGCAGTGGTCAAATGACTATTTTTAAAAAACGTGAAGAAGATGAGAGGGAGAAGAAGAAGACAAAGGTAGACGATCTAACCTTAGGAGTGAAGGCATTGGATTCATTCTCGAAGAGCTATCTATAGCAAATACAAAAAATACCATTATTTGAAGAAAAATAATATACTCTGTATGAAAGAAAGCCTTAAGGCTTACCTCTAGGCGAGTAAATTCTTTAGTATAGAGGAGGCTTCTATCATCATATTTATAAAAATGGAACTATCTACTTTTTATAAAAATATAAAAAAAAAAAGCAAATGAGAAAAAAACAATGAATAAATCAATGGCAGTGTTGTTTTTATTATCTCAGGCTCTCAGTTGTTGACTCGATCAATTCATTATGTTCCTATGTACACATCTATCATGTTACCGACCCAATCCAAACCAAACATTCAAGAGACATAATCGTAAAAGCAAACCCATATTGGTTTCACAACTATCCCTAAATGTAGATTATGTCCCTATAGGTTACTTGTTTCACTTGGCTAGCTAGACCACAAAACTAAAACTGAATGACATGAAACATATAACAAACTTACCATGAGAAGATTCAACATCCAAAAATCAAATCAAGAGCGTGCTCGTAGTAGTACGGGACTAAACTGCTGAGTCCACACAAGTTAAAGTCATCTTGAATGTAATAATCATCAACTTCAAAAAAGAACTCGTTTCCTCGTAGATTACAGAACCAAGATATCCATGAAGTTTCCTCTCCATCATACCCACTAACATCTAATTCTTCACTGTCTGTATCTGATTCATCTATTTCCAATAATAAAACCCACAAAACATTTGCATTAGTTTCATCAAAAATCCATAGACTAATAAATGAATTTCCTCAATTCAGCGCATGTAATGAGTACAATACAATATCGAAGGTGATTCCCAAATCATGAAACCTAGAATTAAGTCACTAATCAAACAAGACAGAAAATTTCAAAAATGCATATGCGAAGAAGCTAAACCGAAACTAACCGTCAGTAACAATATTGTTCTTAGAGAGAGAAGCAGAACACGAATCCCTATGGTTGTCATGCGATTGCTGCTGATTGCAGCTGATTGTCACCAGAGTTTGTGTTCTGTTGTTGTTCGGACTTCGAAGGCCTAGAATTTATGGGACTTCGAAAGTGAAGCATGTTGGAATAAGCTTGAAGGAAAAGGAAGATATCCTAAATTCTACTAAGTAATGGTTAGTAAAGAATTTGGATTAGTTCTATTTAGGAGTCATCTAAATATGTGAGTTTACCTATTTAAGAAATAAGGAAATTGTCTAAAGCTCTCATTATATAAAGAGTTGCTAATGTGTGGTATACCTTTAAGAGATTTGAGAGAAAGATTAAGAAGCTTTAGTTTTTGAGTCAGTGATATATCATGGTTTTCACCCACTTTCAACCATGATATAAGTCCTTTTTCTGAGTCTTTTTAGTAGTTTTAGAATCTTTTAGGTTCTTTTCAAGATGTAGGCACATATGGAGCTAAATTGGATTTATGGAAGCTTTTGAAGCATATTGGATCTGAAGCAGTTCGGAGAACTGAAGCTAGCATCGATCGACACCTGAGGAGCATCGATCGACACCATTGTTTGGAAGAGACGCGATTAAAGATCCCAGTATCGATCGATACCATTTACAGTATCGGTCGATACCAGTGATCAGAACGCGCAACAAGACCCGAAGATAAACCAGAAGCTTTCCTTATTTTTAGAGATAGACTCCTAAACGTGTTTTAGCTATATAATTAGGTTTTTCAGTCTCCAAAAAAGGGGGGGATTTTCTGGAGATAGAGTTTTCTGCAATTGAGTTTTTGGGAGAAGAACCTTGAACCCTATTTGTATTCTTACTCTATTTTATTTATGATATCTATTTTATTCATGATGTTTGTCTCATTCACCATGTCTGAGTAGATTCTCTGTTAGGTTTAGGGTTGTTTAAAAGGTATTTGATGAATTATTAGATCTGATTTATTTGTTAAGGAGTATCCATAGAGCTTTTCACCTAGACTTGAGATTAATGCTTATTCTAGCCTCGCGAACTAGAATATGATGTTAGATTGATTAATTGGCACGAAAATGTGATTAGTTTCCTGAACTAGTGTTTGGTGAGCAAAAGACCAATTCGCAAAGAAATTTGGTTTAGGATTTTGTGAACAATTGAACTTGATCGTTAATGCTTGTTTAAATTTATAGAATTTGCAAAGAAATTTGGAATTCTAGGTTTAGACATAGATAGTCTTCATAACGACAGTTGGTTTACTTTATATATGTGTTTCAAGTTCAAAAGCGGAGCTTATTTCATTCCTGACATTTGATCTGATTGATAATTCTGATTGCCTACAAACTTCCCAAAAGCCTAGCGTTTTCCCTATTGATTTATCACCTCATTTTAATCGTTTTGTTACCTTTGATTACGTTTATTTTGCTTAGCTTAATTCACATTCCGAAATCTATTGAGTGAACATCTTGAGTCTTTGTGGTTCGACCCCTAGAATACTACAACTACTGCTTAGATACTTTAGGGTATTATATTTGAGCACAGCCAAATTTTGGCGCCGCTGCCGGAGACTCTAATTTCACCATTAGATTACGGTTTAGAATTTCGACTAAGTGTTGACCATCGATCGACACCCTTAAGGTATCGATCGATACTCGTTATTATTTTTGTCACTTACGTGACTTGATTTCTGTGTTTCAGGTGTATGCAGCATCGAGAGACCAGAAGAAGCAAGAACAAGCAGTTGACCAATCTATCTAACAAAGAGCTAGCTGAATTACAGCGCACGATCAGAAAGCAAAAGAAACAAGCTGAGATGAACAATCCGATTGTGCTCGCTCGTGATGAGGCTGGAGTTTTGAGAGATCAGGAAGGTCACCTGTGTGACGCGCAAGGGCAGAGACTTGATGCAGAAGGAAACATTATTGCCCCTGCACCGGTAGCTAATGAGGTTGGCCCACCGGCTGTGCGTGGGAATGTTGGGAATGCTCAGGTTAATCGTGCAGAACGCTTGGGGAGTACAACAGACCAGATCAGTTCTATGCAAACCGATCTGCGATTTGTATTCCAACTTTCCAGAGAAATGACTTTAAGCTGAAGCCTGCATACTACACTCTTGTAGGCCAGCACCCTTTTCATGGTCTTTCTCATGAGCATCCCATGGGTCATATTGAGAGGTTCGAGGATTTGGTCACCAGTATCAAGTACAATGGAGTGCCCAATGAGTTCCTCCTCTGTAAGCTCTTCCCATACTCTCTTAGTGGAGATGCAACTTACTGGTTGAAGCAGTTGCCTCCTGGTTCTCTGACCACCTGGGAGGAGACTAAGAATGCGTTTCTGAACAATTTCTATGATGATGCGAGATCCGAAGATCTCAGGAACAAGATCTCCCAGTTTTCTCAGGGAGCAACTAAGGCATTCAAGGCTGCCTGGGTTCGGTTTCGGTCTTATCAAAGGGATTGCCCTCACCACGGTTTCTCACAAGTTCAGTTGTTGGGCATATTCTTCAGAGGGATCGATTGGAGGTATCAGATGGCTTTAGACGCTGCAAGCAATGGAAATTTCAACACCAGGTATCCTGAGGACGCTTATGTATTGATTGAGAATTTAGCATCCAGCAACAGTACTAAGAATGCAGATTTTGAGAGGCAGAAGCAGAATGGGAACATAGATGGATTGCAAATTGTTGAGGTACATGCTAAGTTGGATTCGGTTCACAATCTGTTAATGGGCAAGCAGCAGAAGTCAGTGCATTTTGCTAAAGAAGTCGAGAACATCGATGAAGGTGAAGCAGAGGATGTCAACTACATCGGTGGTAATGGTTTTCAAAATTCGTCGTACGACCGGGATTTCACCAACAACTCTCAAAGAGGAGGATTCAAATCTGATTTCAAGTCTGCAAATTTCGAAGCAAACTCCTTTGGTCAGAAGCAATTTCAGAACAGTGGGTACACTCGCACCTATGGGAATTCATCCTACCAGACACCACCTCCCAAGACTTAGGAAAGCAAAGTTGAGACTATGCTTGAACAGATTCATGAGGGGCAACAAAAGATGACTGCTGATTTCAACGGAAAGATGGATGCCTTGTACACTGATCTGAATGGAAAAATCGAGGCTCTGAACATCCATCAGAAGAAGTTGGAAACTCAGGTCGCTTAAACTGCAGAAACAGTTAAGAGACAGGATGGTTTCCTTCCGGGGAAAACGGTGAATCCAAGGGAGCATGTTCATGCCATTACTATGAGAAGTGGAAGAGAGGTCACTCCAAGCTTGAAGAAAACCTACTCTCCCAAGCAGCTCATCGATCTTGCTGCAAATGACGACGATGAGATTTCTGGAATTGCCCCAGTTGCGATCGATACTCACCCAGTATCGGTCGATACCCCTCAACATCGATCGTTGCCCGTTCAAAGTTCTACAGGATCGGCTGCAAAACCACAGGCATAGATGACACCACCCCCCCTGTGTCGATCGATACCAGTCCAAAGGTCGACCAGAAGCAGACTACAAGACATGTTGGGAGAGTCTATGTACCAAAGATTCCTTTCCTCGAGCTCCTGCCAAGTCTAAGAAAGAAATAGAAGAGGCCAGATGCAGAACAATGTTACAGAAGTTAGTTGTTGAACTCCCGTTCATCGATACTATCAAGACTTCACCAGCTCTCAGGAGGTATGCTAAGAGGATGGTTACCAATGGTGTGAGTCCTGAGGAAGCAGCACTGCTCACAAGGGACATCAGTGAAATCCTCCTGAAAAGGACAACCTCAAGGAAAGAGAGAAGGTAAAAATCTCTGAACATGTGAGTGCTATGATCAGAGTAGGATTCCAGAGAAGCTACCTGATCCAGGAAGTTTTGTACTAGACTGTTCCATCTCAACTAAAAGGTTCCTCATTCTCTCTGTGATCTTGGCTCTAGCATTAACCTGATGCCTCTCTCTGTTGCTGAAAGCCTTAGGATGACCGATTTTGTTCCAACAAAGATCTCTCTCATCTTAGCTGATAAATCCAAAAGGTTTCCAGAAGGTGTCTTAGAGGATGTTTCCACTAATGATTCCGAAGGCTGTATGATTCCCACAGACTTTGTGGTTTTGGAATATGTTGAAGAACCTCAAGATCCTCTTATTTTGGGAAGATCATTTTTGGCAACAGCTGGTGCCATCATTGATGTGAGAAAAGGACAGATAGAGCTTGATTTGGGTGATGAAGTCATGAGCTTTAACATGGACAAGCTGAGGAGGAGATCTACCATTGATGGACAGACCTTTTCTGTAGAGATATCCATTGATGAGGACCCAAACACAGAGCTTTCACAAGAAATTACTGCTGGGTATGTCAAAGTGTTGGATGATACTGAGCAAATGAGCAAGCTGGTTGTTCAAGAAGATTTGGTTGAGAAATCTGAAAAGAATGATGTACTTAAGGATTGGAGTGAGGAGTGTCTTTTCAGTACTACTAGGCTCGAGGAAGAGGCTCCAATTAATGCCAGACTGCTGGAAAATGATGTCCTTACAATGGAGGCAAGGATTGCAGAGCTAAACTACAGAAAAAGTGGTGAAATTCGAGTTTCTTACCTTGCGTCGGTCGACGCAGCATTATGCCCGCCATCTGATTCTAAGCAAAAACCTCCACCTCTCACACACCAAACACCTCAGAGAAAGCAAAGGTACGCACCTTCTTTTTCCAATTCCAAACCACCTAATGTCATGAATCATATGTTTCCATCTACTTCACACTTAAGCAAGCCGTGAGATTCTCGTCGAGCGCTTGTTGTTTTTTTTTATGACTGTGCAGGAAAATGAAGTATCCCACCCAATCTTCCTTCCCGCCCTGATGATGTTCCTCACTTCCTTGGTAGACCACATGCAGTTAATGCTTACACACCACCTTGGATGAGACGTTTGTCACAAATGCATTCACTGTCTCTCTGCAAACCACCCGACGCCTGAGCCCCGACACGGTCAAGCTAATGACATTAAACAAGCGCTCAGTGGGAGGCAACCCACTAGTTAGTCTGTATATACGTTTTAATTTCAATTTTATTCCTAATTTTGTGTCTTGAGTCTGCACGAGAAACAGGTCCAGACGAGCAGTATCGATCGACACCAGTCGGTGTCGATCGATACCACATCATGAAAAAGGAGCCTCTGTCGACAAACACCTGGTATCGCTCGATACCAGGCTGTATCGGTCGATACTGATCATTATACGAACGGTAACTTCTTTTCGTTTCATTCTCATTCTGTTCCTTTAATTTTTTTTACCAAATCTAGACTAGATAACACTGGGGACAGTGTTGTTTAAGTCTGGGGGAGGTGATTACTGACATTGTGTTTGTTTTTCTTAGAATCAGTCATCTTTGGGTCAGATTTTTGTTTTATTGAGTCAAAACCTGTTGGAGATTATGAACCTTTGCTTGATTTCATTGTTCTGACTTTGTTTTTAATTAACCATTGTCACAGAATCAGCTCTAAGATCGACTAATGAAAAATCCAAGGACTAACCAGTTGACTAGGAAACATCCATGTCTCCAGCAAATTTCTTCTAGATCCTGAGCCAAATTTTGCACTTCACCTCTTAGGTTGGTATTCACTGAACTTGATTCATCATTCATATCTGACAAAGGAACCCATGCGTTTGAAAATTTTGGTATACCTCTCCCTTGACACATTGATGCATAAAAGATGAAATGATTTCCGCCGAGTAGAGGGGTAGGAACATTTCCTGTGACCCCATTTTTCTACTTGGATAAGGAATGATCACACAAAAGTCTGAAGCGAGGGGTAGGAACATTTCCCGAGACCCCGTTATTCGCCTAAGACTTTTGATACCTTGAGAGGGGAGAACCGGGAATTCGGTGGCAAACACCATCAATACTCGCGTCTCAAACCTTGATTTGTATATTTTAAGCAAAAAAAATAAATAAATAAAAATAAAAAAATAAAAAAATAAAGAGAACATAAAAAGAGATAAGTCTTAGGGAGAGGAAAACAATACCAAAAGTGTGCAATTTGGGTGGTTCTTTAGTCACGATATCGCATGAGGAAGAATCTAGAAGGTTCCTGAATATCAACAACAGTGATGAAACGGCAATGAAGGATTTAGTATAATTGATAATTCTGATTGCCTGCAAACTTCCCAAAAGCATAGCGTTTTCCCCATTGATTTATCACCTCGTTTTAATCATTTTGTTACCTTTGATTACGTTTATTTCGCTTAGCTTAATTCACATTCTGAAATCTATTGAGTGAACATCTTGAATCTTTGTGGTTCGACCTCTAGAATACTACAACTACTGCTTAGATACTTTAGGGTATTATATTTGAGCACATTAGTCAGTTTTCTAAAGCTAATAAAAGAAGTGCTTTAGAGATGATTCAAAAGAGGAAGAAGAAAAGTCGTCGGCTGTAGAAGAAGCTGATAGGTCACAACGTAATGGGCTTAATCGACAAAGTGGGAAGGTTTGATAACGGCGGTGAAACTGAAGTGGGAAGGATTGAAGAGAGTCGAATCGTTCATTTTTCCGGTAAAGAAGATGACGTCAATTTTTTCTTCTTTTTTTTTAAGGTTTAGGTTTATAGATTGGCTTTAATCAAAATAACAGAGCCATTTAGAAAACACTGACGTGGCATGCTCAGAAGTTGGCTTGCGAATTCGGTTTATTTGGACCGGTTCGGTTCGGTTAATTGGGTTTTTGGTTAGTTCGATTTTTTGTAATTTGGTCGAAAAAACCAATTAAGTTGCCGGTTTGGTTCGGTTCGGTAATCAGTTAGTTCGGTTATTCAAATTGTTACCAAATTAAACCGAATTTCATAATTGTTTGATAAATTGGTTAATTGGGTTCTCTTAGTCGGTTAAAATCGGTTTGTTTCGATTATTTTTGGTTTCTTCGGTTAATTTTGGTTCGGTTTGGTTTTGTTATTGACGAAAACTTGTTTAAATTTGTTAAAACCGGTCTAATTGTGGTATAAACCGGTTACTCAAAAAAACAAAAAAAAATTCAAATATTTCGGTTAACCGGGAACCGAAACCGAAAATCTTGGTTGACTGAAATAAATTTAAATATTGCCGATCGATTATGAATCTATAACCGAAACTGAACCGAAAACCCAAATCTCGGTTCGGTCCAGTTCGGTTTCCTCGGTTCGGTTAAATATCTCAGGCCTACTCAGAAGAGTTCTCAAAATGATGAGGTGAATAGCTAGAATGATCTTCTTTTATATATAGTAATATATTTTAGAACATCTGCATTGGTTTGAGTCTCATTTGGTCTTAGTCTAGCATATTAGAAGTTTAGGTTAGTCCGCTTACATTTACATATGTTTTTGGTGTCTTATAAAGTGTCTTGGAGTTTGGAGAACAAAGATAAGGTGGATCAATGGGCTTCATCGGGTATTTGCATCGAGCTAGTTGAGGTCGATGGGATTGATCGGGTACCTGCTTCGGTGAAGTGCCGACCGCTGCACATTTTCAGAAACCAGAACAAAATTTCTTGAAGGATCATCAGGTATATGGATCGGGCTAGTGGTGGTCGATAAACTTCATCTAGTATCTACATCGAGTTCCTCACGCCCCATGGACATCTGCAAAATATCAAAGAACTGAGTAAAAACCCGGTTTGTCCTGGGTTGACCTGGTTCTCCCCTCTTTACTATTTAAGCAAATTTACCTAATTTGTTTAGCATATTATGCTTTCTTTTTGAACTCTATTAGCCACATTTAGAACCTTGTAATGATCTTCTAAGCTTAATGTTATTTCCATTCTTTTCATCTTAAATCTCTGTACGTATTTCAAGTTTCATCATGATTAAGCACTTAATCTTTGTAGGTCTTAGTGTTTATATGATGATTAGTGAGTAGTTCCTTTAGGATCATTGGATATGGTAAATTAGGGTAGATTTAGTGTTAATTCATGATGTTTAAGGTTTAGATTGTTTAATATCCTTGTTCATTAGGGGTTCTTAATGCTAGTTTAGCCTTGATCAAGTTAGTATTAGATCATAAGTGATTTCATGCCCAGAAGGTGTTTGTGAAAACGTTTGAATGAACTTAATGAATGCTTAGTGTGCCTAGCCTATGAGAATATATGATTAGGGTGCTAACTGGTTAGTTAGACTTGTTATTAATGCATATTAGTTTTCTGATTACGGATGGGAATCCTTGTTAGTTACTTGATTAGTATAAGGATTAGTGCCATGGAAATGGATTAGTCTAGCTTAGTGTTCTAAGACTTAAGGATTAGCATTGGTTGGTTGAATAAGTATAATGGATTAGCTTGGATTTACCTTGATCAATTACCTTACCCAAGGATTCGCTTGTTTAATTATCTCTTAAGAATTGTTTAGTCTTGATTAGTGTTTGTTTGCCTTATTTAGTGTTGAGTTTGAGTAGTCTCTTGCATTGTTTATGTTTTGCCTTGGTTACTTCTAATGCCTAGTCTTGCTTAGGTTCTTATTTAATTTAAACTTGTTTCACTTCGCTTCTTTGTTCTTTTGTTTGAATTACTTAGGTTGTTAGAATTAAAACGGGAAAAATGTCCAAAAAAGCCTCAACTTTCAAAATCTGGACGTTTTAATCCCCAACTTCCAAAATGCCGTTTAAATATTAAAGTTTTCGTTGACTTGTTCCATTATTATGTAACTTATGTTGACTCGGCCAAAAAAGGCATGCCGTTAAATCAAAAATTTACGGAGTTAAATATCCGTTAACAGCTTCAGTGTAACCTCAAAACGGTGTCGTTTTGATTTTAAAAAAATTATCAACATCCACACTCGAACCCTTTACCTCTAAGACTACCATACACCTGCACTACCAATTGAGCTAAGACGTTTTTATTGTAATTTTCCAAACATACATAATTATATATATTAACTTAAAATCTCCAAATCAAAAAAAAATTAAGAGTTTTCTCCAATCTTCTCTACTGTCATCATCTCTTCCTCCGCCACCACTCCTCCATCGCCAGAATGAAGCTCCGATCACGAAATGACAGCGACCCAGAAGCGAAATCAGGGTAAGAAACTCGGATAACACTCGGATTCCTCAGCGCAGACGAAGTGACTCGACATTAGTGGTTGTGTTGAGAACGGCGGAAATGGAGAGAGAACTGGATTTAATATCGCGGTGGCGGGAGGAAGAGGAGGAGGAAGGATGAGAAGGAGATGTTGTTGCCACCGCTATTGTTTGACTCGCCGGAGTGGAGGCGGAGGAAGAGATGATGATAGTGGAGAAGAATGTGAGAAAACCCGAATTTTTTTTTATTTGGGGATTTTAAGTTAATATATATAAGTATGTATGTTTGCAACATAACAATTAAAACGTCTCAGCTAAATTGGTAGTGTAGGCGTATGTTAGTCTAAAAGGTAAAGGGTTCAAGTGTGGATGTTGATTATTTTTTTTAAACCAAAACAACGCCGTTTTGAAGTTACACGGAAGTTGTTAACGGATAATAACGGATATTTAACTCCGTAAATTTTCGATTTAACGGCATGCCTTTTTTGGCCGAGTCAACGTAAGTTACATAATAATGGAACAAGTCAACGAAAACTTTAATATTTAAAAGGCATTTTGGAAGTTGGGGATTAAAACGTCCAGATTTTGCAAGTTCAGGCTTTTTTGGACATTTTTCCCGAATTAAAACCTTTAATCCTTAATTACTTCAATTAAATAGAGACTTGCATTCCTAGTGTGTTAATACAAACTCCCCGTGGATTCGATCCCCAATACTACGACGACAAACCGTATGCTTGGGGTTGATTACAAAGGATTTAAAACTTAATCCCTGCCAAACATTTAAATCATTCAGGCTCTTAGATATCTAGTTTTAAATTCACTTTCTAGAGATATGTTAAATCATGGTTCTAAATTTAGTATGATTCTTGTATAAATTTAATAGATACAATGTGATAGAGAATTTGGTCCATAAAATGTGGCTACTTAAAAGAAAGATAATGTGCTAAATGGATATATATTTTTCTTTTTCATATTTTAACACCAAATATCAAGATTTTTTCAGGGAATATTTTTGAATCTACCACATTTGAGTAGTGTGATTGTCATATATACCACATTCTCGTACGATCACAGAATCTACCAATTTCTTGTGGGAGATGGTGTCACAAATGGACATTTTTGCCCTCAACTTTCTTTCATTTCTCTTTCTCTCTCTCTCCCTCTCTCCTTCTTTCCCTTGTGGACAAACATATGTGTCTATCAAAACACGTGGACATAAACATATGTGTCTATCAAAACTAAAACAATTTCATTCAAAAATCAAAATAATTCGAAACAAAAATCGTAAGAAGAAGAGCTATTAACCATGATGAGGGAGATTTTGAGAAGATATACAAAAAATCAGAAGAAGAGATAGTAACAATCATGACATATAGATATATAATATGTGGACAAAAAAAACATATATATATATATATATGTATACATATGTTGTATGTCTTGTGGACAAAACTCATAGTCAAAGTCCTCGTTATAGCAGAAGTTTGTCCACCAAAATTTTAATGAATAACAACAAATATGAAACATGTCTACGGACAAATACTTCTTCTTTTCCTTAAACCAATCTGAAGGAACAAAAAGGGGAGAGATGAAGGAGAGAGAATGGAGAGAGAAAAATAAGAGAAAAGTAGAATGTCTTTTTAGGGATATTTTAGACAATTCATATTTTAAAAAATGGTAGATTATATAAGAAATGAGAAACGTGGTATATGATATAATAAAAACTTAAATTATGGTATACGGTATAATATTTCCTTTTTTCTAACCGTCCCACTAATTTTGGAGGTAAACATGCTCCTTTTTAGAACCTTTTTGCAAGTCAATTACAATAAAAGGTTAATAAATGATAATGTTGAAAGGACATTTTATTAATGTATTGATATATTAATTGTTTAAAAATTAACTTCGGATAGAAAATATATAAAAATTAACCTGAAAGTACTTTATCAAGGTTCACTGTATATATAAAATATCTAAAGCACAACCCAAATTAGACTCTATGACTATTATACGGGATTTGAGATTTGCTTCGATCCTATTCAAAAAACAGGGTATTCGGGACAGCCAAATCCAAATCTCAATAGTGAATTTACGAATCCTGATCCAAATATCCTAAATTTCAGGTTCAGATATTCAGATCCATTTCTGTTAATTACAATAATATATCCCAATACTTGTTAACCCTTATTTTTAACGGTTTCTAACCATTGTTTTGATATATAATTTAATTATTTTCCTAAGTTAAAGATTATTTTTGTTTCTTTTAGTCTTTTATTGAGTATTGACAGGTTTTGATACGTTTTGGACTAAACAGAATGTTTTTGGATCATTTTGGATGATTGGAGATGTAGGATGGCACTGAAGTGTCATAAATTTTTCTTTCGATAGAAAAATTTTCAGTTAGATATTCTTCATATTGTGACAGAAGATAGAGGAGGAATCTAACGGTTTGAAGGAATCTAACGGTAATATCATAAGTTATGGCCACATTACCGATCGGTACAGCTTGTAAATCGACAAGTATGTTGGGCTGAAAACCGATTGGTTACCAATCAATACTGATCAGTAAGTATTTTCAGATGCGATCTTGAAGCCCAAAACGATTCCAAAACTACCAGAACCTATCTCCTTTACTATATAAACCTAAAACTCAACTTTTAAACCTTGTCCCCGCCTCACTACTCAATTCTATGCTTTGTAACATTTTGGGAGAAAATATCTAATCCTCTTGATAATTTGAGAAGATTTCTAAAACCACTTTATCTTATTTGCAATTCAGTTATGTGTTCTTCATATTTGATTTGATGTTCTTCTATCTCTATGGTTTAATAGTTCTCTATTGTGTTTTTGGATTTCTTATAGGATGTTCATGGGAAATTGATACATGTTTGCTTGAGATTGATCTATAGTTCTTCACCTAGGTTGTTCTTAATGCTTAGTCTATTTTAACCATCTAGATTATGTTCTTGGTTGTATTTTTTTTAGTCATCAAAAGTGATATTGACTTAATATATCTAGTTTCTCGTCGAAAGTGCCTAGAAGTCAAAAGAAAAACGTAATGGGTCTGCTTGGAATATCTAAAGAAGGTGGAACATGCAAGGATTTGGGGCTTCCAGTAAACTTTGGGCGAAAGAAGAAAGATATATTTGCTTCTATTGTAGATAAGATTCGTCAACGAGCGCATTCTTGGACCTCAAGATTCTTATCACCAGCAGGAAATCAAGTTCTCTTAAAAGCTATTATATCTTCGTTGCCCATTCATTCCATGACATGTTTTATAAACTACCGGTTTCAATTGGCAAGCAGCTTCAAATTCTGCTAACTCGGTTTTGGTGGGATGATAAGCTAGATGAACGAAAAATGAGCTGGATCTCTTAGGAAAAGCTAGCATTGCCTATGAATGCAGGGGGACTAGGTTTTCGGGATTTTGAATCTTTTAATTATTCTCTTCTTGCCAAGCTGGGCTGGAGATTGATACAATCACCAAACTCATTATTTGCAAAAGTCATATTAGGCAAGTATTGCCATGATTCCTCTTTTTGGAGGTTGCTAGTACTTCGAATCCGTCTCATGGTTGGAGAAGCATTCTTGCTGGTCAAGAAGTTTTGAAGCATGGATCAGGCTGGCGTGTGGGAGATGGTTCCAAAATAAACTTATGGACGGAGCCTTGGTTATCTACGAATGTTCCTATGACCCCGATTGGTCCTCCACTCTCTAATGCTAAGGAGTTGTTTGTGAGTGATTTAAGGGATCATACTACAAACCTGTGGTGCTTGAATAAGATAAGGCTCCTGATTCTTCATTACGAGAACTTAATAATGGTAATCCCAGCAAGCTCTACTAAACGATCAGATGTGATGGCCTGGCTACTGGTAAATAATGGTCTTTAATCGATAAAATCAAGATATGGAACAAGAGCTGTGGTGAACATAAATCAAGCTGAAAAAGATTTTAGTTGGCAACGACTTATTTGGCGAGTTAAAAATCGTCCTAAAGTTTAATATCTCCTTTCGAAAATGGTGAAGAAATCCCTTTCGGTACGGGAAAATTTGGCCCAAGGAGAGTAACAGAGAGTGCGATCCCTAAACGCTGTGGAGAACAAGAATCGATCCTGCATACTTTTAAGGAATATCCTTTAGCTACGACTATGTGGAATTTAGCACCAGTGTCTTGATCTCCTCTACAAAATGCCATGACTACTTTTGACCTGGTTGAGAAGGCGAAAGAGATGACTACTCTCCCTCCTGTTGGTATTTCCACACCTCTCTTTCCTTGGATTTGTTCGAATATTTGGACTGCCAGAAAAAAGTTTATTTTCGAAGAAAAGCATTTCACGCTTGCTGAAGTTATTTCAAAGGCTATTTTGCAAGCAAAAGCATGGACAAGTGCCCATGACACTATGAAACGCCCTCGACCCGAACATGTGGTAGATCATTCTTCTGGGGACCTCGGACAGCAAGCGTACACCTGCTTTGTGGATGCAGCATGGTATGCAACATCTCTAAGATGTGGCTGAGTGTGTGTGATTCATTGCAGATATTCTGGTTATGAGATTTTGACTTCCTCGATTAGAAAATATGTGAGTTCATCTTTGACAGCAGAGGCTTGGGCGGTAAGGGAAGCAATATTGATCTTAAAGGAACATCAACTTGATGATATCCAGAACTTCTCAGACTGCCACACTTTGGTTCACCTATTGAACTAAGGAGAGACTCATAATAGTATTTATGGGATCTTTGAGGATATTAGAGAACTTACTAAATTGTTTTTGAGTCTCGTTTTCTCTTTTACTAAGAGATCAAATAATACCGCAGCGAATTCTCTTGCTAAGTCGGCTCTTGTACCTTTTATTTTTTTGAATAAAATGAAGGTTTCATGAAAAAAAAATAGCTTAGGTAAGCAAATTAGTGAACATATCAAACATACTCTGATTGCCTACTAGAATTTCTACTGACAAACAAGAGTTTAGTTGTTAGGAATTTTATTGCATAGGAAGTTATTTCATACGAATGTATGATAACTCATTGTTATTTTTGAGTTATAAAACGGTTCTTGATGCAATCTCTGTTAAATTATGTATGTGCATCTTTGGAACCCTTAAAAGATTTCCTTTTGCCCAATGTTTTAATTCATTGATTAGAAATAGTTTACTTAAAACCCCAACTATTATTGCATCCTATCTTTATTTAGATCACTATAGTTCAAAGTAAAATTGTATTAGTCCTTGTGGATTCGATCCCAAATTTACTACCGCAATTGTTCATTGTGCACTTGCGGTTATAGAATTGAGTACTTGTAACACTCATCGATATCTCCATAAATTTAGAAGTCACCTCTTCAATATCCCTGTGTACTTATATTTGTTGATGGTAAACTACCATTATTTTATGATATATGATATGGTATTTTTCTTTTTATTAGGACTAATTTATCTTATTCTCTTTGTTTCTTTTTAGTAAGATATTTTACGTTAATTTGTTCTTAGATTTTGCAGTTTTGAAATAGCTTTAGGTGATGCTGTTTGCGATATAGTAATGTATTGTCAATGTATATATAAAAATCGTGAATATCTCGCAATGTTTGTAATCAATAATCAATAGTAAAATTATATTAGGGAAAAATGTAACGTGAATCTCACGAAATATCTATAACGCGCCAGAAATACTAGGAAATATATGTAACGTGTATCTTACGAAATATTAAAAAAAAAACACGAAACTTTTTCAAAAGTTTCAAATAAAATTAATTTTCTATAAACTAAAGCAATGACTATTATAAAAATTTGTAAATCCATGTAATGAGAAGAGGAAAATATAATTTAATAACATTATAAATATTATTTGATTTTACTTTTATAAGTAATAAATAAAGAAAAAAAAAGTTGATAACATTTTCATAAAAAATACACACTACTTTGTTAGAAGAATGATTTAATATATATATATAATATAAGCTATAAAATCTGACATGGCTGGAAGTTCTATCTAATATTTTTAATCAAAAGTTGATTTTAATAAAAGAAAGTATAATTTGGGAAAATAAGATTTTTTCCTCTTTTACTTATACATTCACATGAACATTGGACTCATGCAGATATTATACCTTTTGAAGGAATTGATACAGAGGAAAATATATCTTTATTGCACTTTTAAAAATAAAGTTTACCAGCTAATTGTGACGTGTAATTTAGCTGCCATTAACGATTTTCTATTTCCACTAAGAATTACAGCTTGCAATATCCAAAAAATATCAAGAAACATGTAATGTTCTTATTAATATTGCTAACATAAATATCATATATATATATATATATATATATATATATATTATCCCAATCAATAAATTAATATATGCAATCTAACGCCATCTGATACCTCCAGTCAATCCCTCTGAAGAAGATACCCAGAAGCTGAACCTGAGTGAACCCGTGATGTGGACAGTCTCTCTGATAAGATCTCAATCTCACCCAAGTAGCCTTAAATGCCTCTGTTGCTCCCTAAGAAAACTGGGAGATCTTGTTTCTGAGCTCTTCTGATCTCGCATCTTCGTAGAATTTGTTCAGGAATGCATTTTTTGTTTCTTCCCATGTTTTCATAGATCCTTTAGGTAACTGCTTCAACCAGTAAGCTGCATCTCTACCAAGAGAGTATGGGAAGAGCTTACAGAAGAGGAAATCATAGGACACTCCATTGTACTTGATGCTAGTGACTAAGTCTTCAAACCTCTCAATGTGATCCATAGGGTGTTCATGAGGAAGACCATGAAAAAGATGTTTACCCACAAGAGTGAAGTATGCAGGTTTCAGCTCAAAGTCATTCCTCTGAAACGCAGGAACACAAATCACTGCTCGATTGGCATAGAACTGATCAGACCTGTTGTACTCACCAATCGTCCTAGCACGATTAACCACAGCGTTCCCCTCGTTCCCGCGCGCAGCTCGCGCGTCAACAACAGCTTGAGGGACAATGACGTTTCCTTCTTCGTCAAGACGTTGCCCTCTCTCATTGTACAAACGACCCTCTAGGTCTCTGTAAGCACCAGCCTCATCACGAACTAGAACCAATGGGTTGTTCATCTCTGCTGGCTCCTTTGCTTTCCTGAAACACAAGAGTCAAAAACACGTAAGTAACAAAAATAAAAATAAAAAATTACGACGAGTATCGACCGATACCAGCTGGGTATCGATCGATACCGACGAACTTAGTCGAAACTCTAATCTAAAATCTAATGGCGAATTTAGAGTCTCCGGCAACGGCACCAAAATTTGATATGCTCAAATATAATACCCTAAAAGTACTAAAGCAGTAGCTGTAGTATATAGGGGTCGAACCACAAAGAGTCAAGAAATCACTCAATAGATTATAGAATATGAATTAAGCTAAGCAAAATCAATGTAATTGAAAACAGCAAACGATTAAAAGTAGTTGTAAAATCAATGGAGGAAAAGCGCTAAGCCTATGGAAATTCTCCGGTAAATCAGAATTGCAGATCAAATAGAATGTCTGGAGGATATTAAGCACTATTCTTGAACTTGAAACACAAATGTAAAATCAACCAACCGTCGCTGCGAAGATTATCTATGTCTAAACCTAGAATTCCAAATTTCTTTGCAAATCCTATGAATTCAAACAAGCATTAATGATCAGGTTCAATTGCTCACAAAATCCTAAACCAAATTTCTTTGTGAATAGGTCTTTTGCTCATCTAACACTAGTTCAGGCAATCAATCACACTTTCGTGCCAATCAAACAACCTAAGATCATATTCTAGGTCATGAAGCAGTAATCACAAGTCTAGATGAAGAACTCTATTGAATTTTTCCTATCAATTCTGATCAACCTAACAATTCATCAAACACCTTTGAATAACCCTAAACCTAACAAGGAATCTACTCAGACATGGTGAATGAAACAGACATCATGAATGAAATAGATTGGATAAAAGAGTAGAGTAAAGAGTAACAAGGGTTCGAAATCTTCTCTTTCAGGAACAGAGTTTCTGACTTCTCTCCCTCTCTCCAAACCCGAATAATGAATAAAATCCACTCTCCCCTCTAAAAGTGGCTAAAAACCCTAAATATAATGCTAAAACACGTTTTGGGCTTAATTGTAAATAATAGAATCTTCTGGGCCAAGTTGCATAATCTTCAAACTTGTAAAATCACGTGTTTTCTTTTCCTGCAGTCGGTGTCGATCGATACTGGGTTGGTGTCGGTCGACACCAGGACCCTGTGTTCACCAGACTGGGCTGTCTTCACGAAAACTGGCATAACTTTTGATCGCACCGTTAGAATGGCCTGAAACCAATCCATTGATCTGTCTTGTATCCAAATTTGAGCTCAATCCAACGGTGGGAAATTATTCAACGGACGCCAAAAAGCTCTAGAATACTCCAAAAGCTCTAATTAAGCTCCAAACGTGCTAAAACCTGAAAAGACTCAAAAAGACTACAAAAACACTAGAAGGACTCTAAAAACAAGACCTATATCATGGCTAAAAACGGGTAAAAACCATGATATATCAGTAGCGTACAATCCGATGACCTGCAGCAAGATGTACATCAGTAGGCTTAGATGGAAACTGACTAAGCTTGTTCACAGCGTAAGTAATATCCGGCCTAATGATGGTTAAGTATAATAGCTTGCCAATTAGCTCTCTATATGGACTTGGATCGTCTAAAAGTGTGCTTGTCTCTATACTTAAATTGACAGTTGGATCCATAGGCATAACACATGGTTTAGCAGCTAAAAGACATGTTTCCTCCATCAAGTCTAAAGTATATTTCCTTTGACAAACTGATATCCTTCTGAAGATCGAGCAATCTCTAAACCAAGGAAATATCGCAAAGGACACATGTCTTTGATTGTGAAAGAATTGTGTAAAACCTGCTTTACACGCTCCACAACACCATTATCATTCCTAGCAATGACAATATCATCTACATATACTAGCAGAGCTATAAATGCACTTCCCTCCACTTTAACAAATCAAGTGTTCTCCACAGCAGATTTGTTGTTCCTTGTTGCTTTGAAGTGTCCATTGTGTGGTCCCTCTTACGTTTCCCATTGTCATTCACCTCCACCACAGCAGAAAACATCACAGCCCCTTCCCCTCCATTAGAGCGTGTGTTAGTTGATGCTAAAAGGCATCATTTGAATTGGAGAGCTATCGAAACCTGTGGAGGCAGCATAAACAGCAAGTGAGTCGTGATTGGGATCAAGATCATTCATGTTATTATCACCAGTAACCTCCATGGATACATCAAGGCCTGCATCATTGAGAGAAGGATCAGTGTCGTTTGTTTCTGAAAGAACCATAGCATGACGGAAATTGCCCCTTGCCGGAGGACTGCCATGATCATTGATATTCATAGGATTTGCATTGTTTTTAGGATGTTTTCTCTAGTTTTAGTTTCATTTATTAGTTAGTTTTGACATTTTTGCATTAGTTTTAGTCCTTCTTTGTTCATGGTCATACACTTTAGGACTTTAGGTTAGTTTCCTTGCATTTGCATATGTTTTTGTGTCTCTTATTAGGTATTTTGGAGTTTGGAGACTTCTATGATGGATTTGGAGATGCGAAAAAGCTCGAGAACGAAGAGAACGTGACTTGAGGGGACGGACAGCCTGCATCGGGCATCTACATCAGGTTTTTACCGACTGATCACATCTTCGGAAACCGAAGCCAAATTTCCAGAAGGACAATCAGGCATCTTCATCGGGATTCTGTCGCCCGATGATGACAATCGAGCGTTTGCATTGGTAAGGTGCCGCCCGATGGTTATCTGCAAACCATGAATAAAACCGGGTCAAAAACCAGTTTGTCTCGGGTTGACCCGATTGGCCCCTTTTTCTTTTTAAGCACTTAGAGTCATACTTTTTACTTTTATAACTTGATCCTTTCCTAAGATATTTCTTTCTTTTGATTCCAAACCTTTTCTTTCTTTTCTTTTCAACCATCTCATCTTTTTCTTTTTCTTTTCTCCCAATCCACTATCCTAAACAATCTCATCTCCACACCAACACCCCAAATAAAGGCTTAAATCTAACCACCTAGTTCTAAAATATTCCCTACCTAAAGGCTAGCTATTAAAGCTCAAGAATTAGTTAGCATGAGAACTAGACCTCGTCGTTCCTGATACTCTCAAGGTTTTGCACATGAATAACATTATCAAGAAGAGGCTTCACTCAACAAATCAATGTGGGATAGAAATAATGGTTTGGGTTAGGGTTAGGGTAGTGGAACCATTTTCTAAGATGAAAAATGGCCACTCAGGTTAGCAAAGGGTGGTAAAGTGATAACGAAAACCCGAGTGTGAACCATGAGAATGCATTTCAAGCCCCTAAGCGAGATAACTAAGTCCATTTAAGTTCAAGATCATAGAGTTGTTTTGATAATCATGCAAGTTTCCATAAGAGAAAGGGTTGAGTTTTGAAAGGTGCAATGGTCTAAACATGGATTTTCTCAAAACATAACTATTAACAATGCAAGACTCAAAGAATAAAAAATCAAAACAAAATACAACATTAGTAGCACGTCTCTCCCCCAAAAATAGGTTCAAGAAAAAGACTAACCAAAATGCAACACACAACAAAAATCAAAACAAAATGAGACTCATATATAAAAAGTGGAGTGGGTACCTCTATAAGTAGTAAGAGGAGGAGGAATCGCCCAATGAGTAAGACGGGTTGCTCGAACATGGACTCAGGGTGCGCATCGCTCGTCTCTTGGCTTGTCGGGTCTCATAAGAAGAATGTCGTAATGGCTCAAATGAAACCATGGGTAAGCTCAGCTCAACCCCTAAAGAGCGTCTAGATTCGATCTCCATCTCATCGATATCATCTCTTTTGCCAACTCAATATTCTATGCTTGGAAGAGCTAGAACCCGAGCCCATGACTTTCTTCTTGAGGCTCTTCAATGTCTTCATGAGTTTCCTAATGGTCTTATCTTGCCATTTATTCCATTTTTTAAGAATACGGATGTGATCATGTGCATCCCGAAGTGATCTCTCCCCGATAGTCTCATCATAGGGGTAGAAATGGTACCTCTCACTTCCATAGAGACGTGGTGGAGGTACATCCACATTCTCTCCTTCCTCGCCACTAGCATTAGTAGTGCTTTGTCTTTTACTCGGTAGAAGATCTTTGGCTAGAGGCGGTTGAGTCTCCGGGTTGTAGAGAAAAGCATCGCTTGATTTGAAAATCATGTTGGCCCGAACTCGAATCGAAGTGAGCTTGCGGTTCAGGGTTATTATCTTCTTCTTGCCATCAGGACCAAATGAATAGAATTGGTACCTATAACTCCTCCCCGAACGCCCGCTAGAAAATCTGCTTGGTTGAGATAGGAGGCGTCAAGACGTGCAATCCCTATCGAGTCCTTGCTTAAGTCGACTCCACAAGCTTCTAACAAAGGTGTTATGATCCCTCCTACACTCAATTGCAGAGTCTTGTCCAGGGTTTTCCAAGCTTAATCCTTGTATGAGTGGAGTTGTATGAGAAGGATGGCTTAATCGGGCAGCACCTTACCGATGGAGGATCCCGATTATCACCATCGACCATCAACTTCCCGACAGAAACCTGGCTATTCTTCTGGAATTTTCTGAAAATTTTTCATCGACCAGCATCTTCCCGAAGCAGAAACCTGGCTATCCTTCTAGAATTTTCTGAAAATTTTTCATCGACCAGCAGTTTCTCAAAGTAGGAACCTGGCTAACCTTTTGGGATTTTTTGAAAATTTTTCATCGACCGGCAGCTTCCCGAAGCAGAAACCCAGCTATCCTTCTGGAATTTTTTGAAAATTTTTCATCGACCGGCAGCTTCCCAAAGCAGGAACCCGATTGTAACCAATGGCCGACACTTACCTGATGCAAGAAGCCGATTAATTTTCTGGAAATCTTTAAAGCTTCAAACGTCAATTTAATGTTTTGTGTGAACAACCCCCTCCTACTTAAAACAACCAATAACACAATAATTAGCATAAAGAAAAATTATATACAAGGATACCATGGGATTGCCTCCCAAGCGCGCTTGTTTTACGTCATGAAACTTTGACGGTTCATCGCCCTAGGAGGTTGTAGGATCTGAGAGAGGAATTGTGGTCCCTTCCTCTATGAACTCTTAGCCAAGTAAGGCTTATGACGTTGTCTGTTCACCGTGAACTCTCCTCCATTCTTGTTCCAAAGAACTACAGCACCATAAGGTCTTACTTCCTTGATGTTGAAAGGACCAGACCATCTTGAATTGAGCTTCTCGGAAACAATTTCAACCGGGAGTTGAATAATAGAACACTTTCATCAATCTTAAAGTCCCAGAATGATTTTTCTCTCGTGATACTCCTTAGTCTTCTCTTTGTAGATCCGTGAGTTCTCATAAGCTTCAAGACGAATCTCATCCAACTCATTCAATTGTACCAAGCGCTTCTCTGCGGCTGTCTTGATGTCAAAGTTAAGAATCTTCACCGCCCACATAGCTTTATACTCAAGATCCACCGGAAGATGACACGACTTCCCATAGAGAAGATTGAATGGAGTTGTCCTAATAGGTGTCTTGAAAGCGGTTTGATAGGCCCAAAGTGCATCATCAAGCTTCATAGACCAATCCTTTCTTGTAGTACCAACCGTGTTTTCAAGAATAGCTTTGATTTCCCGGTTAGAAATCTCAACTTGACCTCTCGTTTGAGGATGGTACGGCGTTGCAACCTTGTGTTTTACCCCGTGGTTCTTTAAAAAACTCTCAAAGACCTTATTGATGAAATGAGTACCACCATCACTAATCCCAACTCGAGGAATGCCAAATTGCGGAAAGATGATAGTCTTGAACATCTTTAACTCAAACTTAGCATCATTTGTCTGACTAGCTATAGCCTCAACCCATTTCGACACCTAATCGACCGCTACTAGGATGTAGTTATTACCATAAGACGACGGGAATGGTCCCATGAAGTCCATTTCCCACACGTCAAAGATTTCAACTTCGAGAATCGGGTTTTGTGGCATTTCATTCCTTTTACTTATGTTGTCTTTCCGTTGGCATGAGTCACATCTCGAAACGAACTCTTGATCATCTTTAAACATTGCTGGCCACAAAAATCCTGCTTGCAATGCCTTAGTGACCGTCATGAATGATGCAAAATGACCTCCGTACGCCAAACCGTGGCAATGTATCAATATACCCGCAACTTCTTCTTCTGATACACACCTCCTATAGAGCTTGTCCTTGCAAAGTGTGTATAAGTATGGCTCATCCCAATATAACCTATTCAAGTCCTTGAAAATTTTCTTTGTATCATAATTTGCATACCAAGGCAATTTCTCATCCATCCCCAAGATTTCTTCTAGTCGCTTACCCATTTTTATGGCTTCGTTTACAAGACAAACCGCCATAAGTTTTTCCTCGGGTAATGAATCATCAATGGGAACACCATTTTCAATTCTCAAACATGACAAGTGATCCGCTACACTGTTCTCAATACCTTTCTTATCTTTGATCTCAAGATCAAACTCTTGTATAAGCAAAATTCACCAAAACAACTACGGTTTAGCATCCTTCTTTGCCAACAAATGTCTCAAGGTCGCGTGATCGGTGTGAACAATAACTTTTGAACCCACCAAGTAGGACCAAAACTTTTCAAATGCAAACACAATGGCTAGGAGCTTCTTCTCCGCGGTTGCATACTTCACTTGAGAATCACCAAAAGTTCTACTTGCTTAATAGATCACATGGAGCTTCTTATCTTTTCGTTGAACCAAAACTGCTCCCACCCGCAAAATCGCTTGCATCGCACATGACTCTAAGGGTAGATCCCAATCCGGTGCTTGTACCATGGGTGCGGTTACCAAAGCGTTCTTGATCTCTAGAAACGCGTCTAGCCACTCTTGATCGAAGTTGAACTCAACTTCCTTGCAAAGAAGCCTAGTTAGAGGTCTAGCTATTGAAAAGTCTTTTATAAACCTCCGGTAAAACTCTGCATGACCCAAAAAGCTTCTAATACCCTTCACCGAATTCGAAGGCTCCAAACTAACCATCACCTCAACCTTTTCTCTATCAACCTCAATACCCTTTTCTGAAATCTTATGCCCAAGAACGATTCCTTCTCTAACCATGAAGTGGCACTTTTCCCAATTGAGCACTAGGTTGGTATCCTCCCATCTCTTGAGTACTCTACAAAGATTAGGAAGACAACCACCAAACGAAGCACTATACACGAAAAAGTCATCCATAAACACTTCAACCATATCTTCTATTAAGTCCGAGAAAATCGACATCATGCACCTATGAAAGGTTGCCGGTGCATTATATAGTCCAAATGGCATCCTTCAAGAAGCAAAGGTACCATAGGGACATGTAAAGTTGTTTTCTCTTGACCATTAGGATGTATTGGGATTTGAAAGAACCCCGAATATCCATCTAAAAAACAATAGTATGGGTAATTCGCTAACCGTTCTAGCATTTGATCAATAAAAGGTAGAGGGAAGTGATCTTTTCTAGTTGAGGCATTAAGTTTGCGATAATCTATACACATTCTATGACCGGTGATAGTTCTAGTAGGTATCAATTCATATTTTCTGTTATTAACAATCGTTATTCCACCCTTCTTTGGGACTACATGAACCGGGGAAATCCAAGTACTATCCGAGATAGGATAGATTATCCCCGTATCTAGAAGCTTGAGAATCTCTTTCTTAACAACCTCTTTCAAATTAGGATTTAACCTTATTTAATGCTCAATAGAAGTCATTGATTTCTTCTAGATGTATCCTATGCATGCATTAAGATTGAGCAATTCCTTTAATATCATCCAAAGAATAACCGATAACCTTTCTAAATTTCTTTAATTCACCTAGAAGGGTGGCTACTTCCTCATCATTAAGATCCTCATTCACTATGACTAGGTAGGTAGAGTTTGTTCCAAGAAATGCGTACCTTAACCCTTTTGGTAGTGGTTTGAGGTCTGATTTTGGAGCTTTGAGTTCACTCAGATCATCTCCAATGCTAGACTTAGCAATAGCTTCCTTGAGTTCAATCTCATCTTCTACTTCAACCACACTCACATTGTGTGTGAATTGGGTGAGCTCTAAGAATGATGTGCTTCCTTTGATAGACTTGTGAGATTCGAGGAGCTTCTCATACCCAACAATCTCCACATCAATGGACTCATTCTCCCCATTCTTACAAGTGCTACTTGTAGAGAATCTTCAATGCAAGCTCTTCTAGCAACTCATTCGCTAACTCATCCATGTTCTCAATCCAAAACACTTGACCCTCTATTGTTGGCTTCTTCATGACCTTGTTGATGTCTAATTGGAGAACCATATCACCCAAATGACAAGGGTAAAGGAAAGGCGATTCTAGAGAAGGAACCGATTCTACAAATAAATCACCTTACCCAAGGATTCACTTGCTTAATTATAGTTTAAGAACCATTTAGCTTTGATTAGTAGTTTTCCGTCTTGTTTACTTTCGAATTTGGTTAGTCTTTAAGGTTTGCATGTTTCTAGTCTTTTGATTGCCTTGCTTAGTTCCTTTGCTTAATTCTAGCTTGTTTAACTTGTTTAACTTGCTTTTTAGGTTGTAGAATTAAGCCTCTCAATCTTTAATTGCTTAGATTAAGTAGAGACTTGTATTCCTATTGTGTTGATTCTATTCCTTGTGGTGTGACATATGAATTACTACAATGCTTCACTTGCACTTGGGTGATTTGGGAATAAATATTAAAACTTGCGTTTGAATTATTTCTATATCAATCATCGCCAGAGATACGATCGTCACTATACTCAGGTTGGAGACACGATCCAGAATCATGAGTGAGGAGTCCACAAGCAGTAACTGTGGACCAGTTACTACAATAAATTCGCCAGTCACTCACTCATGGACTCTAAAAACAATAGATTTTAGTATAGTGGTAAGTATTCCCGCCTGTCACGCGGGTGACCCGGGTTCGATCTCCGGCAACGGCGCCAAAATTTGATATGCTCAAATATAGTACCCTAAGAGTACTAAAGCAGTAGCTGCAGTATATTAGGGGTCGAATCACAAAGACTCAAGAATAACACTCAATAACACCACAATAGATTTTGCTTAGCTTAATTCATATTCTATAATCTATTGAGTGATTTCTTGAGTCTTTGTGATTCGACCGCTACTATACTGCAGCTACTGCTTTAGTACTCTTAGGGTATTATATTTGAGTATATCAAATTTTGGCGCCGTTGCCGGGGACTCTAAATTCGCGATTAGATTTTAGATTAGAGTTTCGACTAAGTTCGTCGGCATCGATCGATACCCAGCTGGTATCGATCGATACTCGTCGTAATTTTTTTATTAATTTTTGTTACTTACGTGTTTTTGACTCTTGTGTTTCAGGAAAGCAAAGGAGCCAGCAGAGATGAACAACCCATTGGTTCTAGTTTGTGATGAGGCTGGTGCTTATAGAGACCTAGAAGGTCGTTTGTACAATGAGAGGGGGCAACGCCTTGACGAAGAAGGAAACATCATTGTCCCTCAAGCTCTTGTTGACGCGCGAGCTGCGCGCGCGAATGAGGGGAACGCTGTGGTTAATCGTGCTAGGACGATTGGTGAGTATAACAGGCCTGATCAGTTCTATGCCAATCGAGCAGCGATTGGTGTTCCTGCGTTTCAGAGGAATGACTTTGAGCTGAAACCTGCATACTTCACTCNGGATGCCATGTACACAGATTTGAATGGGAAAATCAAGGCTCTCAACATTCATCAGAGATGCTAGAAACTCAAATAGTTCAGACTTCAGTAGCTGTCAAGGGAAAGATGGTACATGCACGTAATGAACACGTCAATGCAATCACCACAGGAGGTGATTTTGAACCTGATACGTAAGTGTCGACCGACACCACCCAGTGTCGATCGACACCAGTGCAGATACTTTCACGGGACACCTCAAAAACCCCAGTATCGACCGACACTACTACCAGTGTCGATCGACACCAACCTGCAGAAACGACACAGATGAGCAGTATCGATCGACACTAGTCTGGTGTCAATCGACACCCCTCGCAGACTGAGTTTGAATTTTCAAAAGCACCCAAGATTGTCGAGGAAAGAGTCTACGTGCCCAAGATACCTTTCCCTCTACCTTCTAGGAAGATAAAGAAGGAAGTGGAAGACTGCAGATGCAAAGCAATGATAGAAAAGTTGATTGTTCAGCTTCCTGTTGTCGATGCTATCAAGTCTTCACCAGCTCTCAGGAGGTATGCTAAGAGGATGGTTACCAATGGTGTAAGTCCTGAAGAAGCAGCTTTGCTCACAAAGGACATCAGTGAAATTCTCCTGAAAAAGACAGTCTTAAGGAAAAAGAGGAAGGTGAAAATATCTGAACATGTCAGTGCTATGATTCAGAGTAGGATTCTAGAGAAACTACCTGATCCAGGAAGCTTTGTATTAGACTGTTCCATCTCAACTAAAAGGTTCCCTCATTCTCTCTGTGATCTTGGCTCTAACATTAACTTGATGCCTCTCTCTGTTGCTGAAAGCCTTGGGATGACCGATTTCGTTCCAACAAAGATCTCTCTCGTCTTAGCTGATAGATCCAAAAGGTTTCAGAAGGTGTCTTAGAAGATGTTCCACTAATGATCGAAGGCTTTATGATTCCCACATAATCTATGCTTGAACAGATTCTTGAGGGACAACAGAAGATAACAGTGGATTTTAATGGGAAGATGGATGCCATGTACACAGATTTGAATGGGAAAATCAAGGCTCTCAACATTCATCAGAGATGCTAGAAACTCAAATAGTTCAGACTTCAGTAGCTGTCAAGGGAAAGATGGTACATGCACGTAATGAACACGTCAATGCAATCACCACAGGAGGTGATTTTGAACCTGATACGTAAGTGTCGACCGACACCACCCAGTGTCGATCGACACCAGTGCAGATACTTTCACGGGACACCTCAAAAACCCCAGTATCGACCGACACTACTACCAGTGTCGATCGACACCAACCTGCAGAAACGACACAGATGAGCAGTATCGATCGACACTAGTCTGGTGTCAATCGACACCCCTCGCAGACTGAGTTTGAATTTTCAAAAGCACCCAAGATTGTCGAGGAAAGAGTCTACGTGCCCAAGATACCTTTCCCTCTACCTTCTAGGAAGATAAAGAAGGAAGTGGAAGACTGCAGATGCAAAGCAATGATAGAAAAGTTGATTGTTCAGCTTCCTGTTGTCGATGCTATCAAGTCTTCACCAGCTCTCAGGAGGTATGCTAAGAGGATGGTTACCAATGGTGTAAGTCCTGAAGAAGCAGCTTTGCTCACAAAGGACATCAGTGAAATTCTCCTGAAAAAGACAGTCTTAAGGAAAAAGAGGAAGGTGAAAATATCTGAACATGTCAGTGCTATGATTCAGAGTAGGATTCTAGAGAAACTACCTGATCCAGGAAGCTTTGTATTAGACTGTTCCATCTCAACTAAAAGGTTCCCTCATTCTCTCTGTGATCTTGGCTCTAACATTAACTTGATGCCTCTCTCTGTTGCTGAAAGCCTTGGGATGACCGATTTCGTTCCAACAAAGATCTCTCTCGTCTTAGCTGATAGATCCAAAAGGTTTCAGAAGGTGTCTTAGAAGATGTTCCACTAATGATCGAAGGCTTTATGATTCCCACATAATCTATGCTTGAACAGATTCTTGAGGGACAACAGAAGATAACAGTGGATTTTAATGGGAAGATGGATGCCATGTACACAGATTTGAATGGGAAAATCAAGGCTCTCAACATTCATCAGAGATGCTAGAAACTCAAATAGTTCAGACTTCAGTAGCTGTCAAGGGAAAGATGGTACATGCACGTAATGAACACGTCAATGCAATCACCACAGGAGGTGATTTTGAACCTGATACGTAAGTGTCGACCGACACCACCCAGTGTCGATCGACACCAGTGCAGATACTTTCACGGGACACCTCAAAAACCCCAGTATCGACCGACACTACTACCAGTGTCGATCGACACCAACCTGCAGAAACGACACAGATGAGCAGTATCGATCGACACTAGTCTGGTGTCAATCGACACCCCTCGCAGACTGAGTTTGAATTTTCAAAAGCACCCAAGATTGTCGAGGAAAGAGTCTACGTGCCCAAGATACCTTTCCCTCTACCTTCTAGGAAGATAAAGAAGGAAGTGGAAGACTGCAGATGCAAAGCAATGATAGAAAAGTTGATTGTTCAGCTTCCTGTTGTCGATGCTATCAAGTCTTCACCAGCTCTCAGGAGGTATGCTAAGAGGATGGTTACCAATGGTGTAAGTCCTGAAGAAGCAGCTTTGCTCACAAAGGACATCAGTGAAATTCTCCTGAAAAAGACAGTCTTAAGGAAAAAGAGGAAGGTGAAAATATCTGAACATGTCAGTGCTATGATTCAGAGTAGGATTCTAGAGAAACTACCTGATCCAGGAAGCTTTGTATTAGACTGTTCCATCTCAACTAAAAGGTTCCCTCATTCTCTCTGTGATCTTGGCTCTAACATTAACTTGATGCCTCTCTCTGTTGCTGAAAGCCTTGGGATGACCGATTTCGTTCCAACAAAGATCTCTCTCGTCTTAGCTGATAGATCCAAAAGGTTTCAGAAGGTGTCTTAGAAGATGTTCCACTAATGATCGAAGGCTTTATGATTCCCACAGAATCTATGCTTGAACAGATTCTTGAGGGACAACAGAAGATAACAGTGGATTTTAATGGGAAGATGGATGCCATGTACACAGATTTGAATGGGAAAATCAAGGCTCTCAACATTCATCAGAGATGCTAGAAACTCAAGTAGCTCAGACTTCAGTAGCTGTCAAGGGAAAGATGGTACATGCACGTAATGAACACGTCAATGCAATCATTAGTACATGCACGTAATGAACTCGTCTTAGCTGATAGATCCAAAAGGTTTCAGAAGGTGTCTTAGAAGATGTTCCACTAATGATCGAAGGCTTTATGATTCCCACAGACTTTGTGGTTTTGGAATATGTTGAAGAACCTCAGGATCCTCTTATTTTGGGAAGATCATTTTTGGCAACAGCTGGTGCCATCATTGATGTTAGAAAGGGACAGATAGAGCTTGATTTGGATGATGAAGTCATGAGTTTTAACATGGACAAGCTGAGGAGGAGATCTACCATTGATGGACAGACCTTTTCTGTAGAGATTTCCATTGATGAGGACCCAAACACAGAGCTTTCAGAAGAAATTATTGTTGGGTATGTCAAGGTGTTGGACGCTACTGAGCAAATGAGCAAGCTGGTTGTTCAAGAAGATTTGGTTAAAAGCTCTGAAATGAATGATGTGCTTAAGGATTGGAGTGAGGAAGGTCTTTTCAGTACTAGGCTCGAGGAAGAGGCTCCAATTAATGCCAGACCGTTGGAAAATGATGTCTTTACAATGGAAGCAAGGATTGCAGAGCTAAACTACAGAAAAAGTGGTGAAATTCGAGTTTCAAACCTTGCGTCGGTCGATGCAGCATTATGCCCGCCAGCTGATTCCAAGCAAAAACCCCCACCTCTTACACACTAGACACCTCGGAGAAAGCAAAGCTACGCACCTTCTTTTTCCGATTCCAAACCACCTAATGTCATCAATCATATGTTCCCATCTACTTCACACTTAAGCAAGCCGTGAGATTCTCGTCGAGCGCTTGTTGTTTCTTTTGATGATTGTGCAGGAAAACGAAGTATCCCACCCAATCTTCCATCCCGCCCTGATGCTGTTCCTCACTTCCTTGGTAGACCACATGCAGTTAATGCTTACACACCACCTTGGATGAGACGTTTGTCACGGATGCATTCACTTTCTCTCTGCGAACCATCCAACGCCGGAGCCCCGACACGGTCAAGCTAATGACGTGAAACAAGCGCTTAGTGGGAGGCAACCCACTGGTGAGCCTGTATATAAGTTTTAATTTAAATTTATTTCTGATTTTGTGCCTTGTGTCTGCAAGAGAAATAGGTCCAGACGAGCAGTATCGATCGACACCAAACAGTGTCGATCGATACCACATCCATGGAAAAGGAGCCTCTGTCGACAAACACCTGACATCGCTTGATACTAGGCTGTATCGGTTGATACTGACCATCACACGAACGGTAACTTCTTTGATTTTCATTCACAGTCTGTTTCTTTGATTTTTTTTGCCAACTCTAGACTAGATAACACTGAAGACAGTGTTGTTTAAGTCTGGGGGAGGTAGTTGCTGACAACATGTTTTTTTTTCTTAGAGTCAGTCGTTTTTGAGTCAAAATTTGTTTTATTGAGTCAAAACATGTTGGAGATTATGATATTTTTCTTGAATCTATTGTTCTGACCTTGCTTTTGAGTGACCAGTGTTACAGAATCAGTTCTAGATCGACTAATGAAAAATCCAAAGACTGACCAGTTGACTAGAAGAAACCCATGTCTCCAACAGAGTCCTTCCAAAGTCTGAGCCAAATTATTGCACTTCATCGTTGTGGTTAGTGTTTATAGAGCTTGATTCATCATTCATATCTGACAAAGGAACCCATGTGTTTGAAAATAATGGTATACCTCTCCCTTGACACACGTTGGTAAATAAGATGCATAAAAGATGAGATGATTTCCGCCGAGTAAAGGGCTAGGAAAATTTCCAGTGATCCCATTATTCTACTTGGATAAGGAATGATCACACAAAGGTTGGAAGCGAGGGGTAAGAACATTTCCCCGGACCCCATTATTCGTCTAAAGCCGTTGATACATTGAGAGGGGAGAACCGGGGATTCGGTGGCAAACACCATCAATACTCGCGTCTCAAACCTTGATTTGTATATGCGAAGCTAAAAAAATAAAAATTAAAAAAACATAAAAAGAGATAAGTCTGGGGGAGAGGAAAACAATACCAAAAGTGTGTAATTTGGGTGGTTCTTTTGTTAAGATATTATATGGGAAAGAATCTAGAAGGTTCTTGAACAGTGATTACAGCGATGAAACTGGCGATGAGGGTTTGGTTGGATGATGCTGTGAGATAATGTGTGGAGTCTGGGAAGCTACGAATGTCTACGGAGAAATACATGGTGGTTAGATTTGGAACTGGTTAGGTGATATCTGGAAATCTTTTGAAAAGGGTCATTGCGATGTTTCAAGAACAGGTGAGTCTCCGTGTTTTTAAACCTCTTTCTCTAGTTTAGCTTTTTGTTTGCTTGAGGGCAAGCAAAGGCTAAGTCTGGGAGAGTTGATATATCATGGTTTTTCCTCCATTGATTTTACATGGGTTCCTTTGTTAGATATGAATGATGAATCAAGCTCTATAAACACTAACCACAACGATGAAGTGCAATAATTTGGCTCAGGCTTTGGAAGGACTCTGCTGGAGACATGGGTGTCTTCTAGTCAACTAGTCAGTCTTTGGATTTTTCATTAGTCGATCTAGAACTGATTCTGTAACACTGGTCACTCAAAAGCAAGGTCAGAACAATAGATTCAAGAAAAAGATCATAATCTCCAACAGCTTTTGACTCAATAAAACAAATTTTGACTCAAAAACGACTTGACTCTAAGAAAAACAAACACGTTGTCAGCAACTACCTCCCTGACTTAAACAACAATGTCCTCAGTGTTATCTATTCTAGAGTTGGCAAAGGAAATCAAAGGAACAGACTGCGAATGAAACGCAAAGAAGCTACCGTTCGTGTGATGGTCAGTATCGACCGATACAGCCTAGTATCGAGCGATACCAGGTGTTTGTCGACAGAGGCTCCTTTTCCGTGGATGTGGAATCGATCGATACTGCTCGTTTGGACATGTTTCTCGTGCAGACACAAGACACAAAATCAGAAATTAAATTGAAATTAAAACTTATACACAGACTCACCAGTGGGTTGCCTCCCACTAAGCGCTTGTTTAATGTTATTAGCTTGACCGTGTCGGGGCTCAGGCGTCGGGTAGTTCGCATAGAGACAATGAATGCATCTGTGATAAACGTCTCATCCAAAGTGGTGTGTAAGCATTAATTGCATGTGGTCTACCAAGGAAGTAAGGAACAGCATCAGGGCGGGATAGAAGATTGGGCGGGATACTTCGTTTTCCTGCACAGTCATCAAATGAAACAACAAGCGCTCGGCGAGAATCTCGCGGCTTGCTTAAGTGTGAAGTAGATGGGAACATATGATTGATGACATTAGGTGGTTTGGAATCGGAAAAAGAAGGTGCGTACCTTTGCTTTCTCTGAGGTGTCTGGTGTGTGAGAGGTGGGGGTTTTTGCTTGGAATCAGCTGGCGGGCATAATGCTGCATCGACCGACGCAAGGTCTGAAACTCAAATTTCACCATTTTCTGTATTTTAGCTCTGCAATCCTTGCCTCCATTGTAAAGGCATCATTTTCCAGCAGTCTGGCATTAATTGGAGCCTCTTCCTCGAACCTAGTACTGAAAAGACACTCCTCACTCCAATCCTTAAGCACATCATTCCTTTTAGAGCTCTCAACCAAATCTTCTTGAACAACCAGTTTGCTCATTTGCTCAGTAGCATCCAACACCTTGACATACCCAGCAGTAATGTCTTCTGAAAGCTTTGTGTTTGGGTCCTCATCAATGGAAATCTCTACAGAAAAGGTCTATCCATCAATGGTAGATCTCCTCCTCAGCTTGTCCATGTTAAAACTCATGACTTCATCACCCAAATCAAGCTATATCTGTCCCTTTCTCACATCAATGATGGCACCAGCTGTTGCCAAAAATGATCTTCCCAAAATAAGAGGATCCTGAGGTTCTTCAACATATTCCAAAACCACAAAGTCTTTGGGAATCATACAGCCTTCGATCATTAGTGGAACATCTTCTAAGATACCTTCTAGAAACCTTTTGGATCTATCAGCTAAGATGAGAGAGATCTTTGTTGGAACGAAATCAGTCATCCCAAGGCTTTCAGCAAGAGAGAAAGGCATCAGGTTAATGCTAGAGCCAAGATCGCAGAGAGAATGAGGGAACCTTTTAGTTGAGATGGAACAGTCTAGTACAAAGCTTCCTGGATCAGGTAGCTTCTCTGGAATCCTATTCTGAATCATAACACTGACATGTTCAGATATTTTCACCTTCCTCTCTTTTCTTGAGACTGTCTTTTTCAGGAGGATTTCACTGATGTCTTTTGTGAGCAGAGCTGCTTCCTCAGGACTCACACCATTGGTAACCATCCTCTTAGCATACCTCCTGAGAGCTAGTGAAGTCTTGATAGCATCGATGAACGGAAGCTCAACAATCAACTTTTCTATCATTGCTTTGCATCTGCAGTCTTCCACTTTCTTCTTTGTCTTCCTAGAAGGTCGAGGGAAAGGTATCTTGGGCACGTAGACTCTTTCCTCGACAATCTAGGGTGTTTTTGAAATTTTTAGCTCAGTCTGCGGGGGGTGTCGATCGATACTGCTCATCTGTGTCGTTTCTGCAGGTTAGTGTCGATCGACACTGGTAGTGGTGTCGGTCGATACTAGGGTTTTTGAGGTGTCCCGTGAAAGTATTTGCACTGGTGTCGATCGACACTGGGTGGTGTCGGTTGACACTAACGTATCAAGTTCAAAATCACCTCCTGTGGTGATTGCATTGACGTGTTCATTACGTGCATGAACCATCTTTCCCTTAACAGCTGCTGAAGTCTGAGCTATTTGAGTTTCTAGCATCTTCTGATGAATGTTGAGAGCCTCGATTTTCCCATTCAGATCTGTGTACATGGCATCCATCTTCCCATTAAAATCCATTGTCATCTTTTGATGTCCCTCAAGAACCAGTTCAAGCATGGATTCAACCTTGCTTTCCTGAGTCTTAGGAGGCGGATTCTGGTAAGATGAACTCCCGTAGGTGCGAGTGTAATCGCTGCTCTGCATCGGTTTCTGTAGATACTGATTTGTTCCAAAACCAGCTGGTTTGTTGTTCTGGTGGTATTGAAATCTCTGACCTTGAGAACCAGCACCACCAATGTAGTTAACGTCTTCTACTTCATCTTTTTTTAAAATTCTTGACCTCATCAGCAAAGTGTACAACCTTCTTCGTCTTACCCATCAGGAGATTGTGCATTGAATCCAGTTTGGCATGCACCTCAGCAATCTGCGATCCATCCAAATTCCCCACCTTCTTCTTCCGTTCAAAGTATGCATTCTTGGTGTTATTGCTAGACGCCAAGTTCTCAATAAGCACATAAGCATCGTCAGGATACCTGGTGTTGAAATTCCCATTACTCGCGGCATCTAAAGCCATCTGATACCTCCAGTCAATCCCTCTGAAGAAGATACCCAGCAGTTGAACCTGAGTGAACCCATGGTGTGGGCAATCTCTCTGATACGACCTGAATCGTATCCAAGCAGCCTTAAACGCCTCAGTCGCACCTTGAGAAAACTGGGAGATCTTGTTCCTGAGCTCTTCGGATCTTGCATCATCATAAAAGTTGTTCAGGAACGCGTTCTTAGTCTCCTCCCAAGTAGTCAACGAACTAGGAGGTAACTGCTTCAGCCAGTAAGCTGCATCCCCACCAAGAGTGTATGGGAAAAGCTTACAGAAGAGGAAATCATAGGACATTCCATTGTACTTGATGCTAGTGACCAAGTCCTCAAACCTCTCAATGTGATCCATGGGGTGTTCATGAGGAATACCATGAAAAAGATGCTGACCCACAAGAGTGAAGTATGCAGGTTTCAGCTCAAAGTCATTCCTTTGAAACGCAGGAACACGAATCGCTGCTCGATTGGCATAGAACTGATCAGGCTTGTTGTACTTACCAATTGTCCTACCACGATCAACCACATAATTTCCGACATTCACAACAGCTGGAGGGACAATGATGTTTCCATCTCCATCAAGTCTTTGTCCCCTCTCATTGCACAATTGACCCTCATGGTCTCTCAAAGCTTCAGCATCATCACGAACCAAAATCACTGGATTGTTCATCTCTGCTAGCCTCTTTGTTCTCCTTTTTGTGCGTTCCAAAAGTGCTAGTTCCTCGTTGGAAAGATTTACTAGCTGAGTGCTCTTGTTTCTCCTGGTTTCGCGATTAGGCATACACCTGAAACACAAAAGTCAAAGCACGTAAGTAACAAAAAAAATAAAAAAAATTACGACGAGTATCGACTGATACCAGCTGGGTATCGATCGATACCCACGAACTTAGTCGAAACTCTAATCTAAAATCTAATGGCGAATTTAGAGTCCCCGGCAACGGCGCCAAAATTTGATATGCTTAAATATAATACCCTAAAAGTACTAAAGCAGTAATTGTAGTATGTTAGGGGTCGAACCACAAAGACTCAAGAATTCACTCAATAGATATTAAGACTCGAATTAAGCTAAGCGAACAAAGTAATGCAGGAAATAAACAACAGAATATCAAAGTTGTGAAATTCAATGGAGGAAAAACGCTAGGCCTAGGGAAATTCTCCGGTAAATCAGAATTGCAGATCAAATAGAATGTCAGGAGGATATTAAGCATTGTTCTTGAACTTGAAACACAAATGTAAAATCAACCAACCGTCGCTGCGAAGATTATCTATGTCTAAACATAGAATTTCAAATTTCTTTGAAAATCCTATGAATTCAAACAAGCATTAATGATTAGGTTCAATTGTTCACAAAATCCTAAACCAAATTTCTTTGCGAATAGGTCTTTTGCTCATCTAACACTAGTTCAGGCAATCAATCACACTTTCGTGCCAATCAAAAAACCTAAGATCAGATTCTAGGTCATGAAGCTAGAATAAGCAGTAATCACAAGTCTAGATGAAGAACTCTATTGAATTTCTCCTATCAATTCAGATCAACCTAACAATTCATCAAACACCTTTGAATAACCCTAAACCTAACAAGGAATCTACTCAGACATGGTGAATGAAACAGACATCATGAAAAAATAGATTGCATAAAAGAGTAGAGTAAAGAGTAATAAGGGTTCTAAATCTTCTCTCTCAGGAACAGAGTTTCTGACTTCTCTCCCTCTCTCCAAACCCGAATAATGAATAAAATCCAGTCTCCCCTCTAAAAGTGGCTAAAAACCCTAAATATAATGTTAAAATACGTTATGGGCTTAATTGTAAATAATAGAATCTTCTAGGCCAAGTTGCAGAATCTTCAAACTTGTAAAATCACGTGTTTTCTTTTCCTGCAATCGGTGTCGATCGATACTGGGTTGGTGTTGGTCGACACCAAGACTCTGTGCTCGCCAGACTGGACTGTCTTCACGAAAACTAGCATAACTTTTGATCGCACCGTTAGAATGGCCTCAAACCACTTGCAAATGAAAGCTAATCCATTGATCTGTCTTGTATCCAAATTTGAGCTCAATCCAACGGTGGGAAATTATTCAACGGACGCCAAAAAGCTCTAGAATACTCCAAAAGCTCCAATTAAGCTTCAAACGTGCTAAAACCTGAAAAGACTCAAAAAGACTACAAAAACACTAGAAGGACTCTCAAAAAAAGACTTATATCATGGCTAAAAACGGGTAAAAACCATGATATATCAGCGAGCTACACCGAACCCCCCTCAAACGCTCATAGGTGAACTGAAGAAGCGTGTTCACTCCTGAAACAAACTTGAAGTTTCTTTGGAACTTGAGCAGGTGATCAACATTCCAATTAATCCTCATACAGACAAAAGCAACACGAGGAGACTTCGAGGCATTATAATTCGTCCCCAGCCACTGTTCTAATGCCCACCAATACACACAAGGACACCAAGATTAAGGAACTGGAAAGGAATTCTGCGCACTTGGATTCAAAATGGGATGTGATTGATTGCCAAAGGATTCAAAGATGGTGTCCACTTCTCCAAAATCAACATCCTGTCAGCATATGCCCATGGTCCCTGATGAACCACCATATCCATAGCCTCCTCCGAGGGAAACACAAACTGTAACTGCCGGCCATCAACAATACGACCTTGAACAAATCCTTCTTGACCCCAGATCCTAGGCATATTGGCAATGATCGCTCTCAGGTTTTGCCTTCATGGGATCGTAGGTCGACGAACAAGAATAAATCTATTTTCTTCAACAACCCGATTTACTACATAAATCGAAAGAGAAACTGGTGGATCGTCATGACCCAAATCAATGTCTTGAAGAGCTTTCCGCCATCAAATGACAAAACAGAGCAATATAGAGGAATGACAGAGAAACACATAGAAAAAATGGAGGATGAGAGCAGAGGTGTAAACGATGGGAAAAGGTTCTTATATACTTATCGCTATCCTGCAAACTCACATATAAAGCATCATCACCATGGGATGAGAGACCCATCGTGGGAGTTGATGAGGGTGAGTGGGGATGACCCTGAAAAACCGCCCCATCACTACCGAGAAAATCGTAACCCACCCTCCATGAGAGTAGAGAAAATTTGAAAAATAACGGTAAAAAAATCGCCACAAAATCGCCCATGACAATTACTATTTTGTAGTTTAAAATAGTCAATCGTAATCTCTTGTTTGCTATTCGCTTGAATCTATCTGTAGAAATTTGCAACAAATAAAAAAAAATCAGAGAATTTAGCGTTTCTCTGTATTTGGGAAAATATTTATCTAAACGCGTTAATGTTTATTGCAAAATTATTTCAATTAATTTAATTATAATAGACTTTAAAACACTCTATTGACGACGTAAAATGTTTTATATTTTTGATTATTTAATATATGTAGGATTCAACATTTCAACTACTACCAGATCGCATATATTACAGCATTGAGCAACCTCTTTGGTTTGACAAACTATAGCAGTCTGGTGGGTCTCAACCACTCATTTTATTTTCTCTTATCTGAGGTCGAATCAGGAATTTTGGTGTCATACGAAGGACTGACTAGGTCGGCAACTTCAGTGGTCTTTTATTAATCAATATACAAACTTCTATAAATTATTAAACCTCTATTACAACTATAATATTTTATTAATTTTTTGATATATTATTTGACCCAGAAACTAATTTAAAATCAAAAAAATATATTAATTTATTAAGATATTAATTTATTAGTATTAATTTATAAAATACATACTGTAATAAGTTTGTGAAAAATGCAAAATATTTTAGAAATGAGGAAAAAAGAAAAAGCAATGCTAAGCACATGGTTCTTTTGTAGCGGTATGTGATAGACTCATTATTTTGTAGCGATAGGTGCTCGATGTATTCTTCTTTATATTCTTGAATAACAAAAGTAATATAGTATTTTACGATTTGGATTATACAACTTGGTTAAAGACATGCGCATTGCTTCGTTCTATGTGTTATCACTTTTAAGCACATGATTTTTTCATACATAATAATATATATGATTTTATCTGCTTATTCACTTCTTTCCTGTTTCTACAATAATTGGTAAAATGAATCAACGTACGATATCGGGTTAGAAAAATTAACGTACAATTACTGCATCAACTTCGTGTCAATACATAAATCCTGATCATGGCTTGATCACAATGTCTTACTGCAAGAGAAAACACTGATATAACCCTTATTACGATAGACAATGTAAGTTTACATGTAATTAAAGTGTGAAAGTGAAAAACAAAAGATTATATATTCGAAAGATATGATAACTAAAGTTGTATTAGACTTTAAAACCTATGCGCCGAAAGAAAACAGATGCCTTTGAACCACTTTGTGGAGATTTATTCAACCAAACACAGTTTCATAATCAAAAAATATAAAAAAATATCCGATTTTCTACGACAAATATCGTAAGAAAATGATAAGATCCAATAGTTTTGTACCGTTTTCTATAAAATTTGTTAATAATAATTTTTTTGTACAAAATCAAGAATGGTAAAAAATTTGTATGAATTTTTCTATAAAAAAATTGGTAAAAATATTTTTTCGTACAAAGATATGGTAGAAAAATGAAAAATTTTTAATGGATTTATTACAAAAATATTCGTAAATGTATTTTAAACAATACTCTCTCATATGTAATATACTATGCACCTGCCTATATGTTGCAGATAGGATTGGCAATCTTATCAGCCCGGTCCAATAAAGAGTTTAAGGCCCATTTGCTGAGTGAATAAGTGTCCTGCCAGCTCGGCCCAATATCAAGCGAATAGGGCCCATCCGTTCGAGGCCCTAAGAGGAGACCTGGCTGCTTCAACCGGCAAGTTGTTGACCCGTCACGTCGGGTGCAGTGTTCTAGGGAGCAGGTTCCCATTCTGACACGCTGCAGCCACTCGAGTGCGACTCGGCAACAGAGTTGACCTCGCCGCTCACGCGCTGGGCGGGAGATCTGCTTCGACGAACACGCGCTCGGCGGGAAATGCAGTTGGCTCACTATAAGTACCCCCTGTACTTCATTAATCAAGGAGGTCCGCGAAATCTCTAAAGAACTAATATCCGAGCTAGAAACTAAAGATATTTGTAATACTTCCGACGAATGGTTCAGAGCGCTGAACTGAATCCCAATTGACTCAGTTCGCCCTTCTAAACAAACACCGTCTTTTGGTGAAATACAAGATTCTGATCTTATTCCCGAACTGATTTTTATCATAACCATCTTTAATTTATTCTATTAAACAGAAATATCGCCCCCACATTTATCATTAATCAATCACAACCCCATATATTGATTCATAACTTGCTTGTTTATATTAGTCGCTCGTGAGACTAACATTTGGCGCTAGAGAGAGGGGAGTTTAGACATTTCCTACACGCAAAGAATATATCCAAAGATGGCCGGACTAAAATCATCGCTGCTACCACTCTCGTCAGACGCCGGAGAGCTTGTTCTGTCGCAAAACCTAAGGGAGCTCGGTCCCCCAGCACCAATGCGAGCCTCGATGCCCGGACCTCTAGCACAAACCGACGAGATTCCCCCACTAGAGGCCCCAACCGAAGAGCCTGAGCCCGGCGTCGCCGGCGGAAACCGACCGCTGCCCGGAGTCGAAATTGGAGCCAACGCTATAGCTCGAATGCACCCACCGCGTCCCGACACCGACCTCACGCCAGGAGGTCAGCTCACTATGACAAACGCGCTGCTGCAAACCCTAATCGCGCAAATGACTGAGTCGGCCCGAAGCAACAACGAACGTTTTGCCGAACTCGCAGCCGATCAAAACATATGCCATGAGCGCCTGGACAACATAGCGCCTCAATGCAACCCAACCGTTGACCGTGCAGCTGAAGAAGAAGCGCGGAGACTCCCGAGCTCGATCGTAAACACCTCCTCAGTGTCCGACGAACAGGATGGACTCTTACGTGTCCGCCTCAACCCAGAGGAGCCAAGGCGCCACACACCGGAATCCTCACAGAGGGCAGAGGAGCGTCTGGCCGAAGGAGCCCCGACCAACGATATGGGAAGACCGGAGCGCCGTAGCCCTAAAACCCTTCAAAAGATGCTCGACGACCAGGAGCGAGATCGCGAGTTGGTAAGCATCAAAGCCGAGCTCCGCCGAATGACTTCCACCGTACTCCTGTCGCAAAGCTCTCGGCCTCTTCCTTCGCTATCTTGACCTACGTATCGCACTCCCGAGCCAGGTCGGCAAGTGCTTTCCCCATCTGAAAATAACAAAAGACGAAGACAGAAGTTAAAGAAAAATTTGTCGGAGTTATATCCAAGAACGGAGAGTATTATCCCGCGTTTACCTGTACGAAGGAATGAGATGCACGGACAAACGACGTCGGTGCCACCATTTCATTAACCTGCGGAATAGGCCATGCGGTATGAGCGATCGCCCTTACCAGCTCGGCGCAGTCCGGCGCACTCTAAAAAATTGGCTTCGATGATCGAGAGTAGCAGAAGGAGAAGCCTTGGTCTGGCAGGTCAGCCCCACCTGCACTGGCAGTTTGATCACCCGCGCTTCCAGAAACGGTCTTTGATGCGGACATCGAATCCAGACCAAGGCATTTCCACGCTCGTCCACCATGTCATCCACGTATTGCATCCGAGGAATCACCAGGTCATCCACAGAACACTCTCGAGAAACCACCATGTCATCCACGTATTTCTCTCGAGGAATCACCACGCCGTCCACGAGCCGCTCTCGAGGAATCCCTGTGCTGACCACGTATCCGTCCACATACCGTCCACGACCCGAAGCTGAAAAGGGGAAGTTTCCTTTTTCTTAACCAAGGCGCTTCCCAGAGCTATATATGGAATCCAAGAGATACTCTCAGCCTATTAGAAGGTCTCCACCCTTGCCCACAGTGCACCACACCACACATGAACATCCAAAGCCAAAGAAGACCGAACTTGTCTTATTCGGAACCAATGACCTTTAAAACGCAGCTGAGCTTTCCTTTGTCATTCTTATGCTTGGTTGAGACCCTCTTAGTTATCCAGAAGGTCCCAAAGTCGCACAACTTCTCCCCCAAGCTTTCAAGACTCAAGCATCTTGAAGTTACCATATTTGGCAGATTTTGTCATAAAGTCTCCAACGGCTCTTTGCCTTTATTTTTGCGAGTTCTTTTCTTATTCTAGAACCCTAGGAACGTTGTAGCTTAAGCCTATATAAGCTTAGAGTCGCCCCCAATGTAAAAAGACCCTTGATCGATTTTAAAGTTATAGAAAAGTATTTTCTTCTTCACAAAGTTTTGAATTCTTTGTGTTTATTTCTCTAGTGCTTTTTGAGTGATTCTTTAAGTCCTATTGAAGATTCAGAATAGGTTGTTTGAGTGATTCAAATCAACTTGTTTTGCCCATTCGATTGAGTGATTCAATCTCTACCCTCCACCTCCATATTGACTACATTCCACCTTCCGCGAGAAAAAGCTTAGAATCTCTTGATCATCAAGTGATCTGACTTTGGAGTGATTCCGAGGCTTGTATCAGTCTTCCTCCTTTTAGAAGAGCTTTCCCTCGAGCTCTTCCTTGCCCTCTTCGCGGCAGCCCTTTCCTTACGAGCTTGATCATCTGCAGCCCGCTCAGCAGCGATAGGAGCCGTTTCTTCAGTAGATGGCCCCTTAGCAACATTAGGAGCCTGTTCCTCAGTAGACGGCCCCTCGGTAGCATTAGGAGCCGGTTCATCAGCAGCAGTCCCGACTTCATCAGCTCCGACCCTGACCTCCTCGGAAGGATCAATCTCCACGAAACCCGGAGTCGGTATAAACCCTTCAGCCAGAGGACCCCGTGCAGGACCTCTTGGACTTAGGGCCGTCCCAGCATCGACGAGAATGTTCTCATCCCGAAGATCGGTAGCAGCAGCAGCTTCATCCCGAACTTCAGGATCTTCCCGAGCCGTCGGGGGAGATGCCACCATCTCTTCGGCGTAGTCAGGAATGTCATACCACATCTTCAAAAGTCTCCCTGAAAGAGAAGGAGTGAGTAAATAAAAGGAAGGAGACCGAATAAATTCGTAAACTCGGAGACAGGAACACGAGCTTACCAGATGCAACGTCTTCCTGAGCTTGGCAAACTCTTCCCTCGGAGACTTCTTTGCAAGAGACTTTCTCTGACTGAAGAGTACGGAGCGCCGCTGTGAACTCGTCTGGCAGACGCGAAATGGTCTTATGCTTCGCTGAAAGAGAAAACAAAGGGTTAGCAATCAGACGTGGAATCGGCTTAAAACTGACCTAAACAAACGGGGCTCTACCGGATTTATGGTTCCACTCAGTTCGATGGTTCTCTCCCGGGTTCAGACCGGACTCACTACATATCTTCACGAAGAAGTAGCGCATCTGCCAGTCATCAATCTTGCTGGGTTTCCCCATTAAGATCTTCGACCTGAAGTTGAAGGCAGCGAAGAAAGTCCCCGGGTACGGGGCATTCTTCTTGTGAGTCGTCAGTGACTCGAATAGCTGATCGGTAAGCTCAATCTTGTGCTCAGCAGCAAGCACGTAGGAGGATATCATGTTCTGCATGGTGGTTGGGTAGACCTGTGAAAACGCCAAGTCTCGAGCTTGGCAGTACCGTACGAACACCTCGGGAAGAGGGAACCAAAGATGTAACCTCGTGAAGAAACTCTCGTACAGGCATACAAAACCCCAAGGAGGAGACCAGGGGCGATCCCCCGACCTAGGGACCCTGAACTCGCACGCAAGAAACATTTCTTTCAAGGGGTTTAGAGATTCCCACTTCGTCCACGTCTGGAAGCCCCCCTCTCTGAACGAAAGTTTCTTGGCCTTCGGATCCCTTGGAACCCTCTAGACAGCAGCCGCTCTGGGTCGTCCACCCCGGCCTCGACCACGACCTCCGGTCCTGACCCTCTCGGACGCGGGAGTAGCAGTGGAATTGGGCGCAGATGTAGAAGCCCTCGCGCCACCAGCTCGGTCTGCTCTTTGACGAGCAATGGGATTTGGAGCAGATGTAGAAGCCCTCGCGCCACTAGCTCGGTCTGCTCTTCGACAAGCTAGGGGAATGTCATCCTCAACATCTTCTTCGTCAAACATCACCACCGCGGGAGCAGGAGATACGGCCTCAGAATCCGATGAACCCCCGAATCGCCCAGATGACTCAGAGTTAGAGCTCGACTCGACTCGGATACCATCGAAAAGATTAGACATGGTGAACGGAGAAGGTTTTGAAGAGAATGAACCCGTAGAGCCCCGGCAAAAGAAAAACGGAGAGATTACAAAGACGGAGAAGAGGTGACGCACCAGTTCCGCGCTCAACGAACTTTGGGAGATAGGCAGTAAGGATGAACTGACCACGGCGGAAGGATCTCGGTGAAACGAAAGCACGACGGAGAAATTAAAGAAGGATGAAAGGAAGTCACGACTGAGGGAGACGGAAGAAGAGAAGTGAAATCACAGAAGAGTGTTTGCAAAAAGGGAGGAGAGAAGGCAAAGCGAGCATTTATAAACGACGACCTCGAGACTCGAGTTCGTTTCACCACAAGAGGGCAACACGTGGCGACGTAATGCGGGAAACCACGCTAACCTAATCAACGCACCATAGGGTTCCAACAAGTGGATACGGCGCGGGAACCAGTAAAGAAAAGCTAATGATTACGCCATCAGTGAACTCCACGCGCGGACGCAAGACATGATTTTCCCGCGCATACGCTCGCCCATTAATCATGATCAGGTGAAAGAATATAAAGCGATAGGTCGGGACCCAAATAAATTTCCCCCACGCCGGGCTAGAATCATACAAACCTCGGTCTACTTGCGCGAAGCTTCACAAACCAATAAGGACGCGAGCCGCGATGCTTCAGCTTCCACGCGCCCCGTCCAAACCGAGTGCGGGAGCAAACAACAAAGCAATATGTCGAGACTAAAAGATTGTTTATCCTTACATAAACATGCGTCGGGCTGAAACATATGAACCTCGGCCTACTCGCAATCCATCGCACACCGAGCTGGGGGGCTATTGTTAGAGATAGGATTAGCAATCCTATCAGCCCGGCCCAATAAAGAGTTTAAGGCCCATTTGCTGAGTGAATAAGTGTCCTGCCAGCTCGGCCCAATATCAAGCGAATAGGGCCCATCCGTTCGAGGTCCTACGAGGAGACCTGGCCGCTTTAACCGGCAAGCTGTTGACCCGTCACGTCGGGCGCAGTGTTCTAGGGAGCAGGTTCCCGTTCTGACACGCTGCAGCCACTCGAGTGCGACTCGGCAACAGAGTTGACCTCGCCGCTCACGCGCTGGGCGGGAGATCTGCTTCGACGAACACGCGCTCGGCGGGAAATGCAGTTGGCTCACTATAAGTACCCCCTGTACTTCATTAATTAAGGAGGTCCGCGAAATCTCTGAAGAACTGATATTCGAGCTAGAAACTAAAGATATTTGTAATACTTCCGACGAATTGTTCAGAGCGCCGAACTCAATCCCAGTTGACTCAGTTCGCCCTTCTAAACGACCACCGTCTTTTGGTGAAATACAAGATTCCGATCTTATTCCCGAACTGATTTTTATCATAACCGTCTTTAATCTATTCTATTAAACGGAAATATCGCCCCCACATTTATCATTAATCAATCACAACCCCATATATCGATTCATACCTTGCTTGTTTATATTAGTCGCTCATGAGACTAACAGTATACACCACTTGAATAAATATATCTCAAATAATTCACAATAGTAAAGCCGCCAAGCTAGATCATTTTGCCTACTTAAGGAATCGTTAAGACAAACCTAAATTCACTCAAATTTAACATAACCAAATAAAAATGCATTCCTCTTTGATAAAATTAGGATTTCTTCTTCTTCTTCAAGTATCATTGTCTCGGGCTCAACTAAGTCCTTCCTTTTACGATAAAACATGTCCCCAAGTCTTTGACATTGTAACCAAAACCATTGTCAATGCTCTGAGATCAGACCCTCGAATCGCCGCAAGCATCCTTCGTCTTCATTTCCACGACTGCTTTGTTAATGTAAGTATGATAAATAGATCAATATATCCATGTATATATTAATTAAGTCTTTTGGCTCTCTGATAGTTTATCCTAAAGTGCGGAAATGCTTCACGGATTTATAAACTTAAAATCTGGATATAAAAATGTGGTTGACATTTCGGTTCGTGTTTCAACTCAAATTATTCGTTTCCCGGTTTATTCATATCAAATATAAGATACTCAAACTGTAAAATACAAATATCAAAAGAAATTTATAATCATACCAACAAAATATTATGTTTTTTAAAAATATTTTTTTGGAAGTTTGGTTCCTTTTGTTTTGACTAGTTTTGGTTCAATAACATATTAATTTTGGCTTAATTTCGAGGGGCTATATTATAAATGGACCAACCGCTTCTTAAGGAAATAAATATGATATTATCTCATATAGATTGCAGTGCTTCTTATCTCAAGTTTCAGATTATGTCGTCAAAGTATAGTCAAAGATGATAAGATAATAGTTTTATTACATTTTTGATAAAAAGATTGATTTACTACAAAGTTCTTTTGAATTTTTATTACATTTGTATACCACATTTATTACGGAGATCAAAATCAGTTTTCTATTCACCAATTAATAGATTCCCTATACATATGTCGTATTCCATTAGTGGTAAATGCGTAAATGTCGCGGCGTACGTGGCCCATAAATGCTATTTTCGGATTGACGTGAACAAGTTTATGCTAGTGATAGTTTGATACTAGAGTTACTATTTACTTGCTGTAAAAAAGAAAAAGAAATGCTTTTTTTTTTTTTTTGGGTCACAAATTTGATCAATAGTCTATCACCCAAAGACATTCTATTAAAATAATCAAAAAAGTTAGAAAAGAGATGTGAGAGATAAAAGACTGTTCTAGGATGAGAGAGGGTTCTGATACTTACCTATAGATTTGTCTTCTTTTGATTGGTTCAGCAAGTGAAAAAATAATTAAATAATTAAACTATATAAAATATATAATTTTTTAATTTCTAAGAGACGTAAATGGGTTTCTATGCGATGTTGATGCTCTTATAGTTTGTTTATATATGGATTCAAAGAATGAAATAGAATACATAGGGAACACAAAGTATTGCACTGTTTAGAGATGTTAAAATATTGCGATTTAAATATGAATGTAGTACTTTACTAAATGTGAAGATAAAATATTTTGTTTTGAAAAAGGGATGTGATGCATCGATATTGTTAGACAACACAACATCGTTTAGGACGGAGAAAGATGCGTTTGGGAACGCTAATTCAGCTCGGGGTTTCGATGTGATCGATAGAATGAAGGCTGCCGTGGAGAAAGCATGTCCTAGAACCGTTTCATGTGCTGATTTGCTCGCCATCGCAGCCAAAGAATCTGTCGTTTTGGTATGCATTGTTTACAATACGCACGAAGCAAGTACACATCTTTAATTTTTTATTTCCATTTGAAACGGTTCCTAGACACTGTTTTTGACTTTTAAGAAGAAGAAAATATTTAAGACCAAATATAATTGTTTTTTCTATAGGCTGGAGGTCCTTCATGGACGGTTCCAAATGGAAGAAGAGACAGCTTAAAGGGATTTATGGATCTTGCCAACGATAACCTTCCAGCTCCGTTCTTTACCCTTAAACAGCTTAAGGATAGATTCGGAAATGTCGGACTCGACCGTCCTTCTGATCTCGTTGCTCTTTCCGGTAGGTTATTATTGGAAACATTTTCATCTATGTCGTAATCACTAATAACTCTACATGACTTATTGGTTTAGTTTATTTATTCTTTTGATATTTGTCTTTGGTTAGGTGCTCACACATTTGGCAAAAACCAATGTCAGTTCATAATGGATCGGCTTTATAACTTCAGTGACTCTGGTTTGCCCGACCCAACCCTTGATAAATCTTACCTCAGCACGCTTAGAAAACAATGTCCGCGTAATGGAAACCAGAGTGTCTTGGTAGATTTTGATTTACGTACTCCAACAATCTTTGACAACAAATACTATGTGAATCTCAGAGAAAACAAAGGTCTTATCCAAAGCGACCAAGAGTTATTCTCTAGCCCTGATGCTTCAGACACTATCCCTTTAGTCCAGGCATACGCTGATGGTCAAAGGAAATTTTTCGATGCGTTCGTAGAGGCAATGATAAGGATGGGAAGCCTTTCACCTTTAACAGGGAAACAAGGAGAAATTAGATTGAATTGTAGAGTTGTGAATTCGAAATCGAAAATCATGGATGTGGTAGATGCATATGACTTTGAAAGCTCAATGTGAGGAAATAATTTTCTTCTAATAAATAATAAATTATCAATGTTATAAAGATGTTATGTTTTTCTTTACTTCTTGTTATGTTACGTTTTCTTAAATATAATCGATATGAATATTAAAGGTTGGTCCATAAAATTATTTTTTACCTACGGGAGATATATTAAATTACTACTGATGGTCATACGTCGATAATGGTGACGGTCGCCGATAAAGTATATGGATTTGGTGGTTCAACTTCATGGGATCATATGCTCAATCGTTAGTGATTGAGATTAGGTCTTTATTAGCTTGTTTTGTAGGGTGGTTCAATTTTAGACTGTCCGGCACAACTCTACACATGTTCACCACGTAAAACCCACAAACCGACAATCAAACTAAGGTCTTCGAACAAAAAACATACGGATTTACATATTTGAATTCGAGGAAATATTTGATTCAATGAGGAAGACATTCGAGTCGATATTCTCCGGTAAGAGATAAAGAAGATAAATCACCAAATAGGGTAGAAGTACTTGTTTTTAATGATAAAAAAATCTAAACTTTGATGAGCTCCGGGGACTAGTCTAAAATTGGACCTGAAATCCTCCGGTTTAAAAAAAAAAAAAAACACTATTAACGTCATAAAGTGATTTATCCTTAAATAAAGTGCTTTTTTCTTTGTAACAACTTTAAATGTTTTGGACCTTTGGTAATGAAAATTTAATTATTCCTTTAATAAAAAGTTTTTTTCTTCATATCTTTAACTAGTAAATGTAGATTCAACTACAACATATCAAATCGCATATATTACAATTTACAGCAGCCTCTTTGGTATGACGAATTATAGCAGCCTCTCTAGTTTGACTAGCACCCGGTTTGCTTTCGTAAAATCATGAAACTTTTTTTCATTACATTATCGGTCCCTTTCATTATCTTAGTCTGGTGGGTCTCTCAACCACTCCTAGCTTTTTTCTCTTATTTAAATCTGGGACTTTTGGTGTCATATGAAGGACTGGCCACTAGGTCATCAACTTCAATTGTCTTTTAATAATTAATATAGATGAGGTTGTGTGAAAAATGCAAAAGAAAAATTTGAAAATGAGGAAAAAAACAATGCTAGCACATGGTTTTTTTGTATTGGTATGTGCTAAACACATTCATTATATAATATTCACGACTTGGATAAGCCAACTTAGGTAAAGACATGCACATTGCTTCGCTCTATGTATTTTTCACTTTTACACACATGATTACTGTTTAATACATAAGAAATTATTTTTTTCTACTTAATCACTCAGCTCTTTTCCTTTTTTCTACAAAATTGTTAAAATCAATCAACGTACGATATCGTGAAAAAAAAAATTAAACGTATACAATAAGTTTATCAACTTGATGTGATGATTCTATAAACATATATATAAACTTACGTGAATGGCTAAATCACAATGTCGTCTAACTCCAAGAGAAAACACTGATATAAGTATATAACCATTTAAAAAAAGTATATAATCATATTACAATAGAGAAAGTAAATTAAAATGTTTTTAAAGTGTGAATTTTTTTTATAAAAATCTGTATTAGAAACACGTGATGATTATAGTTTTTAAAACCTATTTGCCGAAAGAAAGCAGACGCTTTTAAACCACTTTGTACAGAACACAACGTCGTATTCAGAGTATAGTCTTCCATATGTAATAGACTATGAACGTATACACCACTTGAATACACGTCAAATATTCCACAAAAGTAAAAGCCGCCAAGCTAGAACCATTTTGCCTATATAAGGAATCATTAAGACAAACCTACATACACTCAAATTAAACCATATCCAATTACTTCTCTTAGAGTGCAAAGAAAATGCATCCCTCTTTGATAAAATTGGGGTTTATTCTTCTTCTTCAGGTATCATTGTCTCATGCTCAACTAAATCCTTCCTTTTACGATAAAACATGTCCACAAGTCTTTGACATTGCAACCAAAACCATTGCCAATGCTCTGAGATCAGATCCTCGCATCGCTGCAAGCATCCTTCGTCTTCATTTCCATGACTGCTTCGTTAATGTAAGATACTTTTAGATTCATCAGTATATTCGTGTACGTATATTTAAAGTCTTTTGCTTTCATGATAGTTTATCCAAAATAGTGGGAATGCTTTATGGCTATCATAAACTTGGAGATACTCAAAACTTTAAATTTCGTTTTATTATTTTGGTTATTGAAATTTTAGTTTTCTTTTGGTTGGTAAAAAGTAAAAACAATAGAAACAGTACATGAGTTGAATTAAAATACAAATAACAAAACAAAGTTATTTATATCTTCAAAAATTTATGTTTATATTTAAATTCGTTTTTAGAAGGTTGGTTCGATTTGTTTGACTAATTTTGGCTCAACTGAAGGGGTTATATTATAAATGGACGAACATCATCAACCAATCGATTTCAACGTTCGGAACTCTCTTCTTATTTTTCTTTTTCACTTATCTCGTAATTTAGTCTTACCGGTGACTTACTTAGTTAGATTTATCATTGTTGCTTTATCGTAACTATATGAGTGCGGTTTTAGTTTCAACTATTCGGATTGCTTCCATGGTTTTAGATTTTTTGGCATGGGAGTAAGATCTAAAATTATACGTAGTATGATAGAATGTTTCTTTAAATAATATTTATATTTTATATAAAATAAAAAATAAAAAAATTGGACCAACCGCTTCTTAAGGAAATTGATGATATGACTTTAATATTAGAACAACTCTACATAGATTGCATTGCTTTCTTATCTCAAGTTTCAGATTCTCTAGTCAAAGATGATTATATAATATTTAGTGAACTCATATTTTGTCGGCATATTTTATATTCTACAATGTTCTTTTGGCGTATTAGGTGGCTCATTAATGCTATCTTCGGATTCACGTGAATAAGTTTATGCTATAGCGATAGTGTGAAACTAGATTTACTATTTACTCGCGGTAGAAAGAGAAAAACATACAGTAGTTCCAGGTAGAATATGTATGAAGAAGTATAACTTGCTTATATATAAATCTTTAAAGATTAAGATTAACTGTTTACGGATGTTAAGATGTCGTGATTTAACAATGTGGTTAGTTGACTAAATGTGAAGATAAATATTTTCTTTTGAAAAAAGGGATGTGATGCATCGATATTGTTAGACAACACAACATCGTTTAGGACGGAGAAAGATGCGTTCGGGAACGCTAATTCTGCTCGTGGTTTCGATGTGATCGATAAAATGAAGGCTGCCGTGGAGAAAGCGTGTCCTAGAACCGTTTCATGTGCTGACTTGCTCGCCATTGCAGCTCAAGAATCTGTTGTTTTGGTATGAATCTTTTACTATACTATGCAAATGGTTTCTGGACCATTTTGTTAATTTTTAAGGAGGATAGAATATTTGGACTGAAAATATTGTACTTTAAAATAAAATTACGATAGGCGGGAGGTCCTTCATGGAAGGTTCCAGGTGGAAGAAGAGACAGCTTAAGAGGTTTTATGGATCTTGCTAATGATAACCTTCCAGCTCCATTCTTTACCCTTAAAGAACTTAAGGATAGCTTCAAAAAGGTTGGGCTCGACCGTCCTTCTGATCTCGTTGCTCTTTCCGGTACGTTATCATCTATAGTTGCAATCATTAATAACTCTATATGACTGTTGTTTAGTTTATTTATTTTTTTGATATTTATCTTTGGTTAGGTGGTCACACCTTTGGCAAGAACCAATGTCAGTTCATAATGGATCGGCTTTATAACTTCAGTAACTCCGGTTTACCCGACCCAACCCTTGATAAATCTTACCTCAGCACGCTTAGAAAACAATGTCCACGTAATGGAAATCAGAGTGTCTTGGTAGATTTTGATTTACGTACGCCAACACTCTTTGACAACAAGTACTATGTGAATCTCAAAGAGAACAAGGGGCTTATCCAGAGCGACCAAGAGTTATTCTCTAGCCCTGATGCTTCAGACACTATCCCTTTAGTCCGAGAATACGCTGATGGTCAAGGAAAATTTTTCAATGCATTTGCCAAGGCAATGATAAGGATGGGAAACCTTTCACCATTAACAGGGAAACAAGGAGAAATTAGATTGAATTGTAGAGTTGTGAATTCGAAACCGAAAATCATGGATGTTGTAGATGCGAATGACTTTGCAAGCTCCATGTGAGGAAATGATTTTCTTCAAATAATAAATAAATTTTCAATGTTATCAAGATGTTATCTTTTTATTTGTTCCCATATTTGATATTTCTTTTAAGCTACTTATATATAATCTATATAACTAGATATTAAGGGTGAATGTGGTAGAAAAATATATGGATTTATTGGTTCAACTTTATGGGATACATGCTCCACCGTTAGTGGTTGGGATTAGATCTTAATTAGCTTGTTTTGGAGGGGGTTTTGGAAACTGTCCGGCACAACTCTAGGTACGTTCACCGCGTTAAACCGACAAACCGATGATCAAACTAAGGTCGTGAACCGTTGTATGGAAAAGAATACCCAAGGAACAATGCCATTCGAAGCCCTTTTTGGATGACCCCCATCACTGTTGCCAACCTAAGAGGTGGGCTCATCTGTCCACTATGAGACTAACGAGCAACTAAGTATATGTAACAGTGTCTAAGATCAATGATTATCTACACCTAGCCAATAATCGGATGAAACAATACACCGAGGATGAAGTTCAAATAAGGTGATCAGGTGTTTCTACGCTTGTAACTACATTAGCACCATTTCGTGCTCCACCGAACATCTCAAAGCTCTCTCACAAGTTTTATGGTCCTTTTTAATTTCAAGTAGACGTACAAGTCAGACTAGTCGCCTACCACCTACAACTTCGAGAAGATACCCGTATACATCCTGTTTTCATGCCTCCTTATTGAAAAAACGTGTGGGTTCAGATACAGCCGTGATGGGTTGAAACATCTAATGACTTAACCGTGATGGGTGAAGACAAGGTTCATTTGCCTATTGAAATATTGTGTTTTTATTCTCTTAGCTTAGGTTATTATTGGGACTTATTATTTTGTTTCAATTAATTCATTTACAACTTACCCAAGATAATCACCGACTCCAAATTTCACAACACCAATGGGTTCATCAGAGATCTATCGAGACCCGTTGCTGCAAAAACAAAGATGGAAATAGAAGACTTCCTTAGTTCACAGAAACACAAGTTCTGTACCATTCAGACTTTGTCAAGTCTGTATTTTACCTTAACAATAGGCATTTTTGTTCTCACCGAGTCAATAAGTGCAAAATCAATATCTGCCACGACAATGCCAGTCGAAACACGATCTGCAACGGAAACAAAATTATCATTTTATTCTGATCAGAAGAGACGTTTGTCTTGTACATCTAGATATAGATGGTGCCTTCAATCATTTCAAGATTCTCACCGGGTAATCTTCCCACCACAGTTCCCCAAGGATCAATGATCAGTGTGTCCCCATAACTTTCCCTTTTCTCATTATGCTTTCCAGCTTGAGCAGCAGCTATGACCTGACAATTATCGCGAATTGAACAGAGAGTGTTAATCTCAAATGGATTGAGAGTTTAAAGAGAGAGAGAACTGTGTGATCACACACATAACATTGCGTTTCAATTGCTCTGGCTCGAAGAAGAATCTCCCAGTGTGCCTCACCAGTGACCTTGGTGAAAGCTGACGGTACTAGTAAAACCTGCAGAGTTTTCATGTTCACATGACAAGCATTAAGACAGACAATTACTCAAGTCTGTGCATTTGTACTGTTGGAACTCAATTTCATCACATTATTGTTTCATTGTGTTTGAGTTTCTAAACGCATGTATTTCAGTCCAAACCGGATTTTAGCTTGTACGATTCTACCATTTGTTTCCTTGACTGAATTTCCTAAACAATACTAATAAGATATAAAGCAATAACACAGGTTCACAATTACATTGGATTTACCTGAGCTTTCTGCTCGAATCTTAGTTGCTGATAAATCTTAGGAAACCTCAAATCGTAGCATACAGTAAGGCCTAAGCGCCCAATAGGGCTGTCTACGGAAACAATCTTCCTCCCTGACAAAATACAACATCGAAAGATTTATCTCAAAGATATGAAATACATCAGTTTCCTACTCTACTTAAGTGTTAAGACAACAAAGGTTGCACAAAAAAAAAGAATTTTGTTAGAGATTATCAGTGTAATGATGTGAGGGACAAAGTGTTATTGATCATGGACCTTGGTGATACCACTTCATGTGCTCTAAACAATAAATTCAGATTTTGCGATGTTACAAATCAATCCAGAAACAACCATTTTTTTTGGAATGGACCTAGGATATTTTGTATGTTAGACCTAAGATACTTTTTATGTCGGATTATTCAGACATTCTATCAAGATTAGATTCGATAAGAACATTCTAATCAGGAACATTATACTTAACAAAGTTTACCTGGAACTGTAAAGTTGCTTTCCTTGTACGAGTTTCCACCAGGAACATCAACATCAAACCTTCCAAAAACCGAAGTTGCCACTTAGTGATTCGGACCATATACAGGATCTAAAGAAACTCAACAATTAAAATCTATAATATATATATGCACAAATAGTTTTCAAAAATCCAAGGAGAGTCAAATAGAGTTTACAGATGCATTTTCTGATACGTGTCTCGGATCATCCCAGCATCATCGATCACAACATGTGTATTACACAAATGGGTATCATCAAATCTCTCCTGGAATCCTCCAAGAGACAACCATATTTTTGAATCCCTGCAAACACACAACATGTTAGAAGATAATGATAAAGAGGCTGAGGAATGCAGAAGAAACAACTCAATATAGTACCAAAGCAAATCTACGCAATGAAAACATCTTCTACCTGGCTAGAGAGCAATACCGTTGCATCACTGGCCCATCTAATGCTTCAGCAATTTTCACACTCTCTCCTTCCTTATCTCCCACAAAAGAGAAGTTCTCAGGGAAGCAAATCAGCTTTGCACCGGCCAATGCTGCTTCCTTTTGGACATTTAACATAACGAAGATTAAAAATCGAAACTTTAAAAGTTCAATCACTTGAGAAAGTACTAATCTTCTTTCTTCACTTCAAAAGATCTTCATAAAAACTTCATAAAGTAGTAATCTTAGAGATTAAGAAGACTAACAAAGTAGTAAAATTTCGGATAAAAATGGAGACTTTCAAATTTTCAGTAATATTCTTTCTTTCTTTACTTCAAAATCTTCATAAAGTTTTTAACTTTTGGGTTTCTACAACTTCAAGATTCAAAATCGAAACTTTATGAAGAATTTTGAAGTTAAAAAGGCAAAAGGGTAGAAATCCAAAATTGAAATAGTGTCATCAAATCTATAATCGAAACCTGATAAGTCAATCGATTGATCACAAAGTCATACCAATTTACTGAATTCGGATATATAAAATTTTGAGTTGGGGAGGATTACTTGAACGAGACGAGAGCAAGTGGCGAAATTGGTCATTAGATCATTCACTGATGTCATTTGAGCAGCTGCGACACGAACTGTTTTGTTTAAGGTGGCCATGACAAGAGGAATCTGAGTAGAGAGAGCGATACGTGTAAATTGGGAAGATTTAGTGAAGTCGAGAGAAACAAAGTACGCGTTCATCCGCACGCAGTGGCAGAGCTACCGTCAAGGTCAACGGGCATATCCAGAAAAAGAATTTGTGGGGGCACATATCATATAATAATATTAGGCTTACAAAATAAAAACTATTTTTTATAATATTTTATAAGTAAATACACTAGAAGTACCATGCGGTTTTGTTACCATTTGAAGTCTAAGATTATATTTAGATTTGACATCACCAAAGACAAAACATTTTTTTTCTTTTTCATATCTTTAATTTTTTGTCAAAGTAATACAAAAACGACAAATTGGCACGAACTGTTTGTGTTTAACCACAATATGCATAATATGTAAACAATATTTCAACGTCATGGTTTGATAAAACACTCGTATATATATTGTGATAGACAAAAAAAAAATAAAGACACCAAATTTTGGAAAATTATCGTATCAAATTCATGTAAAGAAAAAAAAAAGACACAAATTTTTTGAAAATATTGGTTTATTGTTATATCATCTCCATCATTCTAAAATGAGTCATCGTCGTTTCTTGGTATGACTTTATTCGATCCAAAGCTATATATATATATATTATTTAATGGTATATATATATTATATAATGTAAGAGTTTTCTCTTTATTTAGGATGTGCACATCAGCGTACAATGAATCCAGCATAAAAAAAAATTAATAAGTGCAAAATGTTAATAAGAGGATTCGAACATGTTATCTTATGCATTTATTGAGTCCATTTCAAACCATTTCAAACTATTTTGTCACTATAGTTATTTTGACTAGTGTAAAAATTTCAATTATTTATATATTACTTAATACAAGTGCCTAACAATTTATTTATTAAAACAAAAAAATTGAAACTAAAATTAATTCACACACTTTTATATTATTATATTTCATTAAAAGAAAACATCAGTTTATAAAAAAAAAACATGGCTTAAATATAATAAAAAATACGAATTCAAAAAAGTATAACACAAAAGTATGTGACTACAGATTGGATAAATTTAAAAGTTGATAGTTCGGCTTTATTCATAATATAAAAGTTTGTGAATTAATTTTATTTCAATATTTTTTTGTTTTAATAAATAAATTGTGGGGCATTTGTATTGAGTAATATATAAATAGTTGAAATTCTTACACCAGTCGAAATAACAAAGTGGCAAAATAGTTTGATATGCATTCAATAAATGCATAAGGTAATTGGTTCGAATTCTCTTGTAAACAGAAAACTGAGAACAAAGCTAAACATTTCATGTTGACTTGGATAAATTAGACGGAGTTACTAGCGAGTAACTGCTAATTGAAGTGATGAAACATTACCAACTGTAACTACTAGAAGTAAATCAGAGAGAATAGAAGGTGTACTTGGCTGCGAGGTGAGGTAAGCAGTATAACTGGTAACCATATATCAACCAAAATCTTTCGAATTTGTTAGCGTTGGCGTTTGTAATTGATGGAGGAGAGTCGAGTAGATGAAGCTTCATTGAGAAGAAAATGGTGTTTGGCTAAGATGAGTAGAACTGGTGGTTGTAGAGGACCAAGAAATACATGAGCCTATGATGGAAAATGTGTCGGAGAAATAGTAATGCTGGTGGAGTGTGAGGATGTCGACAAAAGAGAGGAGTGGTTGGGCATGTTTTGAGATTTTGGCATGTATGGTGGAATGGGTCATTTGGTACTTAATTGGTGGCCCATTTTATTGATTTAGAAATGGATTACGAATCTCATTCCACGACACATTGCTTAATTGTTGGTTACAGTTCCTTTTGTTAGAGTTGATGTCATTGTAATTACTTCAACAACTTCCAAATTGCTTATTTCCCTAACAATTTCCACATTAGAAATTAAAATAAACAAATCACCTAACCATTGAGTTTCATACTTTTAAAACTACAAATAATCTAATCTAATCTATACCATCCACAACTCGAGAAATATCAACCCAAAATAGAAACCGTTACAAATTCTTCAAACATATCTAAAGAAAAAAAATATATATATATTAAATATCTTCCAAACAAATACGATTTCAAAGACGATGATACGGTAAACCAAAATGTTATACTTCATTTACACTACAGATATTATAAGACAATTATCAACTCAAACTAATTTTATATTTATTCTTCACAATTTACAAAGAAAAAAAAACTAATATGAACTTACAAAATAAAAAACAAAGAAAATACCAACAAAAAAGATCAAACAAACAACCTAAAAACATTAAACCAAATTTGAATAAGAAAAATAGCATAAAATAAAATATCAAAAAGAAAACATTATAATAAAACATATCTGCGCGTAAAACGGAGTAATCCCTAGTAAAAATAATGAAGAAGCCAGTTTTGATTTATCTAAGAGACCTATAGGTTCGGAAAAAGTAAAGAGAAAACAACAATCCGAGGAAAAGTTAAAAAAAAAAATTGATGGAGCAAAATGGTAAACTTATCAAAGCTATTGCTTAAGTTACTTCTAAAAGACATGAAATTCAAAGATAGATTTTCGAGGTACAAAGAATGAAACAAGAGCATTATATTAGTCACAAATTTGAGGTTTGTAACTGATCCAGCGTGTCATGGGTATATTAAAAGTGAAAGAGTGATAATTTTGAGAAAGAAGAGCACCAACAAACCAAAATGAAGAACGCAGAGAAGGTGCCTTTTTGTTGAAATATAAAATTTATTAATCAACAAAAAAAAAATACAAGAAACTATAATTGTACTAGAAAGTTTGGAGAGTAGAAACAGAGCAAGTGGCTTTTGAACAATAGCCATAGTAGGAGCAGAGCAAGTGGGAGATAAGTCACTCAAGACTATGGACTTCTTCCCATCGCCGGAGCAGCTCAGTCTCCTGCACATCCTGGTCAATCTGTCTTTTTGAGCAGGATCCTAGTCTTGAGTGACTTATCTCCCACTTGCTCTGCTCCTACTATGGCTATTGTTCAAAAGCCACTTGCTCTGTTTCTACTCTCCAAACTTTCTAGTACAATTATAGTTTCTTGTATTTTTTTTTTGTTGATTAATAAATTTTATATTTCAACAAAAAGGCACCTTCTCTGCGTTCTTCATTTTGGTTTGTTGGTGCTCTTCTTTCTCAAAATTATCACTCTTTCACTTTTAATATACCCATGACACGCTGGATCAGTTACAAACCTCAAATTTGTGACTAATATAATGCTCTTGTTTCATTCTTTGTACCTCGAAAATCTATCTTTGAATTTCATGTCTTTTAGAAGTAACTTAAGCAATAGCTTTGATAAGTTTACCATTTTGCTCCATCAATTTTTTTTTTTAACTTTTCCTCGGATTGTTGTTTTCTCTTTACTTTTTCCGAACCTATAGGTCTCTTAGATAAATCAAAACTGGCTTCTTCATTATTTTTACTAGGGATTACTCCGTTTTACGCGCAGATATGTTTTATTATAATGTTTTCTTTTTGATATTTTATTTTATGCTATTTTTCTTATTCAAATTTGGTTTAATGTTTTTAGGTTGTTTGTTTGATCTTTTTTGTTGGTATTTTCTTTGTTTTTTATTTTGTAAGTTCATATTAGTTTTTTTTTCTTTGTAAATTGTGAAGAATAAATATAAAATTAGTTTGAGTTGATAATTGTCTTATAATATCTGTAGTGTAAATGAAGTATAACATTTTGGTTTACCGTATCATCGTCTTTGAAATCGTATTTGTTTGGAAGATATTTAATATATATATATTTTTTTTCTTTAGATATGTTTGAAGAATTTGTAACGGTTTCTATTTTGGGTTGATATTTCTCGAGTTGTGGATGGTATAGATTAGATTAGATTATTTGTAGTTTTAAAAGTATGAAACTCAATGGTTAGGTGATTTGTTTATTTTAATTTCTAATGTGGAAATTGTTAGGGAAATAAGCAATGTGGAAATTGTTAGGGAAATAAGCAATTTGGAAGTTGTTGAAGTAATTACAATGACATCAACTCTAACAAAAGGAACTGTAACCAACAATTAAGCAATGTGTCGTGGAATGAGATTCGTAATCCATTTCTAAATCAATAAAATGGGCCACCAATTAAGTACCAAATGACCCATTCCACCATACATGCCAAAATCTCAAAACATGCCCAACCACTCCTCTCTTTTGTCGACATCCTCACACTCCACCAGCATTACTATTTCTCCGACACATTTTCCATCATAGGCTCATGTATTTCTTGGTCCTCTACAACCACCAGTTCTACTCATCTTAGCCAAACACCATTTTCTTCTCAATGAAGCTTCATCTACTCGACTCTCCTCCATCAATTACAAACGCCAACGCTAACAAATTCGAAAGATTTTGGTTGATATATGGTTACCAGTTATACTGCTTACCTCACCTCGCAGCCAAGTACACCTTCTATTCTCTCTGATTTACTTCTAGTAGTTACAGTTGGTAATGTTTCATCACTTCAATTAGCAGTTACTCGCTAGTAACTCCGTCTAATTTATCCAAGTCAACATGAAATGTTTAGCTTTGTTCTCAGTTTTCTGTTTACAAGAGAATTCGAACCAATTACCTTATGCATTTATTGAATGCATATCAAACTATTTTGCCACTTTGTTATTTCGACTGGTGTAAGAATTTCAACTATTTATATATTACTCAATACAAATGCCCCACAATTTATTTATTAAAACAAAAGAGATGATACGATCGACTCTGTATCAATTTGTCGATCAAGTGAGCAATATAATTAGGAGAGTGCCAAAGTTTGCTATGGATACAATCGTTTCGTTCCCGCCAAATGGAATATATAGAGGCTTGAAAGGCTAACCAGACCATAAGGGAGTCCATTCTATGTCCTCAGAAGCGAAGAAGAATGGAGAATTTTCTTAAAGCTAATATCATGGATCTCAATATTGAGCATCGCAAAATCAAAGAGATCAAGCTCAAGAAGAACATGTTCAAAGACAACAACCTCAAAGTGAAGACCAAAGATAACCAAGTGACCAACAAAATTATACTCAATACAATAATTATCTTAGCAGAAGTGGTTTTCCCGAATATTAGATTATTGTTTAAATTTATATTATGTCCTTTAAATTTATCTTATTGCCTTTAGTTTTTTGTTTGTATCAATTTTATAATTTTATGTTTACAGTGTTTAAATGAACTTTGAATTGTATTTTCAATCTTAATCAGTTTGGTATTTATTTATAAATTTTGTGCAAAATATATTTCATATTAATTATAATTAAAGGTTCATATTATTTAAAGTGAAAACATACAATATTGATGGTATATTTGTTATTTAGTTGGTAAATAATAATTTTATTATATTACTTAAAACAAAATAAAAATAAAGTAATTTTTTTTGTGTTTTATGAACCGTACCACACCATATTTGATGTGATACTATTCATAAAACACAAAAAAAAAAACCGGTCGTTTTTGCTGTTCCGTTGGAGCAACATACACTCTATATTTGATGATATCCCGTCCGATATTTTTGACACAAACGACATGAGTAAAAACTCAAACATAGAAAAGTAAAGTGCCACAAATTCATACTACAAATTCGCTGGACCTTAATGAGAACAAAAGAAAACCTAAAATCATTGGAAAACCTTCGATTACGGAATTTCTTCAGATATTCATACCTTTCTTGTGATTAGGGGACTTTAAAATTTTGATTTGGTTCAAGTGATTGGTGATGCGGTAAAAAACTGCCTTACAACACTAGTATCGGTGGGGCTGTCGGGGTGTATCCCCCTGCAAAATATGCGCTATGTCTGTATACACACGGTTTTCCAAACTCAAGGTTTAGCTACATTTTTAACTTAATTCGAGTTGTATCCCCACGACAAAGTTTGAATCGATGTAAAACCCCATCTTATTGACTTTTTGGTTGACTCCGGCGGATTTACTTAACGGACGTTACTGTGCTGCTGACGTGGCGCCACTGTGCAGCTGACCAGGCGCCACTGTGTAGCTGATGTGGCAAATAAAACTAAAAACATTTGTAGTTAGCTAGACTCGAACCTAGGTGAGAGACAACATGGTAAAACACACTAACCACTAGGACCATTGATATTTTGAGTTATTAGTGACAAAACTTTAATATATCTTAGTCAATCTGTCTTTTTTTCTACAAAAATAGAATTCACCATGCGAGACGTCAAAAAAGCTAATTCCAGTTTCTGACGAATATTTTTGACTATTTGAATTTAAAAAAATCCTTCGGGAATTTAAAAATTCCGTCACGAAATTTCAGAAATCCGTCGGAAATTTCGGAAATCCGTCAGAAATTTCAGAATCCGTCAGAAATTCCGGAAATCCTTCGGGAATTTCTGGAATCCGTCGAAAATTTCAGAATCCGTCGGAAATTTCGGAAATCCATCGGAAATTTCAGAATCCGTCGGGAATTTTGGAATCCGTTTAAAATTTCGAAAATCCATCGGAAATTTCGGAATTTCGGGAATCCGTCAGAAATTTTGGACTCCGTCGGGAATTTCGGAAATCCATCGGAAATTTCAGAATCCGACTAAAATTTCGAAAATCCGTCGGGAATTTCGCGAAAATATTTGTCACGTAATTTTGGAATCGTCGGCAATTTTGAAATTTTAGACGGATTCTGAAATTTCCGATGGATTTCCAAAATTCCCGACGGATTCTGAAATTTCTGACGGATTCCCAAAATTCCCGACGGATTCTGAAATTTCCGACGGATTCACGAAATTCCCGACGGATTTTCGAAATTTTAAACGGATTCCAAAATTTTCGATGGATTTCCGAAATTCCTGACGGATTCTGAAATTTCCGACGGATTTCTGAAATTTCGTGACGGAATTTTTAAATTTCCGACGGATTTTTGAAATTCAAATAGTCAAAAATATTCGTCAGAAACTGGAACTAGTTTTTTTGACGTCTCGCATGGTGAATTCTATTTTTTTATAAAAAAAGACAGATTGACTAAGATATATTAAAGTTTTGTCACTAATAACTCAAAATATCATTGTGTCCTAGTGGTTAGTGTGTTTTACCATGTTGTCTCCCACCCAAGTTTGAGTCTAGCTAACTACAAATGTTTTTAGTTTTATTTGCCACGTCAGCAGCACAGTAACGTCGGAGTCAACCAAAAATTCAACAAGATGGGGTTTTACATCGATTTAAACTTTGTCGTGGGGATACAACTCGAATTAAGTTAAAAATGTAGCTAAAACCGTGTGTATATAGACATAGCGCATACTTTGCAAAGGATACACTCCGACTGCCCAGTATCGGTGTGACAAAACTTAGCGCCCTAGATCTAGAAAGAAGAAAGGACAAAAACTAAAAGTCTCTACTACAACTGAAGCTTCCAATGGAGACGCCAGTCAATTACCTCGTGAATCACATATGGATTCGGAAAAGGGCTATCAGAACTCCGACCAAAAAGAAAGCGTTGCTGAGAATGTTTGGGAGAGAGAGAGAGAGAGAGAGAGAGAGAGAGAGAGAGAGAGTATGGAAAGGTGTTGGTCTATGGCTAAACTGAGGTTTTATTTGATTTACTGGAGTCACTATGGACTGGTCGGAGAGGGCAATGAGAACCTAAATATCTCATATTCGTTTTTGCGATTAAAGGCTGCTCCCTCGGTTCCTTCGGTCGGCTTTAATCAGAAAAACAAGGAGTAACAGTGGCGACGGGGATATGTTGGATTGATTGGAGATTTGTTGGATCCTTTGCTCCAGGGAAACAAAAATCCATGGGAGATTTACGACTTGGACGGGAAGGTCACCGATCCGCAAAGATTGAGGAAAATCATCCAATACAAAGGGGCAGAGAGATCTCTGTATTCATAATAACGAAAGATTACAGGGGCTCTTTTATGGTAAATCGCACATGTCATTTGGTTCTCATCCGGCTATCCAGAAAGGTATTTTCACGCATGTTTCTATGTTTTTCTCTTGGGTATTTTATTTCTTGTGGTCTGGTTTCTATTTGGAATCTTGAAAAAGGTCTCACAGAGGTAGTCTGAGGTTGGGCAAGACAAATCGGTCGGTTCTGATGCTAGCGCCTAAGAGGAAAATTAAGATTCCTCCAAAGTAAGCAATGGATTAATGTGGATTTTGAGTTGGAATTTTCAAGGAATAGGGAATAAAGGAACGATCGGGTATCTTCGGGATCTATGGAAGAAACATCGGTCAGAATTCTTATTTCTTTCGAAAACTAAACAATATTTACCTTTTTTTGAAAAATTTCAGTTACATTTTTGTCAACGGTTGAGCCTATTGGTTGTAATGGCGGAATATCTTTATTTTTTAATAATATTTTTAATGTTACAATTAAATTCCAAAGTAATCGGTTAATTGACATTGAAGCGGTGGTCAAAATAAAAACAGTTTACTTAACTTTTGTATACGGTGACCCGGTTCCCAAAAAACGGGACCAAGTATGGGAGCGGTTGACACAGATTGGATTAGGGCGGACTACTCCATGGTTTCATATAGGTGATTTTAACGAATTAACCGGTAATCATGAGAAACGGGGTGGCACTTTGAGGCATGCTTCCACGGTTATCCCTTTTAATCTCATGATAAGAGATTGTGGACTTTTAGAATTCCCCTTTATAGGGAATTGTCTCTTGTGCAGAGGATGGCGGGATAAAAAACCTGATTTGGTGTAATATATAGAGTTTTGGCTAACGAAGATTGGCACGAGATATTTTGCAAATCGTTTGTTGAGTATTTACATATGGTGGCTTCAGATCATAAACCAGTACTTGCAAAACTTGAAGATACAATACCCAGAGGACGGAATTTACTTGGAATGAAGGAAACAATCAAGGAAAGTAAGATTTAGAAGACACAACCGTCAAGCTAGTAAACATATCAATCTAAGTCTAACCTTAAAGATATATGCATGGATTCTTACACATTGGCAACCTCTAACCTATATTCCTCACATGGTTTACATCAAATGGCTCAGTTTTATGAATTTTTTTTAAAACCTATTCGATCTGATTTAAAATAATTTATAAATTAAAATTTCAAAATTTTGCATTGGCATCTCAGGGTCTGGATTAGTAAGTGTGAGTTTCATCTGATTCTTCTTCTTCATCTTCATCGGGATCTTCATCTTCGTCTTCATCTTCATCGTCATCGTCATCAAGAAGCAATGCTCTCTTCATCGACCGCCTGCTACTCATCTGATATGCGAAGACGGAAACAGAATAGCTTTGAAGATATGAATAGACGGTTGCGATTCCCAGATCTGCGAATCAAATAAAAGATGGGATTAGAGTTTTCCAGCGAGAGAGGAGAAAGAGGAGAAAGAGGAGAAAGAGGAGAAAGAATATCGATAACTTACGGCGAAAGAGGAGAAAGAGTGTCGGCGTTTAGAGTTTTCCGGCGACGTTTGGTGATTCGAAGTCGAAGAAGAAAATGGTCTCAGGAAATTTTTTAATTTTTTTACCCAGATTAACTATTGCAATTTCAGTTTTATCTTGTTTAGTAAATGTAAATTTTCCCCCAAA